>JAEQBH010000074.1:0-600000 GCA_016808115.1 Tetrastigma voinierianum | reverse complement strand
ATCCTTTGGTTAAATGACAATTGTACTCCTTCTTTTATTACCATTATCCGGTTTTCTAAATTATCATTTCATAATTTCATCTCCAAAATACTACAATGTAACATTTAATACTCGTATACGCCCTTACTGTATCATGTACTGTACACTCTCTCGGGACGGGGCGTTACACCTTACCTCTAGAATGTGTTTAATGTTCCATTATTGGATTCCAATCATCACCAATCAAACAAAAAGTAAAAAAATGAAGAAAGAAATCAAGAGACAAGAAGAGAAAAATCCATTCAGCTCAATTCGTCAACAAGAAATAAATTTGTAATATCTGACCGAAATCTCTTCAATAGAAAATAAAAATATGCTCTAAAACTACTCTAAGATCTATTTAAAATAAAAATCAGTATAAAAAGAAGAAAATGAGCATGAGAGAGACCATGAGAGTAGAAATCCAGATTTAGCTTCAATCTTTGTCCTAACATTAGTGAAATCGACCTCGTCATACAACACTAAAATCTCTTCAATACAAAGAAAATCTACTAAAAAAATTACTCTAAGTTCTACAAAAAAAAAAATCAAAATCAGAGAAAACTGAAAATTGGTAATAGAGAGAAAACCCATGAGAGGTTCTTCACTTCCCGCTCCCTTTACCTAAAAAAACGAGTGTATATATGGTTCCAGGTGAATGGCTGGAAAATAGGCTAAAATATCAATTTTTGGCCTTTTTTGGGCTTCCAATATGGGTCGCACACGTGCCAGTTGGTCGTGACACAAGTGGTCTGTTAATTAAGTTTTCTGGTCGCGACACGCTTTGGTCGAGACCAAGTTTCCGGTCGTGACAAATAGCCAGAAGCACAGCTCAGACGTTGAACTTGTTCTTTCTCCAACTTGTCGCCATAATCTCTTCTGCTTAACTCTGACGGCGTGTGAGTACTCGTTGGAAAGCTCTTGAACAGAATGCAACCTTGAGGAAATTTGAACTATTTGATGTCTGCATGGTACATAAAAATTTATCTTCCCGATGGCATAAAAATTCTTATCTTCCTAAAGGCGTTGTGGACTCTACTACCTTCGGAAATATATTGCTCAGCTCTTTCTTACAAATCACTTGCTTTTCATCACAATCCTTACAAAACCAAGTTTAGAGGAAATTTTATGAGTTTTTACATGAATATGGATACAAAATGCAATAAAATAGCATGAAATGAACTCAAAATATAGATGAGTTTTATGAATTTCATCAAGAGGGTATAAGAATGTGGGTTTTCAATTAAACTCCAAGAGGTAGGAGTTTCTCAGAACACCCCAAATTATACCTCCATGACATTTTTATAACATGTTTAAGACAGCAATGGAAATTTTTCCATAATAAAATAATGCTGAAAAATAAAATAAGCAAAACCCGGAATTAATAAGAATTGTCATGTAAATTGGTAATTTATCAATTCAGGACCCAAGGGTCATACTTAATAAGTTCATATGCCGCATGGGGAATATGTATGTTGAATTGAGAATAGATGAGAAATAGCACCCACTAAAATGTGCAAAAATGGGAAATGACTTCAAATCGAAGTTGTCAAACATGGCCTTAACTTTAAATTGAGGATAAGACCAAATTGGTCTTTCATTTGGGGGTTTCACATTTTAGAAGAGAAGAAGAGAAGAAGAAGAGAAGGAGACAAGAAATTAAGGTAAAGAATACTATGAGTTTTGTATGGAATACTATGACTTTTGTATGGAATAGGTTGTTCCAACTCTAGGGTTTAGTTAGGAATCCATCCTAAACCTAGAGTTGTTGAAAATTGGGTTGGTAAAACCATATTTTGTATAAGAGATATGAAACCTCCCTTTGGGGTATGGATTCTGGTTTATGGGGTATAGATACTTGTTTCATGTTAGAACTTAACTGTAACTTATGTATTTGAGTTTGGGTTTGGAAAACCCTAATTCATCTCTATGTTTGGTGTGGGTTGGGTTAGAACCCACTTGGGGGATGTTTTTCTAGAGCATATATGAGTTTTATTGTGTGTTTGGTTAGATTTGTAGAAAAATGACCAAAACAAGAAAATTGGGAAAATTGGGGGTCCTACATGTTAGGTAGTGATCCCACGTAGTGCGGAGGTCTCCACGCCGCAGTCAAGGGCCGAGAAGCGAGAATTCGGTAGTCAGTTCACTCGGCGAAGCTCAAGGATTCACCATGTCACTGGCCCACACATGGGGAAAACTGCTCAGTTTACATGTCGCTGATCCTGGCTGTCCCATAAAAACTATATAAGATCATAATGAGAACCTATAGAAAGGTATATGCAGTCCGATCTGATGGTGAAATAAATGAAAAATTAGACTATACTCGCCAATTTCTAGTTTAACGACGAAAGTGTGATGTGGGCAAATTTAATGCCCTAAGTGATAAGATAAGGAATTATAAGGATAAGAGTCTACTATAAATACAAGTATATGATAATTTGGTTATATGAAAAGATAATTTAAATATTTAAAAGATATTATTTGAAATGAATATTCTATAAGTATATGTTGATATCGTAGGTATTCATGTATATGAGATATAAAGATTAATAAGAAAATATAATAAAACAGATTGCCTGCCTAAGACCGGGTAGTTGGATAGATAGGCAAGTCTATAGGGATACAGTTGTTGTAGGATATAGTTTACAAATATCGAGGCCCCATTTGGGTCGATGACATAGATCCCGTTTGGATCATTATAGCGACCCCGTTTGGGTCATACAAAGATCATTGTCTCGTACAATGATAGTACCTTCGGGTACATACAGATAGAGATCACTATCTCGTACAGTGATAGTACCTTCGGGTACATACAGTTTTTCTCCCGTATCCACTTCTAAGGTATTTGCAAGCATGAACATAAAAGAAAATGAAACGTATATGCAAAGGAAATGTATAAAGTATATGACATGATATGAGAAGTATAGCACTGCTATGCGATGATAGTATACAAGAACAAGAAGTACAGTATAAGAGGACACAAAAAATATATGAAATAAGATAAGAAAAGAAACATGTTATGAAAAGTGGATATGAAAATGGATAAGTATATGTAAAGTTATATTTGCTGGGTAAGTATATGCATTTGTATAAAGTGAGATGACCATTATTATAGGTCATCCATATGAATAAATTCCCACTAAGCTATAAGCTTAGCATGGGTGTTTCATTCGTGTAGGTATAGGGGAAGTTGAAACAAGAAGTCCGGACATTCCACAACAGAAACCAAGGCCAACACATCAATAGGTGCCCACTAGAAGACCTTTTGGTCTATTTTTGTATATGTATTGTTTTGTAAACAATGTAAATATTGTAAATGTTGAACATTTCCATCTACGTAGCTAGATATATATTTTGGTAACTGTCATACATAATATAGTACAAGTTAAATATTTAATATTATATTACAGAAAACTTAAAGTTCTAAGTTTATAGTTACTAAATGCAGCCCAAATAAGGCCATAAGTAATTAGTAAATGTAGCACCCTGATCAAAGTTCTATTCACTAATTGATTGATCTCGAAGGGCGCGACGCTTTCTCTCCTCCCACTTTGGTTATTTCTGGTCTAAGAGCCACTTTAATGCATGTGCCTTTGGGGCTATGAGTGGTCGTAAGGGGGCTTTAGTCCTAAAATTTTGGGACTAAATGCCAGTTGTCTGGGACTAAGCTGCAGTTTAGAACCATGTCGAGGATCGGGTTTTGATTCTGACTCATGTCTTCAAGCCGTGGTGTGTTTTGGTTGTTGAGGTTGTTTTTGGCCCAATCTGGAAGTGGTAAAGTGAACTAAACTGGGACTAGTTCAGGGAGTGTTGAGGTCGTATGATGCCTTGTTGAATCGGGTACTTCCTAAACTCAAGATTTCGTGTTATTGCTCTAAGAGTCGAATGACATGCGTGTGTGAAAATCAAGGTCATATATGCTTACCGGATGTATTGATGGATTACATTTATATTAAATTATATAGAAATTATAATTATCCATGATTTATAAATGCTGTATAGTTTCATCAAGTATGTAACATGAATTTACATTAAAATGATTCCACATTTCATACGCATCAGAACACCGTGACAGTATCAGCGTGAGGCATAACATGGCTTTTTGAACAAAGTTTTAATTTTATCTAGAGAGGATTGTCCTCAAGAATTTAATCGAGGGTTCTCCAACAAATCTTATCGGAGGGTTGTCTAATAAATTATATCGAGGGTTGTCCAATTCAAATCTTGTTTTGAGGCTCGTCTAACTGATTTATTTTCTGAGGTCGTTCCAATGGATTTTGATATCGAGATTGTCCAATGAGTTTCTAAAAACAAAAATCTTTTTGTTTTGATAACAGCTTTTCATAAATGGTAAATGCATGTGTGAGGAGTCCACAGGACTCAAGACATAGGTTACGACATGTAGACATTCGAGTAGGAATGCACTGCCATTTTTCACTGAATGTGTGTGTCACACAAAGGTGCACTAGTGAGAGCATCCCTTGTAGGAAATGTCTCTACCGGGCATCGCTTCACCTTATCGTGGGAAAATATTTGAAGTTGAAAAGCACCAAGAGGTGGACATTACTGAGTGGTCTAATGTGGTGCATATCATTTCTTATTGCTCTATAATTTAAAATTCTCAGATAGTTTATCTATTTTTGTATATGTAAATGAGAGTTTGTAATAAACCTATTTTGACTTGTTCAATATTGTGTTGGAAAGTTTTCCGATTTTATGCAAATCGTCCGTATAAATACATAAGAGGGAAGGTAATGAATGAAATGCATCGAGAGAGAGTTTGAGAAAGTGGAATGCTAAAATAGGTTATCGCATGCTCGGTCGTGATGCAGTACAGAGTTCTGCAAGAATTGAAAGCACTGCCGTTTTAATGTGATGGAATTCCCGTCACGACAGTAGTTCTTTTCTTGCTCAGGTCACGACAGAATTCATGTGCTGGTTAGGCATTGTGATTTAAGGGACAGGTAAACCGGCCGCAACATGGCTTTCTTGTTGGCAATGGGCATTTAGTTCACTGGCTCGACGATGAAATGCTAATCGAGACCGTCGCGACGAGAGGTGAGGGCTGGGCGGTGGCTTGGTTAGGTCAAGAGATTTCAGTCTCTAATGTAAAACCGCTTGTCAGCGACAAATTTCAGCCGGAAGTTAGGCCGCTGGCTGTGGCATTTTCTCGTCGTGGATAGAGTTACCAAGATAAAGCGGCTCTGCGTCACAAAGAATTTGCAAGTCACATAGTGCGGCCAAGACCAAGGGGCCTTGTGTTGTGACAAAGCAATTTGTGTCATGACAGAGTTTGGTTGAGGCCAAGGAATTTTATGTCACGACAGAAATATTTTATGTCGCAATAGGATTTCATAGAGTGGTGTTACAACATAGTGTTTTATGTCGTGAATCCAAAATGCAGCCAGTGGAAAGGGAGACTTCTCGTCACACAAAGTTCGTCGTGCCGAGTCTTCGTCATGACACTCTTTATGTTGCATGAACTGCACTGTAGGAAGAATTTAATAGTTTGATGAGATTTCATGTCGCACAGAGGTTAGCTAGCTGATTGTAAAGCCTCACGTTAGTCACCCACAGTATCATGCGTGCAGAAGGTCAGGCGACACAATACAAGGTCGTGTTGTGTTGTAACAGAGGTCATGCACAAGCAAGGACAGATTTGAAGCCAGCACACGCATGAAGCCTGTGCGCACGCAGAGATGCACGCGGATAGGAATTCGTCGCGACAGAGAATTCTCTATCACGACAGACTTATAAAGTGACGGAAAAAAAAAGACCCTCAGGATTTGGGACGTCACAGCTAGTCGCAACCCTGACCTCTCATCGTGACCATCTCGGTCACGACAAGGAAACTTCTGTCGCAACATCGTCACGGCAGAGAACTATAACCCCTGTTGCAACAAAGAAAAGTCATATTGCGATAGTTTCTATTGCTTAAAATCTGATAACCATGTCGCAACACAGAACTTCCTGTCGTGACAATTTGAATTTTGAATTTATCCTATCAATATTTAAAATATATTTGATGAGAAAATTCTCAATTTATTTATCAATAATATATATCCAAAATATATTTTAATAAGCATATTTTTTACGTTATTGGAATTTTGAATTTTTCTTATCAATATTTGAAATCTACTTGATGAGAAAATTTCAATTTATTTATCCAGAATATATTAGAATAAAACATTATTCTAGACTTACATATTTTTCAAAATATATTGAAAATTCATCTTGCATGTCTGGGAATGCAGGAATTAATTATTATTAAGTTCCAAGGAATCTGAGTTCTGGACCTGCACATGTTTGGTGCAGGAAATTTGAAAAATTTTGTTGCAGGAATTCTGGATTTTTTTCGTGGAATTCTTGATATTATAATTTATACATTTATAAATTAATACTTTTTTGGATAATCTGTAGATATGCAATCACAACTTACTATCGTTTACAAGTAGTATGACGAATCACTACTTATTTTTTTTGTCTACCATCAATTTTGATAATTTTGATGTTTTACTATAGTAACATTTGAATAATTAAGTGATTGCCATAACATTTTTTTTAAAGGGCCACAACATTCTTAATTATGATAATGTTAAGTGACAATGAATTTAATTCTAGTCACATTAAGTTAATAACATCAATGTTTGTAAATAAAACATAAATTCGGATAATTTTACTCACATGGTGATTATTATTATTTTGTATTTAGAATGAGATGGTTTATAAAAAAAAAAGTCCACATGCCTAAAAATTACTAGTCTCATTATAAGTAATAATGAAATCATTTGCGTGTTGTATTCTATTCCCACAGGAAAGATTCTGATGACACGTTGGTTTTTGTTATTTAAATAAATTTACATAGGTAAATTTTAGTATCTACTTCATTGCATATTAGTAAGCTTTATTATTTATTTTGCACAATTTATATCTGTTCCAAATTTTGATTCATCTCATATACCTTCCTTGAATGGTGATAACTATGATGATTGGAAGGAGAAAATTATCCTTACATTGGGGTGCATGAACCTTGAGTTAGTACTTTGTGAGGATGAGCCAGTGATTCCTATGGCATCAAGTACCCAAATTGAGAAAGCATCATATGAACGTGTCTAATCGCTTAAGTTTAATGTTTGTCAAGTCCAGTATTGGGAAAAGTATTTGTGGTTCGATTCCTCAATGTGCTAAGATGAAAGAATATCTCAAAGCATAAACAACGCTTTGTTCCAACCTTGGGTCCGTTAACAACCCGTCAAATTGGCGGAGAAGTCAGGATGTCGGTAACCCGACACCACTCCATTGAGTCCCCTTTTTCCCAGGATCCAGGATTTAACGAAAATCGGGCAGAGTCTCCTTTATACGAGGAGCTCTACCCAAAATATAACCTGTGCAATATTATACAACGACCACACCGGGTCCACATACGAGTAAAAATGGTCATGTATGGCCCATTTATCCATATAAATACAATCTATATCACCGAAGCCACCAAGAGTTATTACATCACTCTTAATATAAAACATTATATTAAAACTAACATGTTCTAAAATAATATACAAAACATGAATCAAGGCCACAATCCGGCTCGCTTCATAATCCTGGCCTCTAAGGAACACCGCTTCACCCGCACATGTCCCATACCCGAAAGGAGTCCCACCTAGCCGGGTGGTGAGCTAACACCTAGTGTAGATAAGTCCTACAAGGCCATTCGCCACCTAAATGCACATGAATGGTAAACAACCAGCACACACACCAACCCAGGACATGCAACTCTAGCACAGATCCTACTTTGTCATGAATGAGACGACCATCATGCCCCATGTATCAAGTCCTCACCGACTCCTCTCACACATGATAGAACCCCATGCGTGATAAAAACTTTTATCTTCCGGATCACATCTAATGATCATTTTATAAAGTCATTTTCATTTCTTTTTCAAATCCAAAGGCTTTTTGGATGATCCCTTATAAAATCATTTATTTCATAAAACAAAAGCTTTTTGTTTTATAAACTCATACCCACTGGTTTTATCCTCTAGTGCCAATTGATGTAATCAAGTGTCATGTGTAAATGCATTTGTGAGCCACGGATTTTTGGGGTCTCACCTCCGGACGCCGCACGCCAACCGACATTTTCTCGGGTCTTTCACCGACGGGGTCATAAGCTCCAACTCGCAAAGTTCCGTGTTTTTCACCCGAGAGGGTGTCTATCCCTTACTTAAATTGCCCAACACACGATGTTATGCAACCGTGAGACTCAACGGACTTTGTCCCATTTACCTGTCTCACCATCGACACCAAACACAATGTTGATTATCAACCATGCAAACCGTGGATCTCCATCGACTGGTCCAAAAGATCCACAACCCATTCACCAAGGATGGTGAACAACGATCGTGCACTCACACCCATCCCATGCGATGTCCTCTTGCACTGCACGTAATTGTGCCATTGCACTCTAAGTCATGCCCAATGTATAAAGACCTCTACATGGACACCCTATACCATACATTACACCGTGTATCATGAACACTCATGTCTAATGCACACAAAAGTCCATACATTCATTAAACGTTAATATACATGCATTCATACTAACATTTATCACATTCACGTCAACACATCAAACAAGCATGCATCAACATTATTCCAACTACTACTTAGACAAGTAATGTCATACTCAAATCCCTAGGCTACATCATGGCGCATAATCCCCAATAAACTAGCCTAAAACATGCCATGCAATAGATATGTCCACATGAAAACACATCACAAACCCACATGTTAGAGCATGACGTCCAAGCATGACACCTCTTAACCAAGATATGCCATTTCAATCAATCACACAAACACATGTTAACATTTCATCAAGTCACTACCTAGGCAAGTAATGACACACCTCATTTCCTATGCTAATTCATGGCATATCATAACCTAAGATAGCCTGCCACCTACCATGCAATGGCCACTTCAGCACACAACCTCACATCCACACAACCATCAATTAGCACACTCGTTGTAAATAATCAAATTTTCAACAAGGATGTGAGCACCAATTTCATTGAAAAGCATATGGTCAATTTTAGACTCCAAGAGCTATAGAGTCCAATAACACCCCAAATGTGAGCTCACCAAAAGTTATACGTCCGGGAATTGAGGCCTCAGATGAATAGTGACTGACGCATGGAACCAGCAGGGGCCTATTGTTTTTCGTCATTTTCAGACCAAATATGAGTTCAAATTTTATCAAGCTATATATGGATGGATTCTAGACTCAAAGGGCTTTCCATAGAGTTCAAGAACACCCAAAACGGAGCTCAGACGAGAAAGTTATGGTCATCCGAAGTTGGAGGCCTTGAACAAACAATGCAGCTTAGCAGTTACGCGAAACCCACAAAATTGTGTTCCCGGGGCTCCTTTAAAGCTCCCGTACATGCTATTTTTCCTACCCAAACTCATCCCGGAAACAACCCTTTCACCTGGCAACAAACTCACCCAATTGAGTCCACAATTCAGCTATAAACATGACACAAAACCCGTCCTAAACTCACCCAAAAATCACTTCAGTTACTCCAAAAAATCGACATCATAGCTCAAACTAGAAAATCAGTTTTTGTGTCTCAAACACAATCTAAATGAAATCTTAGGGCTCCAAATCCAAGACCAAACGGTATTTAGATAAGAAATAAACCCGAGTAGGAAGGTTCTCAATTCTTGGAGCCAAGACGAACTTTTGGAGTCCCAAGACCCGAGACCCACACCTTTCCCGACAATAATCTTCGACGAAAATTCTTGATTTCGATGTCCATGCGTTGTCCCTCCGACTTTAAGTCTGCCTCGACAACCGAGTCACCAATCGTCTTAGAGAGAATAAGAGAACTTCACTAACTTTTCTTCTCCAAACACCTAAACCTTCAATGAAATTAGTGGTTGTGGGTACCCAATGCTGTAGCCCTAATCGAGTAAATGAACTTAAATCTTGGCTCGATCGACTCGACCACCCGATTCGTATTTGTAGAGAAGGAGGAGTTTCTTTCTCTAACTCAACTCCACTGTGATTCCAAATTTCAAAATGAGCTTTTCTTCCTTTGTTCTAACTAAATTAAGTGTGTGGCCTCTATGGCACCACGTGTCACGTGATCTCACCCATTCCACTCGAAACAATTTATTTTCTGCTCCGGCTCAAGTCCAATTTATTTTAAATGAACTTAACTTGAGAGTTATTCAACTCCGAGATTCTCGTAGCGAATTGACTGCCCTAATTTAACTAAAATTCTCTAGGTAAACTAGATTAAGATCTAATCTAATCTAATAGTCGCTTTGTCATCCGAGACTCCAGAGAATTTTCTAGGCTTCTCGAACCATTATGACAATTTATTATTATTAATACTTTGCCATTTTTGAAAATTTTGTAATTTATTATTTAATTTGGATACTTTTAGAAAATTTTAAATCTTTCCTGGTTCTACAAGTTTGAGACTTCGATAAGGTTTAGCAAACACCTTTATGGAAAATGTGTTCCATGAAGTTTGGATGGCACCAAAGGAATATGTGAGCACATAATGAAAATGAGGGATATTGTTGCTCACCTTAAGTCATTAGAGGTTGAGATAAGTCTTAGCCATTTTTATTTGCTCATCCTACCCTCTTCCATCTAAGTATAAACCTTTCAAGATTTTACACAACAAAAAATAAAGAAATTGGTTTATCAAATGAACTTTTCATGTGTGTGTGAAAGAAGAAGGAAGATTGAATCAAGAAAGGCTTGAGAGTGCTCATTTAACAACTTAGATAAAGTCTAAGCAAGAAAGGAAAAAGAAAAGCACAAGACGCCTCTAAACCATGTTAACAAGGGCGACATCAAGTGCTTCTTTTTCAAGAAGAAAGGACACGTCAAGAAGAGTTGTCCTAAATTTAAGGCTTGACTCGAAAAGAAAGGTAATCTCATCTCTTTAGTGTGTTATGAATCTACTATGGTTCATATTTCTTATAACACTTGGTGGATTGTTCTGGTAATACAATCCATGCTGCCAATACCATGTGGTTTCTTAAACCAAGAAACCAACAAGAAGTAACCACATCCATTCATGAATGATATCACACTGCACGAAGTATTGGAACCTAGAGTTGTTCTTAGAATTGGCTATGTTTTGACCTTCAAAAGAACCTTTATGTTCCTTCCTTTTCCAAAACCTTATTTCACTCTGCACTATGGTTTTAGGTTTAAGTTTGTTGGCACCTCATTTCCATTTGGTAAAAGACAATGTTATTATTGGTGGTGGTACTTTAGACAACGATTTATTCAAACTCGATTTAAATCTTAATCTTAATCATAGCCTTACAACTATGCATGAAAATGTATGCATTAAGCGTGGTGTTATAAATGAGAAATCTTCCATGTTGTGTCACAAGAGATTAGGTCACATCTCTATTGAAAGAAATAAAAGATTGGTAAATGACGAAATCCTTGAGGTTCTTGATTTTGCTACTATTCCAACATAAGTAAAAAGAAAAGTGTAAGAGAGACTTTTAATGTTTTAGAAATTGTACACACCGACAATAGTGGTCCCTGCAAGATATGTGCTGAAATTGTCAAAGATATTTTATTACCTTTATAGATGATCACCAAAGTTAAATGTATCTCCTTTTTGCTTTCCGGGATAAGAGTAGCACTAGATGCCTTCAAAATCTATAGCAGAGGTGAGAAACAATCGGGTAAACAAATTAAGATCGTGGAAGTTAGATAGAGGTAGATAATAAAAGGGGACAATTAAGTATGGTTTGTTTGCAAGGTTTCTAAGAAGAACAAGGCATTGTCGCCCAATACACAATGCCTAGCTCACCATCCCAAAAATGGTGTGTGGTTGAAAGGAAGTCGAACCTTGAAAGATATGGTTGGCAGGCGACGGTAACTCCAATCTCCTATTATCCTTCTTGTGGAGTGAAGCTATAAAGACAACAACATATGTAAAAAATCAGGTTTCGACTAAAGTAGTTTCCAAAACATCTTTTGAGTTATGGAAAGGTTGGAAACCCAATTTAAGGCATGTACATGTTTGGGGTTGCCATGTTGAGGTTAGAATTTGCAATCGACGAGAGAAATTAGACTCAAGAACAATCAATGGATATTTCATTGACTATCCAGAAAAGTCTAAGGGATGTAGATTTTATTGTCCCTCATGTGCTACAAAAATTGTAGAATCTCATAATGCAAGGTTTGAAAAGAATGATGTGATTAGTGGGAGCAATGGACCTCGAAACTTAGTGTTTGTGGAACGTGATAATATTGAACCCACTCTTGAGACTTAAAATAGATTGATTGTTTTCTTAGATAGCCATCAAGATTTGACAATCCAAGAGGCACCAATTGTTGATGAACCACATCATGAGGATATTAATACAACATCCTCAAAAAGAGAATGTTGACATAATATTAAGAAGATCTATTAGAGAAAGGAGAGTTGCAATTTCTTCTGATTATATTGTGTATCTACAGGAGTATGACATTGATATTAGTGCTAGAGATGACCTTATTACGTTTTCACAAACCATGAGTGGAAGTGAGTCTAAACTATGATATGATGCCATGAAAGATGAGATGAATTTAATGGTTACCGGGTAACTCATGGGATCTTGTTGAATTGCCTAAAGGTACAAAGACAATTGGTTGTAAATAGGTCTTTAAAACTAAAACGGACTCCCTGGGCAATATTGAAAGATATAATGTAAGACTTGTAGCCAAAGGATTCACACAACGGGAAGAAATTGATTATCATGATACCTTCTCCCCTGTTTCAAAGAAGGACTTATTTGATAATCTCACATTTATGGTTCATTTGATATGGAGTTACACCAAATGGATGTGAAAGTGGCCTCCCTCAATGGAGATTTGGAGGAAGAAGTTGAAATGAAACAACCATAAGGGTTTGTCATAAATGGGAATGATCACATGGTTTGCAAGCTTAGGAAATCTATACATGGACTAAAACAAGCATCTCGTCAATGGTATTTAAAGTCCCATGATGTTGTTTCCTCATTTGGATTTATGGAAAATGTTATGGATCAATGTATACACAAGGTCAATGGGAGTAAAATAATTTTCTTTGTCCTATATGTGGATGATATTTTTCTTGCTTCAATAAGTTTCGAAAGATGTTTCATGAAGTGAAGAGATTCTCTACAATTGTTTGATATGAAAGATATGGGAGAAGCTTCTTATGTTATTGACATAAAGATTGAGAGAGACATATCTCAAAGGATCTTAGGATTTTCAAGAACCTGATATCAATAAAGTTCTCGAGAGATTTCATATGAAGAATTGTTCACTCAGTATTGTCTAATCATTAAAGGTGATAAATCAGTTTGAACCAATGCTCAAGTAGTGATTTATAGAAGAAAGAGTTGAAAAACATTCCTTATGCTTCGTGGTTGGGATTTAAATGCTCTGTCCGTACAAGACCCGACATTTATGCAAAGAGGAATGTCAAGTAGATATCAAAGTAATCTAGGTTTGGAACACTAGAGAGATGAAAAGAAAGTCATGTAATATCTTCAAGGCACTAAGGACTACAAGCTTACATACGAACAGTCTAATCAGTTAGATATGGTTGGATACTCAGAATGTGACTTTAAGGCATACCTTGATTCTAGAAAGTTGGACATCAGATGTGTCTTCTTATTAGCTAGATGAGCCATTTCATGGAAAAGTACAAAACAAAGATATTACTACCTCAAATCCTACAGCAAAATTTGCATCATGTTTTGAAGCAACATTACAGTTATTTGGTTAAGTGAGTTTACTAGGGCTTTAAGTTGTTGACTCAATCTCTAAGCCAAGTATGATTTATCATGTACAACTTTGTTATGATTCGCCATGAATATTAAGAGCTGAAGTCATAGTAAAGACATCGACATAAAATTCTTAGCTATTAGAACATGTTAAGTCAAACAAGGTGGCTATTAAACATATTAGTTCTAAATGGATGGTTTCAAATTCCTTGACGGCGAATTGCCACCGTGAGGCTTATAAGGAACATACCGAGCATAAGGGACTAATTCATTTTGTAGATTTCAAAATGAGATACTCTTATATTTTATCGCATTTTGGTCAATATAAAAACTTCAATTACTTTGTTTTTGTCTTTCCATATGGTTGTATTCATAAAGTTTAGAGAATGACAACGTTAAATAGATTTGGAATGAGAAATTGGAATCTCTTTCATAAAGAAATGACCCACATATCGTTCTTATTCAAGGGAGAAAGTTGCATCATAATACCTAGAAGGTAATACTCGTTATTAGAAGACTTATCGTCATGACCTCCATGATTCATGTGATTTAAGCTCTCTTGATTAAGTATAAGGTTTTAGGATTTCAGTACTAATCAAATTAATACATGTTAAGTATTTTAATAACGTGGCCCATTTAGCAATTTTTTTTAATAACCCACGTAATTGATTTTCCTGAAAGACGTGGGAACACTTTTGAAATGGGTAACCACCCATAAACTGTCATGAAATTTCCCTCACAGTCCTTACATGTTCTGTACACGTGTTTGAAAATAATTATAAAATAAAAATCCTCAAAAGCTAGACAGAGTTTATACACTCTCACATTAAGGTTTTGTGTCCATCGTACCTAACTCATGTGATAAAACACAATAAGGGTATAAGGAAGAAGGAGTTCTGGGTTCAAGTCCTAATGGGGACAATTTACTACATTATAACTAAAGTGTTTAGTTTTAAAAAAAAAAAAACACAAGCAAGGCTTTACTTGGAACTTGAGTGCTGACTAATATAGAAAGAAAAAATACGAAAAATGATTTTTCTTGGTTTTACCATATAAAATATAACTGAAATTCCTTAGAACTTTACATATTTTAAATTTCATCATTATATAATATAGATAAACAAATAAAATTTGAATAAATATATAGAATTAATTTATTAATTTTAAACTTATTTTTTATTTTTTTCTAAAATTTATTTCCTTTTATTTTTTCTCTCTATTTTTGTTTCATAATATTTTTCGGGTTCCAAACGGAACCTTTGCGCTGCCATGCTCCCTTTCTTCATGATGTCACTATGCACACGGGTTTCTATTTTATCACTTCGCAAGACCGTAGACCTCCATTTTATTTAATTTTTTTACTTTGAAATAAATTTAATTAAAGAAGGATAATAAATATAGTTTAATATAATTTATTATGATTATATTTGATTTCGAAAAAAATATTGTTTTATTACAAGAATACTTTTGCAATATTTAGTTCAGTTTGAAAAACAACTAATTTTAAAATTAATGAAGTTTTTATATTTTTTTATTAATTTATTTTTACATTAAAACAAAAACAAATGAAATTTATATAAAATACTGAAAGAATTTATTAATTTTTAACCAAATTTTTGTTTTCATTTTTTTTTATTTTCTCAAGATTTAAACGTTAGATATAGTACTGACTAATATGTTTTATCATTAATTATTTAATATATACCAAATGAGATTTTAACTACTAATCTATACACAGCCTTAACTTAGCTGGTTTAAAGCGTTAGACTAGACATAAGAAGGGAAGAGACTACTTCGCTTGAACTCGAGAAATTATTACTATAATATTGTAATTCCAAGTCAATAGTTGTCATAAAAAAATAAAAATAAAAAGTGATAAAGCGTTCACGGTTTCAAATAGGCTAAGGGCATAGGAAGTGAAGGGTCTCAGCTTCGAGTTCGGGACTGTTTACTACCTTGAAACTAAAATGTATTAAAAAAAATATTAATTTATATATTTTAGTTTTACTGCTAATAAATAAATTCAATATATTATTAGTATTTATTTTTTAACATTTTACTTAATTAAAAATTTAGGTAAATTATAAAATATTGAAACAAGTAATCCACAACCCTATTTTGCTTATTTTTGTCATTTTAATTTTTTTAAATATTTTCATGAATTTTATATAATTTTCAATTTTATGTTATTTTGTAAAAATACTTACTGGTATATCTCAATATATATTTTCATCAATTTTATATTATTTTATAAAAATACTTACTAATATATCTCGATATATCTTTAAAATTTAAGTATCAATATATCATTCAAGTACCGATATAACCATTATCACCTAATGGTTGAGGATGGTACCTTCATCCAAAGAATACATAAAATCTTACAAGACATGAATGAAAACACACCTTTTCATTTTTGTTTCTCTATCAAATAAAAATAATTATTTCTTGTTTTAATTTTTGGGTCTAATACTTTTAAATATAAACTCTAACAAATTTGACTTTTGAGTTGCAAGATTATCATTTACTGAATGATTTTATTAGATTATGAGTTGAATTCAATTTAGATATTAAAACTTCTGCTCCAAAATCTCAAACATTTGTGTCTTTAAAGTAATATTATTATCTGTAATAAAATTAAGTACTTGATACATTTATAATTGTTATATAAATATTCAATAAACAATATACAAATTAAATAAAATAAAACATTTAACAAGATAATGTAAAATTAATTTTATCAAATATTCTTTATATTAGAGACCAAACAGAACACAAGAACATAATTCCATCAATATTTATTCTTAACAAATCCTCACCCTAAAGGGATCAATTACAGTATTAACCTTGGAAAAGAGAGTTTTAGACCAAAATAATTTGTTTGAAATTTTTTTTTATTAAATTAGTTTAGAAGCCAAAATAATTACCAAAGTAGAGCGTAATGCCGTTGTTATGGACAACGGCAATTGGATTTATGAAACTCTCAAATGCCACTGTGCATAACCACGGCAATTGGGGTTCAAAACTCAAATACCGATGTTCATGACCACAACAATTGGAAAATCTTTTCAAATGCCGTTGTCCAAATCCACGACATCACTGCCCTTCCTTGGCTTTTCAAGGGCGGCAACTAAGAGTTTGGGTTTGGAATTCGGATCAGCGAGGGAGCTCAAGCTGTAGAGACAGGGCCTGACATTGATTTTCAGGTAATTAGAAGAAAGAGGAACGAAATTCTGGTTATGGAATGGAGGGGAATAGAGATAAAGCGACGCGGGGTCCCTGATGGCGGTGGTAAATCTCATTGTGTTGGGAAGGGATGGCGGGCAGAACGCTTGTCGATGATTCAAAAGGATCCTCCTTTTTGTGTTGGAGGGTCCTCAATTGCCGCATTAAAAAGGCCAAGTTGAAAAAACTTAATTGTCGTTGTTCATGACAACGGTATTTGAACAATTTTCTCAATTGTCGTGGTCCTGGACAACGGCATTTGAGTCATTTGAAAATTTGACATCCAATTGCCGTGGTTATGGACAACGGCATTTGAGAATTTCATAAAACAGCAGCAATCATCAAACTTTGCTCCCATCCAGGCGGCAGCAGCAGCAACAAATGGAAGAAACAAACTTGTAGGCTGTGCCTGCATATGACACATTCTATTCTATATATGTTAATTAATTATTAAGAAAAACACACCATAATAATATCACCAAGTTAATTAAACAAAATTCAATATTTGTCCCATGGAATCTGTGTTAACATGAACCATATAGATTTCCACCTCCAGAGCACCAAAGAAATCAACTAGAATTCACTTCAAATTTTCTGATAGACCTCAATTTACATAATATGCTTTCATGAACCAGCATATTAAAGAATTTACTGTATCCCCAACAAAGGCCGGTCATGTAGGCAACAGATGGGGGATCCTGTCAAGGGAGTTTTAGACGGAAATAATTTGTTTGAAAAAAAAATTATTAAATTAGAATGGAAGGCAAAATAATTACCCCAAGAAAACAGAATTCATTGTTATTATCAACCATAAATTATCAAACGACACACATGAATTGGGTATAAAATGTTCAAATGTCGTTGTCCATCTGAAAATGTAATTATCAAATGACGTTGTCATGGACAATGACAATTGGGCATAATTCAAATGTCGTTGTTCATGACAGTAGCAATTAGGCTTAAATTTCAAATTTAGTTCCATTAGTTTATATTTGATACCATTCTTCATACTTTGGTTTGTTGTTCTATATAGTTTTATTACATAGCTTGAATAAATATATTGAAAGTTAGGTAGAGTTCTTATCAACTAGACTACTATAAGTATTTATTGTAATATTAACTTATTGAACAAGTATATAACTTACTTGAAGATGATGAGGTCATAGGAGCCACATGATGGATTATTTAATATTTCTTTTCTAATTTTGTAAAGGTGATTGATAAATATCCACAATAATATTTCTAAAATCTTTAGAGAAATTTGACAAATTCAAAATTTTGAATTTATAATATTATCACATTTTTCAACTATATAATTCAATGGGGCCAGAGTTTGTTTTTAATACTACGATGAATAGAGTCTACAATATATCAAATAAAATTTATTTCTAATAAGTGTTTGTTTAAAAATTAGACTACTTTGTAATCATTCTCATATTTAAGTTTTTTTAATTTAAAATAAAAATAAAATGAATTAGAATATGCCGAAGGTTCCATAAATTTCCACGAAGGAAGAAAAATATCTCGCAGTTTTCGAAGCCTAGCCATGAATCGCAATCCAATCAGCAAAAGTCAAGGCTAAGAATTGGAGTTTTAGACTGAAATATTTATAGAAAATCATTCCTTGCATATGCCAAAACTAAAACATCATTGAAGTTAAAAATCCGATCAGTTGATTCTCATTTGATTTAATTAGTCAACTTATCATTGTATTGGTTTCATTAACATTTTTAGTAATACTGGGCCCTAAAAAAAAGCCTCATTTTTCTTTTGAAAATAGACTAGTCATTATGCATTTACTAAAACAAAAGAAGGCAAATATGTGTCTAGAAATGGTGTCTTGGAGCTCTGTCATTTGATTTGTTTTTTTGTTTTTTGTTTTTATAAGCAAAGGGAGCTCAATGAAACAGGGCTGACAAAACAACCCCAAAAAGAATATACAGGATGTATACAACAGGTGCCCCAAGACCTATACAAAAGAAACAAAAAACACAAGCACCATAAACTAAGATCTCGCAAAGACAACACTCCGCCGATTATCAAATAATCATAACACAAATCACACTAGCCGAGGAAATTAGCCGACATATCTCCATGCATAAACCAAATCATATAAATATATTAAAACATTGTATACAAATATCAATATATAAAAATATCAACATACATCGAGTCCCACAAGATGATCGCTTTTATATTTCTTAGGACGACGCCTAGAATATATAGTTAGTTTATCTGAGAAATCTGCGGTACTCCCCAAATGAGTTGATCGAGCCGGAGCCGAGGAGCCGAGGAGCTAATGGAGCCAAGGGACGAGGGAGCCGATGGATGAAGTACTGACGCATACTGAGCACGAGGTCGCCTACCTGGAAGTGCACCCAACCCTGATACAAGGTCAAGGATGGTGTCACCGATGGAAGGCAATGTAGGGGATGATAAATGGTGGGATGATAAGGTGATATATACTGCTATGGAGGTTGGCTCTGGCGACATCGGATATGGTAAAGATGTGTAAGTGTCTGGGGGAATGAAAGGTGATGTGCGTGGGGGTAAAAATTTCGATGACGGATAAGACGAGCAGACAAGAGGGCAATGCTGCAGGCTCACGCACCACGACGCCCTCAATCGGGCTCTCGACCATGACCTCGCCCACCATCTCGACCACGACCTCGCAGATCAACTCTCCCTCTACCTCGAATTGGCTGCATACGTACTGGAGTGGATGACATCGGAGGTCTAATGGATGGTCCATGTGATGTAGATGTCTCCTGATCGTAGCCGGCGATGCGATGCTCTTCTCCAATCTGGTGTAACACTGATCTAGCAATATGATGTAAGTCGTACACCAAACCCGTGGTAGCATAGCGCAAGCGACTAGCTATGTCAACCATAGTAAAAATCTAAATGAACCAACCAAAGAATTATAAATACATAATCTATTGATTCAAATTTGGAAAACACTTTAGAAACACATGATTCTAACTTACCAAAACTTGAATAGTACCAATGTATACATGGAACCTCATATCATCCCTAATGGAGTGGTGGTATCATAAAACGTAATACAACGAGACATCAGATATATGGATCATGGAAGTACATCATACCCATCATAGGGGTAGTGATGATCCTACCCGCCGATATCCCATAAGGCAATGATGGAGCATGATACACGTCAGATAATCTCTTCGATGTCATTCACGCGGCATCCACGTATGTAGTTGTCGGGTCATAAGAGCAAGATGGAGGTATCTCCTAGTGTAGCCCAAACTGGCGCAAGACTCGCTCTAGACGATGCAACTCAACAGTCTCGAAACATATAAGAGGTGACATCGCCCGCGATCTCCCGACGCCTAAATGTATATTTGGAAGCCTGGCCAACCAACTCCCGAGATGGCCCACGATAAGACCTGCCACATTTACACTGACGTGTCAAAAACTTTTATGTGAATATGAATGAAATTACTATAGAACCATATACTTTTACATATATCATTACCTGATCAAGAGTTTGTGCATCCAGGTGATCTCGATATAGGAGTACACCGGATGGGTTATGCACCAGTGTCAAAGGTACTCTCCACCTACACCCCAATGGAAGAGCTGGCTCTGGCTCAATGGCAGGCTCAACTGGTAATCCATCATCAAGGGCCTCATCAAAAATCCCATCGACGACATCAACATCGCCATCATGGGCATAGGTGGTGCCGATAGCCACGCATCGCCCCAAAATCGCTCGCCCCACGGAAGTCTCTCCCAAGACCATACCGAATATAAAATAAACAAGTGCCAACCTAATGTGATGTGTTGTGTATATGAATGTGTATGTAATAAAAAAAAATATTACATACATGTATCAGCGTAATACAACCGCGAATACCGCGCCTACGATCCAAGCTAGCTCGGCATAACTCACGATATGTATGTGCTAGTACTGCACCACCCCAACTATAAATCGCAGTATGTGTCAAATCTCGTAGTAGTGGGAAAGCACAAATGAACATGGTCGAGATGGTGGGAGAGGTCATGGTCAAGATAGTGAGGGCGGTTGTGGTACACCTGAGCCGACATCGTTTCACTCGATACCCCCATACTCACCCATCACCCGAGATTTTTACCCTCACACACTTACACATCACCTTCCATAACCCTCAAACACTTCTTACAATATCTTTACCATATTTGATGTCGCATCCAAATTTCCATATAATAGATATCACCTTATCATCCCACCCTTTATCATCCCCTACATTGCCTCAAATCGGTGACACCATCCTTGACCTTGTATCAAAGTCGGTGCATCCTCCATTGCCGATCTCGCGTCTTACCGTATATGTCGAGTACTTCATCCATCAGCTCCCTTGGCTCCCTTGGCTCCATCAGCTCCCTCGGCTCCATCAGCTTTGTTTGAGATTGCACGAGACCCTATAGATCAACTAGTTGTGTATTTTAGGCGCCGCCCCAGTTATAAAAATATAGCACGTCATCTTGCTAACTCATTGATATATATTGATATTTTTATAAGGGCTGGATATTTGTATACAAAGTTTTTATATATTTATATGAATTTTGTTTATGCATGGAGGTCATAATCTACTAGTGTTCTCGGTTAGTGTGGTTGTTTGTTATGATTCTTGATAATCGAAAAGCCGGTGTCTTTTACCAAGATCTTAGTTTATGAAAGCTGTTTTTTGTTTCTTTTGTATAGGTCTTGAGGGGCACCAAGTTGTATACATCCTCAGATACTTTAGGCCAAGCTGGCCAACCTTATTTCATCGAGCTCCTTTACTTATCAAAAAACAAATAAACAAATCAAATGACAAAAAGCTCCACACACCATTTTTAGACACATATTTGTCTTCTTTTGTTTTAGCAATGCATAATGACTAGTCCATTTTCAAAAGAAATGAGCTTCTTTTTTTTGTGCACAAGACATTAAAAATCGCTTAATCGAAACCACACAAGGGATAAGTTGATTCAATTCGAACTCAAATGAGAATCAACTGATCACATTTTAAACTTCAGTGATGTTTTAGTTTTGGCATATTCAAGGAATGATTTTCTGTAAATATTTGAGTCTAAAACTCCAATTCTTAGTCTTGACTTTTGTTGTCTGGATTGCGATTCATGGCTAGGCTTCTAAGAAAACTATCGAGATATTTCCTTCTTCCTTCACTGGGCGCGTAACCTCAAGATATTTCTGATCATTTTTATTTTTTCTTTAAATTTAAAAAAAAACTTAAATATGGAGAATGCATTACAAATAGTCTAATTTTTAAACAAACACTTATTAGAAATAAATTTTATTTGATCTATTATCAAATAAATTCAACTCACCATTGAGTATTAGAAACAAATATAATCATAATTATATAGCTAAAAAGGTATTAATATTATAAATTCAAAAATTTAGTTATCAAATTTCTCTAAAAATTTTAGAAATATTATTGTGGATATTTATCAATCACCATTACAAAATTAAAAATAAATATTAAATAATCCATCATGTGACTATGACCTCATCATCTTCAGGTCGTTATATACTTGCTCAATAAGTTAATATTACATCAAATACTTATAATAGTCTAGTTGAGAAAATTATACCCAACTTATTATATTTAGTACTCAAAATATGTAATAAAATTTATATAGGTTATTAAACCAAAGTATGAAGAATACTATCAAATATAAACTAATGAAACCAAATTTGATTTAAGCCCGATTGGCGTGACATTTTGAATTATACTTAATTATTTATTTGTCATGAGCGTCGTTTGAGAATTTCATTTTGATTGCCGTTTATGTGACATGGCGTGCATTACTTTTGATAATTATTTTGCCATGTTAATTTAATAATTTTTTTCGAAGCAAAAATTATTCCAGTCTAAAAGCTACTTTATATGTCTATAGTAAATCATACAACAGCCATCATGATGTTGTGCTCATCCTCATACCCTGAATTTCAAGGTATCAACATCTGCAGAAAGTAAAACCAAAGACCGAGAAACCTCTTCTCCAGCACCCCCACCCTCTGCAGTCTAAACTGTGGCAGTGTGATCTTAAGTTATAATGACTAAATTTTTCCTCTAGAACACAAAGCGTCCAATCATTTTCTTTTGAATAGGAGTTTGTTCCACTAAAATTTCCAAAGAGAATAACCAACCATGATTCAGTAGGTTGTCGTCAATATAATGTAAGTTATCTTCAAATTTGAATGACTGCAATATCACAAAGTAAAACAAAATCCTGAATCCTGGAAATAAAAGTAGTTTGTTTTCACATTTGTTCAGTATCATAGTCAGCAGTGAAGGAAAAGAATAAATACTAAAAGCAGAAATTGCAAAGCTACTATTCACAAGATGGTTAATGATGTCAAAAGGCTTGCCTTCTTGCCATTCAGCAACATAAAACAAAGAGTAAATACACATTATTGATCAGATTTGATTCCCCCTTCAACACTCAAAGATGATGGAAAATGAATATTTTCTAGTGACCTCAGGAATACAAACACACATTGCCTCTGATGAAGAGTTGCATCCAACTATGGTGAGAAATTTTAAAAGTGAGGAAAACAAAAGGACTTGTATAATCCTAAAAATGTGATATGTAACAATAGAAGCGAATCAATAAGAATTACTTGCATTTCAGCATTTGATGCTCCAAGACAATGGGGAGGATGCATATGCAGGAGGCAATGAGCTACTCACTAAAGGGGTAAACTCTTAATTAGAATATAATAACAATGCCTAATTGATAAATAGTAGGAAAGCAGGAATTTCTTCTTCTCTTGTTTAGTTTAGAAATGAGCCTTTTTATAGTGTTTCAGAATAGTAACTCGCATATTGGTATTCATGGTAGTGTAGAGAGTTTGGAGATGAGATGTGTCATAAAGAGACACTTCGTCCTCTTTCCCTCTCATTCTGGCTGTGTACTTCATGTTAATGTCATCTTAAGAGCCTTCAACTCTAGCCACCAGACCAAGATCCTCAAACCCAATCACTTTAGTTTCGGTGGTGAAAGACCAAGCTCACCATCAAAGTGTATTTTAGGACCCTCAAGCTTGCTGTGTCGTCATTTACAGCCGTTTTGGAAAATACAATTCATTATTTCCATGTGAAGGAAAAAAAACAACCATCCATTTACTTTGTGTGTGGTATCACCTTCATAGAAGTGATAAGAAAACTTCTTCAACATTTGCTATAGGCAAGCATCCATATTCCATTGACCTACAAATGACCCAAGGATGAAGTTACAGACAGGCATTCTTATTTAAATGTTATAGCAATAGGGCATAGGGAGATATGTGCAGAAAGTATGTACAGAAGAGAAAATGGACCTGTCCAAACATTGGAGGCCCAAGGCTTAGGTGTCCTCTTAGTGCAAAACTAACTTGAAAGAATAACTCTTGGGACAAGTGGGACATTGTAATTGATCATGTCATGAAGAAATTCTCATGTAACAAGTTAGAACATGTGGCATGTAATGATTGTTGACTGACATGGACTTTTCAAATTAGATATCAACATCAGGCCCCATATGCATACAGAGGGACAACACACTTTTGAATTCATGCTCCAATTTGGAAGTCGTGATTTATCCTCAAATAGGGAATCATCATACATGAACATAAACAACATACAAACTATCAAATTCTTCTCATGGCGGCCTTTGAGTCTACCATACTAATTAATATATAACAGAGGAAAATAGAAAACAACATATAATGATATATTTTCAGTTAAATGTCCATTACAAGATTTCAATAAACTCTTCATGAAGAAGAACCTCAAAATTCTCTGAGCAAACCCCAAGAAGAATTATAAGTTAACTTATTTAGTAATATTTTCAGTTAATTTTTAGTTTTCTTTTGCAAAAGAAAATTTGCATCTAATTGTAATGACACAAACTGTATCAATATATAACTAATGACTTCATCCTCTCATTTCATTTAAATTTATTTATTTATTAGAAAGGTAAAGGAGAAAAAACTTAGCAACTGTCCCACCATGAAAAAGTAGAACAATTCCCCTCAGGTCTTACAAAAAGACCAGACCTTAATTAGAACATCTTTCTTTAACATGATATTGAGAAATTTCAATTCATTGTTCACTTGACGTAGTTTGAGTTATCCTCTTTTCCTATGTTTATAAAATTGACATGTCTTTTTTTATAATTCTATGCTATTAACTTTTTGGTTTCTTGTCTTATCATGTCAAGAACACCTATTTTTCACTTTATTAAAGCAATGCCCTAGGTTCCAAGTCATGAACCACAAAAATGTACCCATGCAAAATGACTACTTATTGGAGTTATTGGCCACCATTCAATCAAGATCACTACTTATTTGATCTCTCCTCTCAAGTTAGAGTCCCTGTGCATCAACATGTACTTCCATGACCTTCTAGCTGTCTTAAATGAATATTAGAGATTTAACTCATAGAAGTGGTCATGAAACCTGGATGTGTTTTTCCATGTCTAGCGACTTAGAACTTGAGGTACTGCTTCTTTGACATTAACATGAAACTAAAACCTTCTTTATCTTTTCGTACATTTTTGTATATGTTAGTGTGGTAAGAATGATAATGAAATTAAATAATTTGAAGGAGAAAAAAATAGTTATTACTTCCTAGTATTATTACCATATTCTAAATAATATCTAAGATAAAAAGCAAATTTATTGTATCTACCAAAAAATAAATTAGTTACAAAATGCTTGTACTAAGCAATTTATTTTCTATTGTAGTATATGTGAAGAAATATAAGAAAATGATGTTTTTCTTATTGATTGGATAGATAGAAACGATCTGATCCCTATAACATATCGTAGGGAAGGCGTAAAAAAACAGTCGTGTGCAAAAAGGAAGGAAAAATATTGTGCGAGAAAGGAAGGGAATAAATCGGAGGGTGATACAGAATATCACTTATAATTCTGACAATGCCTATTTGGAGCATATATGTTATATCTGCTTGAACTATGCTCAAATGAATTGAATCCTTGGACCTCGGAGAGATTTTGTGAAAATGTTTGCTAGTTGATTGCTTCGGAGTTGTGAAACTGGTGTCATATCCACGACTGATCTTCTGAATGAAGTGATAGTCAGAGCTTCCAATATGTTTGGTCTCATGAAGAGACGGGGGGTTGGAAGCCCGATGTGGGGCGAAGCAGTTCATCACACACAAGCGTCGTTTGTGTCCTTCCCAAATCTTAGCTCACCAAGGAAAATTTATTTAGTATGGGTTAAAGCGGTGGCCGTAGTGCGTAGCTTTCGATCTTCGAACATTGAGCGCAGCGTACACATCCCATTTCTTGCTCTTAGGATATCGAGTTCTCCGACCAAATACGCGATATCACCAGAAGAGTGGAGTCAATACTGTCTGTATTGGCTTGAGCCTACCTAGTCTGCATGTAATATCGACAATCAAGAGAAGGCCTTTTAGTGTTTTTAAACATAACACCCCTCCTCGGTGTTCCTTTGATATAATGGAGGATATGGATTACGACTGTCAGAATAGTATCGCGCATGGTAATTACGAGGCCCGACTAACCACGCTCATAGAATGTACGTCGGGTGATGGTGAGGTAGTTTAGTCTCCTGTAGTAGTCGATGTCTACTAGATCTAGTAGAGACTCCTGTCCCAATCTGATCTTGACATTACCGGATCTATAGAAGTATGCAAGTTCTGATCTAGCATCTGGGGTTTAAACCGATATGTCAAGGCATCTTCCTTTGAGACATAAGCAGCATTTAAATTAGAATGAAGTATCTCGATCACGAGAGAAAGTGTGTGAGTTTCCGAAGTTTTTATGAAAATGGGTGAAGAGATGTTGTTTGGTTTAGAGATACCCTCATGATCCTTTTTGTTTATATGATATGGAGTCCACATAAAAATCGAGATAGATGCCTTTGTCTTGATGATGTATGATGATAGAAGATAGAGTGGTATGATGTAATCAGGAATTAAATGCTGAACTCACATTACCCGCAGAGAAATTTGCATGACCAAACCAAGCTCGAATGGACTGTTTTAGGCCATATAAGGAGCGATATAGCACTGCATCTGAACCAGACTCGCGAAGCGGCTCATCAAAATGATTCTTATATATCTATATGCGAGGTCGCCATGGAAAATCGTGCCAATGTCCAAGCGATACAAGGGCGAAGAGCTCATAACAACCAGATAAGAGAAGGCGAAGCAGGCTATCTTGGCAACGGGAGAAAAAAAGTGTCGTAATGTCCAGTCGTATATAATAAAATGATGTTTTAACATTGATTGGATGAATAGAACATTAAGTGCCTAACGCGTCAAGAAGACATAAAGGAAACAAGATAAATGCGGGAAGGGAATAAATCGGAGGATATTAAAGATATCACCATGATTCGACGATATACTTGTGTCTTTGTAAGGTTTTCTAAGCAATAAAATAATAACAATAATAATAATAATATTAATAATAATAAGAAGAAAGAAGAAAAGATGAAGAAGAACATAGAACAACAACAATAAAAATAATTATTAAAGAACATATCTTAAATAATTTTTAAAAATTTGTTACTTGTTTTATTTTAATATTTTGTCCTGCAAATTTATTATGTATCCATATTTTCAACAGCGTGTTGATAGATTGTTTTATTAGGCCCCCATTCACACAATTAAGAGTATGTCTCATTTGGCATAATTAGGAGGATTTGGCCCTTATGAAGTTTTAGGAAAAATATTTAAAATAAGTATGCTTAAAACAAAGAAAAAAATTTTTTAACTATGTATAAAAAGAAAAGAAAAATTTACTTTCAGCATTGACATATTACATGCACTAGGTAAAAACCAACAAATATGATAACAATGCTGAATATGTGAGTTAGATCTTTTTCGTTTTTACAGTTGTTCCAAATGTCATTAGAAGCATTATCTATTCAAGTTGATATTGCGTGATGAAGTACATATATTACTGTCAGCACCTACGAGATTGTTTCTGATTAAGGATAACTTGTGAGTTCCAAAATGCAGCATGACTTTGGAAAGTGTGCAAACAAAATTTACCATTATGGAACCCACTCACTAGAGACAAGTCTGACCCAACCATTTCATCTCGAGTGTTCAACTAATAACATCTTAGCTCAATTTTGACATAATCAATTCCATAGTGTCATGGATCTAGGAGCTTAGTATCACATGTTCAAAACTCTTTCAACACAAATATAATGACACACCCCACTACTATGGCGGGTGTCGACATTCAAGAAATCCCGGTAGACCTCTAGCATTAGAAATCACTTGTGAAGCTGGCCGTGTACTTACTTAAACCTGGTATAAAATTTTTTTTATTTCTTTTTTCCAACTTAGGATTTGGTAAAATCTTGGCGGTAAAACCTCGACATGACAATTGTAATATGAGATCCCATTCAAATCTATACGCACATTTCCAAATGTAAGCCAACAACTGACACATTCTCACAAATACCTTTAATAATACGTACATATATTTACGTCTGATTTAAGTGTTACTTACAAAATATTATTAATAACGACACTTGTACAAATGTCGGGAGAATCCTAATATGCTCCATTGTCCATTATGCATGCACAGGAAAATAGTTTTTAAACGAAGGGAAAATAATATTAAACGTCTTCAGTGAGTGTATGTTTATAAATAATGTTTCCTTTTCTGAAAAATATCTCAAAACTATAAAATTAACTAGATATTCAGCGCTTATAACACTTACTTTAAAGTTTAAAACTTTTCACGTGCTAACTTTTAAAGTTTATAAAATTTTTAATACTTGCTTGCTTGCTTTTAAAAGTTTATAAAACTTTTATCACTTTAACTGTTTGCTTTGCTTTGCTTTTCTTTAAAAAGTTTATAAAACTTTTCTCAATTCTCTTACTTTGCACAACTTTGCTTTAAAAGTTTATAAAAACTTTTAATACTTGCTAAAATGTATAAAACATTTCTGAATCTCTTTAACTTTAAAAAAGTTTACCAGCTTTATAAGCTATCTTGCTTTAAAAGTTTATAAAACTTTTATAAGCAACGAGTCTGGGCTTAACCATTTTTTAAATCACCACGGGGCACGAGGAACAGCCGTCGTTTTAAAATGTGAACTGAGGCTCTAGCGGTGTTTGAAATATGAACGAGTCTATCTTCGGCCAAGTTTTGCTTTAAATCTCTCTGGGCTTTAGGCGGCCAATGTGCGATGGTTGATTTTTAGCGTATATAAATCTTTATAAAACATCAACCATTGGCCCTTATCTTTAGCTTTGGCATCTGAGTGAGCAACGGGAACACGTGCGTCGGCGGAGTCTTGGGTGGAAGGACACGATGTCGCGTCACATTCAGATAAATATGGTGGGATTGACCTGTAATGCGCCATCACAATAATTAAGGCTAACGCGTGTAATATATCTTTCGCATGCGTGTCGCGATTAATCTTGTGATCGTTACCTAAGGTTTGTCGACAGACAAAACTAAAATGAATGTATGATATCTGCTGTAGCGGAGTCTTGGCGTCTTGAATACACCTGGCCGTGTACTTGCTTAGAGCTAGGGATTTAGTTAGGCACATTTTGCGAATATTAACAACACAACTGCTTTCTTTTAAAAATTATTCTGATTGAAACCCGTTTAACTTTGCTTGCTTGCTTGAAAAATGGTTTAATAATTCAAAGCATTTAACCTTGCCTTTGCTTGCTTAAATGGTTTAATAATTCAAAACCATTTGCTTATTTGCTTTTTGAAATATGGTTTCTGATTTAAAACCATTAACTCTTAAGTCGCTTCTTTAACTTTTGAAATATGGTTGAATAAATCAAAACCGTGTTATTCTTCGCACAATATGGTTTTAAATCGAAACCATTTGCCTTGCTAAACTCATTTGCTTTAAAAATATGGTTTAAATCAACCAATTTCAACTGTCTTAGAAATATGGTTATTACAACTTCAATCATTAAATCTGAGTGTAAAGCGAGTTTATAATAATAATCTGTTAGTGATGAAAAATGGTTTAAACCTTTACTTTGCAACTGATGCAAAATTTGAACGATTACTGAAATTTTTCCGTCTTTACTTTTTAAGCCTCTGCGTTTGATGTATTAGGCCAAGCATCTGTCCATTGCTGACCAACTAAATCTTAGTCGATGTACCTTGTAGCACTATGCATGCGTTTATCTTATTTATCGTTATCGCATTTATTTGATATTTCTTGCTCGTTTATCTTATTTATCTCATTTTTATCGCGTATCTTATTTGTTCATTTGATGGATATTCTGTGTACAAGACACTATGTACTATGCACTATGCACTATGCATACGTATTTATACGTATTTACTGTTTTATACGTATTTATATGTATTCACTATTTCACGTGGAAATCGTGAAATCCGTGATTTTGAATGCCGCGTAGCTAAGTCGCGTAGAGTAACTTTAATTACAGTGCAGAAAATTACGACCCAGTTTAAAGCGTAAATCTAAGAAAAACGAAATTAGGTTTTCGATTTTTCGCAGTCTCGGTGAAATCGCATTGTTTTTGAATACTTGTGTATTAACCATCGTCAGCGTCGCACTTAGTTCTTTGCCCAGATGAAATCAGACGGTCAATTCCCAGTAAATCGAAATAAAAGTAAGAAAGAAAAAATTAAAATTCCTTCTCCCTGTTGTCTCTGTTGCCTCTCGTCCGTCATCCCATTTAGCTTTTGATGTTTTGATTTTATTTTATTTTTATTTTTTTCAAGTGGGACCGCGTATTCGTACTCTTCTACATTTCTCGGTCAGTTTCGGTATAAAACGATTTATTTTGTCAGGTTTGATTTCATTTATCCTGATGAATATTAACAAATATTTGCCGTTGCAGATTTTTCAAAATCTCGTTTCGGGTTTGTTCTGACCAGTCGGCGCAGGAAATTAAGTAAAATGTCCGTATCTGGTCATGAAACTTTGAGTCACTAGATTTGTGAAGACGAGCTTAGCAGCCTTGATCGGATTTTAGTCATCCCAAGATACAGAAATTTTGGCTGAAAAATTACAGCGTTTATTGTATTATCTTCTTATTTAAAGCAATTAATTATCTTTTCCTTTTCCTTCTTTGGTACAAAAAGTACCGCGGTCTTTTACTGAAAACTTCTGATTTTTATCGGCTGATGGCACTTGTTGATCGCGCGTATCTTGTATGATTACGTATCTTGTGCGCGCCGTCGGGACGGTGTTACATATAACATCTAACATATTCTACCTCAGGATACCATGCTTACTTATTAGAACAAAATATTCTACCTTACGATTCCAATATATGGATATGTCCATATTCTGTCCCTTACTCTATTTGCATCTCAACCTATGGTATAGATCTACAACATTATGAAGACAACTCTTTGCAAGTAGATTACCAATTCTAAAGATGCTTGTGAAATAAGGATGTTTGCTTCTGATGGTTGTTAAGAGAGACTTTCTTATTCTACCTCAGGAGTTCGGGAAGGGTAACTGTTTCACTCTCATAAGAGAAAAAAAAAATTCATGTTTCCTTCAAAATGGTCATGAACTAATTCATGGGTGTTTATGGCCCCACAACCAGGGAAGGTAGAGACCAACTGTGGGAAGATCTGGGTGCAATCAGAGGTTTGTGGGGAGAACCATGGTGTATAGGAGGCGATGTTAATGTAACTCGCTTTCCTAATGAAAGGAACAGGGAAAGGAGAATCCTAAGTTCTATGAGGAGGTTCTCCCAGGTCATGGAAAAGCTTGAATTGAAGGACCTTCCTCTGCAAGGGGGTCCATACACTTGGAAAGGAAGTCCCAGACAGACGAAGGATGACGGATTGGATGAATTTCGAGTTACAGAGGCTTGGGAAGTGCTCTTTGGGGGAGCAAGACAAAGCCTGCTACCAAAACCCACCTCAAATCACCACCCAATCCTTCTTGAAGAAGGGGGCTGCCCTGTTAGGGGTCCACTACCCTTTAGGTTCGAGAATATGTGGCTCTAGGAGGAAGGTTTCGAGTACCTCATTAATGATTAGTGGTGCGACTGAGATAAGAGTGTGGAAGCTATGTCTTGACAGAAAAGCGAGGGAGATGTTCAAAGACCTACATTTGTGAGAGGACGAAAATGGAGGCGCGAAGGGTTCAAGCGATGGGCCACATTGGAAGAAATCTAAGAGGAGATATATGGTTGAATGGCGATAGAAATCTGATTAACCTGAGAATAGCGAACTCTCATAGAAGGGAATCAAATTTAAGTCAGTAAACGCCAGCTTCGCGAGGAAGAAGGCGAGGCAGTGTTGTAAAAGCCTTAATCATTATCGGACATAAGGAGTGGAAGCAAGCTTAGATGGAATTTGTCCTTTCAAAGGAATTAGTGAGGAAGAATTTCTGAGACTAGAGCTCCGCTTTTCTGAAGAATGTTCGCGGCGTTGAATGGCTAAATGGGATGGGGCCCCGAAATTGAGCCCGGATAACGATTGCCTTCTAGCAATTTGGCTAGGAAATAGTGAAGGCTGACATTACGAGGATGTTCAAGGATTTCTTTGAGACTGGAAATTTCGTGAACCTAAACACCACGTTTATAGTTATGGTGCCAAAAAAAGGGGGGGTGGGCCGCTCGAGGAGTTTAAGGATTATAGGCGATAAAAATTTGGTGAAGCCTATGCAAACATTGAGGTCACAGCAAATAGATTAAACGAGTTATGCATTCGATAAATGAAGACCAAAATGCAATTTTCAAGGTAGGCTTGATTATGGATGCTTCCTTTGTTGGCAAATGAAGTGATAGATATCATGCTAAAAAGGAAGGAAAGAGGGGTCCTATGTAAACTGGATATAGAAAAAGCCTAAAACTTGTTTGATAGACGAAGAACACATCTGAGTTCGACGTTATCACGAGGACTATTGTCTAGTCCGACAGCGGCGCCGTAAAACTGTTGATAAACCAAAGAACACATACAAATTCTGACGTTATCACCGGGGTATTGTCTGAGTCCCGACGCGCCATAAAACTTGTTGCGTGAGACCAAATGACATTTGCATCGATTTATAACAAAATTACCAGGACTATCTACTCGACGATCTTGCCATAAAGCATTGACATTATACTATATAAACCAAAAATCTCTGGTAAATCCTTTTCAAAGTTTGGTGCGGTGATATTATAACAGTGCGGTGACAGTAATAAAATGGATTTAAGTCAGGATATCGATCCGCGAGATCTACGAATTTTAAATCAACTTCTGCGACTACTCAATTTAGTCTTATTTGGACAAATGATAGTGAATCCGGCATTAAGGTCTTGGAAAATTAAAACTTGAACAATGGAAATAAACGAAATGAACAATAAGCTTGAATATAAAGAATAAGAATATAATAGTTAGGAAAGCGAATAGAAATTGAATAGTATCGTTTAGAGGCATGTTAAAGATCAATGCTATTGTGAAGTATCAGAATTCTGTTGTCAACTTGTAAATTTTGCTTGTGAACCCCGATTTCAAAATGCATCGGCGTTAATAGTTAATTTGGATCTCTCTCCACACTTCACATTTCATTATCTAATTTTTGACTGATTCTCTCAATCACGGGAGTGGAATAACCTTTTATGAGGACTTCCTAGTGCGGGTATTTTTAACTGCAATCGCCGTACAGTTTTATGGGTATGCGTAGGCTCAGGGTCATCGGTCAGCCAGTTCTCTGGCTTGAGGTTACTCTTCCTCGAATTAAAATAGATCGCACCTCTCGCTTGATTAGATCTCGGCTAACACGGGATTATTTCTGTTATTCAATTGAGGTGAACTCTCTTGTTTAAATTGATAACAAACTCAACTCGTTCTTGATTTAGTGAAGAGGATTTATCAGTAAACTCACAAAGGCTCATTAGATCTCACAATAAGCGAGGTTAATATACGCGAAAATATTACCATGCTTCGGGATTGTCATCTGTGTTAACCAGAGGACCTCCGCGCGAAGTAGAGCAATGAAACACTTCTTATGCACGGGTATAAGAGCGTGTGGATAAAAACTTTAAACCCACTGCTTAGAAAGTAATTCATAAAGCGAAATTCGCGATTCTGGAAATAACCTGAGGAAAGATAATTTCGACAATAGCATTCTCTTAATGAAAGTGAGTTCGCCGGTCTTGAATTACACACTCTGACATTCATACGATCGTAGAATAAGCTGGCGTTTGGCTGGATAAGCCGAATTCGAGAAATTTAATGCGAACTGACATTCAGTGGTAATTTGAAAGAATTTAGTGCATTGACTGGCTCAAAGCGATAACATCCCATTCAGAGAAAATAAAGAAATCTAGAGCGATAAATCTAATCTAATCTATCCATATTGAAGAAAATAAAGAAAAGGAAGAAAGAAAACTAAAAATAAAATAAAGAAAATGAGCCTTGACTATCAGACCTCGTGCGTAGGCGCGGCTTGTTCTCCTCTTCTGGATAGCTGTGTATTTATAGGGTTTTTCAGTTGGGCCCTAATTCCAATCGCGGTCTTTGTGGATTCCAAGTTAGTTGGCCCATGTTATAGTTCGATCGCGACCTCGATTCCTTGTCGGCATTATCCATCTTGCGACCTCGATCTCGTAATCGCGACCTCGACTAACATACATGCGGTCTTGAAGCGATCATTAATGATGTCGCGGCGTCATTATCTTGTCGTATCGACTTACTTATTACGCGAGTTTCACATGTTGCTCCTGATGTCGCGACGTCATTCTCTTGTCGTGACATCGACTAAATGAAATGCATCTTTCAACTGATTCTTCTGATGTCGCGATCTCGGTCTCTTGTCGCGACATCTCTTTAAGGCTCTGTGGATTTGATCTGGTTGTTCCTAATGTCGCGACATGATATCTGTCAGCGACATCACTTTATGAACTTCAATCTTCCAGCAGGCGGAGTCGTGTAGCGACCGATCTCATGCGACATCAACTTATGGGAGTTCGCGGTCTTCGCGGTGGCTTTTGGTGCCATTGACTTACGCCTCGATCATTGACATCGATAAAATTCGAACGCGTAGTCTTACGATGTCGCGTCGCAGTGCTGTCAGCGGCGTGCTTTGTCTTTTGGCTTTCGCTACGGCGGAAGGTTCTGATGTCGCGACGCTCGATCTCGTATCGCGACCTGGGCTTCCGTTATACGGAGCCTTCAGCGGTTGCTTCTTGGTGTCAGCGACCTCGATCTCATGTCGCGACTCGACTCATATCTTACTATGGCATTCAACGTGGCGGATGCCAGCGACATCAATCTCTTGTCATTGACATCAACTAAAGGATCGCGAGTTTTAAGCGTTTCTCATGATGCCGGCGACATCAATATGTTGTCGTGACATCAGATTCACGCATGCTTGATCGCAGCCGGCTTGTATGCTTTTCGGCTGATTCTTTCTTTGTTGTCGCGGCGTGATCACTTGTCGGCGGCGTCGACCCCATTACCTCGCGAAGTCTCAGCCCGATGCGTTCACGATCGCGACATCGATATCGCTGTCGCGACGCCAGCCGTGACTCTGCTGACTTTGAAGCGCGGTTCTGATGTCGCGACGCCGATCTCATGTAGCGACTCGGCTCGCTTCTTCTGATTCTCATGGCAGTCTCATGTTCGCGACCTCGATATCTTATCATCGTATCGCGACGCCAATTTCCTTGATTTCACGATGTCGCGACCTCATGGTGGACTATGTAAACCAGCGCAACATAAGTTAGCCGGAGTTGCTTTCATTTACGCCACGCTATTTTAACATTTTACTCATGATTGCGTTTTCATTTCATTTTCTTCTTTCTTTATACTTCACGCGAAATATAGCGGTGTTGAGTTTCTTCATATTTCTGCATATTAATTATTCTTTTTTAGATGAAAATCAAACAGAAAAATGGACTAAAAATAGATGACTTTTAAGCTCATCAACTGGATATAGAAAAAGCCTACGATCAGATAAACTGGGACAGCACCATAAAGATTCTTATAAAAATTGGATTTGGAGCTAAGTGGGTCAATTGGGTAAAGAGATGCATTTTGTTATGGTTTGAAGCTATTTTTGGTCTGAAAATCAACCTAGTGAAAAGTTTAATCCTGCCGGTTGGGAATGTGGAGAATCTAGATGAGCTAGCTTAGAGCTGGGGTGTGGGAATGAAACTACACCCTCCGCTTACCTTGGTCTTCCCTGCAGGCATGAGGCATAACTCTTTACAAGTTTGGGACGGAGTGGAGGAAAGGTTCGGGAAGAAGCTAGTCTTTGTGGAAAAGGCAATATATATTTGAGGGAGGTTAACCCTCATCAAGAGCACTTTTTCTAATATGTCGATTTACACTATGTCTCAGTTCCGAATTCCAAAGAGGGTAAAGTTTGGATTGGAGAAAGTCGAGTGGGATTCCACATTGGGGAGGGGTAACAGTGAAAATTAAGCAGTAAGTGGAATATAGTGTGCACTAATGTGAAAGAGAGGTTTGGTCGCGAGCTAAAAAAAGCTGAACAAGTCCTTACTCAAAGAATGGAATTGGAGGCTAGCTATGGAGGACAACCCTTCCTGGAAAGATCTAATTAAGGTTAAAAATGGGCTAGAAGAAGGGGGTTGGTTCTTAGCGGAGCCTAAGTGAAGTTTTGGGGTGGGTCTCTGAAAGGATATTAGAAGAGAAGCTCAGCAGCTGAAACAAGATTGTAAGCATGCTAGGTGATGGGGGTCGAATTAGATTTTGGGATGATAAATGGGGTGGAGAATTCGAATTTGTGTGATCGATTCGGCAGTTGTATCTTGTCATTTGCCTCAAAGGGGCTAAGTGGGAAGGTCTAGGACACCACAAAGGAATTGAAAGAGGATACTTTGAGATTTATCGAGCCATTCAACGATTAAGGAAATGGAAGAAATATAGAACTTAACAACACGATTCTTGTAAAAAATATCTCTCAAAGGGAAAGGGACAAAATTTTTTTGTTATTGGATAAGAAAGGCGAGCACACAGTTAAAGCTAACTGAAGCTATCTGAAAGTTTTTTCTCCTTTCATTAAGAATTAGTCACGTATATATATACAAAAGAGGATCCAATCAAATCCTTAAATCATGGGAACTACCATATCCATCTTAGGTAAGTTTACCTAGATAATATACAACTGTTAATACTTTACAACAATATCTTCTAATGATCTCCTATACATGGATACAATCATTTATATATGGGAAACAAATATTTCTAATCCTCTAGCTTGATTTTACTATGCAGCTCCACCAGGTTGGATGATATATGCTTTAGTCATTTCCAAATTTAGCTCATAGAAATTAGGACGATGTAACGCCTTTGTCAAGATATCTACTGCCTGCTGCTATGAAGGAACATGTTTTAGGTTGATGACCTTTGTTTCAATCTTTCTCGATGAAATGTAATACATTTCAGCATGTTTAGATCTGTCATGATGCATTAGGTTTTTTGCGATTGCTATGGTAGATTGGTTGTCGTATAGAACTTCTATAAGGCCTTAGGTCTGATCACCAATTCCAATCCCGACAAACGCTTTAACCAAATTCCTTCACAAACTCCATGTGCTAAGGCTCGAAATTCAGCTTCAACACTACTCCGAGCAACAACTTGTTGCTTCTTACTGTGCCAAGTCACTAAATTTCCCCATACATACGAACAATAACTTGAAGTTGACCTTGATCGACGGGGGAACTAGCCCAATCAACATATGTATAAATTTCAAGGGATCTATTAGGCGTCTTTTTTAACATGAGTCCCTTACCTGGATCATTTTTAAGGTATCTAAGGATATGATACACAGCTTCCATATGCTCCTTGGAGGCTGTTCGAATTGACTAACGAGCACTAACAAATGAAACATATGCGGCCAAGTGTGGGTTAAGTAAAATTAACTTCCCTACCAGCCGTTGGTACCTACCTCGATCAACAACTTCTCCTTGGATGATATTTCCAAGTTTAGTATTATTAGGGTCCATAAAGCGTTTCGGCGGCTTGCACCGCTCATTCGGTTTCTCTGAAGAGATCAGGTGTACTTCCATTGAAACACAAATACCTCCTACTTGATCTAGCCATTTTAAAGTCCCCGAGAAAATACTTTGGAACACGATCTTTGATTCAAATTCTCTTGAGAGAAGATGTTTAAGATGAGTCATTTCTTCTTTACAATTACCAGTGAGGACTATATCATCCACATAGACTATTAAAATAGAGATCTTATCAGAAGTTGAATGCTTGACAAACAAAGTATGATTTTCTTGGCATTGTGTATAACCATCATGTCTTAGAACCCTTGTAAATCTTTTGAACTAGACCCTTAGAGAGATTTCGAGGTTTACATACCTTTCCTTTAGCAAATTTGTCTTCAAACCCTAGTGGTATATCCATGTACACCTCTCCTGCAAGATCCCCATTTAGAAACGCATTTTTCACATCTAGGTGAAACAATGGCCAATCTCAATTCACCACAATAGAAAGGACATGAATAGTGTTCAGTTTGGCAACAGGAGCGAAAGTTTCTTGATAATCAATCCCATAGGATTGAGTAAACCCCTTTGCTACAAGGCGTGCCTTAAACCTCTCAACATTTCCATCTTCTTTATATTTGATTGAGAAAATCCATTTACATCCAACCGATGCGTTTTTTCTGGTGGTAAATTAGTAAGATTCTATGTCCCATTTTTCTCAAGTGCTCTTAACTCTTCTAAGGTGAAAGCTTTCCATTGAGACATTTTCAATGCTTCTTGGACTGAATTGGGAATCTGAATCTGGTCTAGACAAAGTCACACAGGCCCTATAACCTGGTGATAAGTTGGAGTATGACAAGTGATAGCGGAGTGAGTGTTGGGTACAAGAACATATACCCTTCCTTAATGCAATCGGTTGGTCAACTGATAAGTTTCAGTCCCTTTTTCCATCACAGAAACAAAGTGCTGGTCCAGATTCTTATTGATTTCAGTCCCTTTTTCAGCCACAGAACAAAGCCAAGTTCAGCCTCACCTTGTGCTTGTTCAGGTGGTACCTAAACGCAGGTTGGACTCTTGGATTTGCTGAGCTGGTACAGGTTCAGATTTGGGCCTTTCAGGTTGCCTTTTTCTCCAAGAATAGACTTGGAGTTCTTTATTTTGGACACAAGTTGGACTTGAAACACTTGACTCAGGATTTTGAATGGGTTTGGATAATGGAATTGGATGACTTGAATCTGGAACAAAAGTGAGAATAGGACTTGGAGCACTTGGAGTTTCAAATGTAGTGTCAATGAGGGATATCCAATTCCAATTCTGTGATTCTTGCTCATTTTTCTCCCCCTGAATTGCAGAATTGGGATAATATGGTTTGTTTTCAAAGAAAGTGACATCCATGGAATGAAAGATTTTCTTGGTGATGGGGCATTAGCATTTATATCCCTTTTTGTTAGGTGAATAACCTAGGAAAATGCACTTTGTGGACCTAGCATCAAGTTTGCTTCGGTGTTAGGAATGTATGTGGACAAAGGCTGTACATCCAAACACTCTAAGTAGTATTTGGGACACAAGATGTGAGTTGGGATAAGTAGGGAGAAAATTTTGCAATGGTGTCTTAAATTTGAGCATTCGTGAAGGCATTTTTAGGAACATGGGATGTGAATAGTAGAGAATGTGCCACCTCAAGCAAGTGGCGATTTTTGCATTCAGCCATACTATTTTGTTGGGGTGTGTCCACACATGAGCTTTGATGTACAATTCCACGAGATTGAAGGTATGACCAAAGTATGGAGTTAAAGAAATCTTGGGCATTATCAGTTTTAAAAACTTGAATATTGGTTTGAAACTAATTCTGAATCATCTTATGGAATTTTTGGAAGATTTGATTGGTTGCAGACTTGTTTTTCATAAGAAATGTCCAACTCAATCGTGTATGATCATCTACAAGCAAAAGAAACCAGCATGCACCAGTGATATTTTGAGGGTCCCCAAATATCCCCATGAATGAGAGAAAAGGGTAGAGATGGAGTATGAGGTCTTGTTGCATAATGGTTGCGAGTATGTTTGGATAATCGACATACATCACACTGAAATAATTTTGCATTTTTATTGATAAATAATGATGGAAATAAGCGTTCAAGATATGGAAAGTTTGGATGACCTTGACAGTAGTGCCAGATCATTATGGTACTAACCTGATTGGAATGATCAAATGACTCAAAACTACCGAACTGACAATGAGACTTGATTCCATGACTTCACTCTGAAGTTGGAGAATTATTGACTATGAGGAAGGTAAATCCTGCACACAAAACTCAAAATTTACCAATAATCTTCCCCTGACTTCAAGTCCTAAGAAAAACACAAGATTCAGCTTAAAAACTTTTAGTTTCACAATCCAATTCTCTATTCAAGCACTAACAGAGAGTAAAATTGCAATCTAAATTTGGCACAAACAACACAGATTGGAGAGCTAAAGTTCTGGATAACTTAACAGTGCCAATTCCAACCACTTTAGAATAAGTACCATCAGCTATGCAAACAATAAGAGTACCATGATATGGATTATAGGATAAAAACAAAGTTCTATCACCTGTCATATGATCGGATGCCCCAGAATCCACTATCCAAGTGGATGGAAGTGTTTGACTAACATGAAGAGAAAGTGGATTATCACCTTGCTGAACAACACCTTGCTGAACAACACTTCTTGTGGCTATGAGTTTGTGGCAGGTTATTGGGATAAGACTATTCTCTGTGGAGGCCTGAATATTCTGGACTGGAGAAGTTGTGGCAGGAGGTCCACTAACAGAAGAGGCTTGCTCAAAATCTACCATTGAGGACAGATGAAGTCCAAAAGAAAAAGAGGATAAAAAGATGGAGCAGAAAAAGGTTGGTGACAAGATCAGACTTGCTCTGATACCATGAAGCTGTCTGAAGGTTTTTTCTCCTTTTATTAGAAAGGCTGGTCACGTATATATACACAAGAGGATCCAATCAGATCAGCAAATCATGGGAACTACCATATCCATCTTAGGTAAGTTTACACAGATATTATACTACCGGGTTATTGTGCTTTACAACAATATCTTCTAATGATCTCCTATACATGGATACAATCACTTATATTATAGGAAACAAATATTTCTAATCCTCTAGCTTGATTTTCTACACTAACTATAGCCACTTGGAAGGTGACGCCTCTAAAGCTATCCCAGCAGGGCTAATCTAGAACAGTTGCATTCCCCCTAAAGTGAGTGTGTTCACTTCGGAGGTTTGGTGGGGTAAGGTGCTGACCAACTGAAAAAAAGGGGATTCCAGTTGACAAGCAAATGTCCCCTTTGCAAAGAAGATGAGGAGACCATAGATCATCTCCTACTCCATTGCCCTTCGATTAAGGGCTTTTGGGCGACCATCTTTCCTTGCCAAGAGTGTTGGTCACATCCTCCACAGTTAAGGAGTTGATGTTGTGGACAACCTTCTGATAGAAAGAAAGCTAGAAACATGTGGAAGGCAACTCTTCCTTGCCTTCTCTAGGCGATTTGGAAGAAAAGAAACAGGGTAGTCTTTGATAATGATAGTTTCTCTCCCACTAGATTGAAACATTCTTTCATAACTTCCCTCACTTCTTGGGCAAGGATAATTTATGAGGGGGAGTATTCTATTGTAAGCTTGCTTATGGGTATTCTCTAGTGCTTCTAGCTACTTTTGTTTTGGGTGGTTGGTATATATCCCTTTACTCATCTCTTTTTTGTTTTTCTTTCCTTTGTATACTCCACATACTCTGGGAAGCGACCCTTTTGTCAATATATTTCCCGACTTACTTTAAAAAAAAAAAACAGCTATCCTTTGAGTGTCACTCTTGTACAACATTTTGATGCTAAAACATTTATCCAAGTGACAAAGGGATTGGGAAATCTGAAATGGATTTAGGGTATCTCAGTTGTGCAGTTGGCTTTCCCACCACAAAGTACTTTAGGATTAGTTTGAGTGTTTTGTTTTGGTTGCTAAAGGTGAAAACTCATTTGGGTGGGGTTGACATGCATTAGGCCCCTTTGTCAACCAGGCCTCAAATAGAAAGAGAGGCATTGTACCATTGCCCCTTCATGACACATCATCTCTTGAGGATTTAAGAGTTATTATTTTAGAGAATTATAAATGGGCTTTAATTTTTCCAAACAAGAGTAAGGACATCCTGATCTCCTAAAATCTTCACCTTGATTTTACCGTCACTCTCTCCAAACCCTCTACTTCCCACCCTACTCCACTTGGCGCCCTCCGACCCTACTCTCCCCCCTTAAGCCATAGTTTTGAAAGGCTCAAGCCGCATCCGGGCGCAAAAGTCTTCTAAGGCTTAGGCGCAAGGCAACTCAAAGAGCGCGCCTAAGTGAAGTGAAATGTGACCTTTGATGCATATCAATTTAATAAAATATGATTCAAATTCTTATTAAATTAATAAAAATTAAAAATTCCTAACATTTAAAAGAAACATTCAATGAAAAAGTAAAATAAAAAAAATTATATAAATTTCAATATATAATTACTAATTTAAAAAATAAAAGTGTTTAGAAAGGAAATTAAATTCTATAAAGCACGCCTTTTCAATAAGGCGTGCCTTTGCCTTGTAGAATTTAATTTCCTTTTTTGGTGACTTTATGGGTTGTATAGGCTTTATTTTTTTGGGGCTGGTAAGCTATACAGGGTTAGGTGTGCTCTACTCTCTTTTGCTTTGTATTTTTTGGGCTTTTTTGTGCCCATTGTATACTTCCTGTATACTCGGGGTTCCCCCCTTTATTTTTAATACATTCTTCTGATTACTGATAAAAAAATAAAAAAATAAAAATAAGGAGTGTGTTTTGGGAAGTGAGGAGCTACAACCAGGGAATGGTTACACTTAGAGCCTAGGCACACCTTTTAAAACTGTGGGGATGGTTTACAAAGGCTTTTAGGGGAAGTTATGGGTGGGGCTTATGGAAGGAAATTAGCAACGAGATTTCACACTTCAAACTCAACAGCATGTTCCTTGTTGGAGATGGTAGTAGGATCAGATTTTGGGAGAATGCATAGTATAGTGAGGACCCCTTGTGTGAGAAGTTTCCTACTCTTTACGCTTTGGCTAACTCTAAGGGTCCTAGGGTTCAAGAGGTTTGGGAGCGGTCAGGGGAGGTGGGGAGTTGGAATCCTTGTTTTGTAAGGCCTTTTAATGATTGAGAGTTGGAAATGGTGGCTAGAGTTCGTTGCAACAATCCAAAATAGAAAAATCATTCTTAAGAAGGATAAACTAGTTTGGAAGAAGGCAACAAATGGCATTTTTTCTGGTAAATCCAGTGTGTTCCAACAAAAATAAGCTTCTTTGCATGGGAAGCTTGGTGGGGCAAAGTGATGACATTGGATCAACTCAAAAGAAGAGGTTTTCCTTTGACCAACAAGTGTTCTATGTGGTATGGATGAAGAGAATATCGAGCACTTCTTGATTCATTGTTCTATAAAGATGCGGACACTGTGATCTTGACCCGCCAGGCATTAGGTGCCCCCTTATTTCCTTAAGAGTTACTAGTTTGGTGGAGAAAATTCGAGGAGAGAAGGAGGAAATATCTACGGTCGGTACTCCTCTGTCTTTTTAAAGCCGTTTGGAAGGGAAATGTGATGTAGTTTTTGAAAAAGAGGATTTCGCTTCCGCAGTACGAAAGCCATTTTGTTTTGTACACACTTGGGGCTTGTTTGTGTAATTCTAGGTCTCTTCTTGTTTGTAGTCTGGTGACTTTGGGTTAGGATTATCTTCTTGGGGGTGAGATTTTTTGGTGTGTTTGGCTCCTTTATTTTTTTGTAGTAGTAGAGACTCCTTTATATACTCACATATATAAGACTTAAATTTACATTTTATTCCCTTTTTTATCTTCAGTGACAATTCCTTCTTATCTATCAAATATATATCTATATATATATAGTGGACAATATTAACAAAACAGGGCCAGGCCCTAGAGTATACAAGTTGTATACAGGAAGAAACAAAAAAAGGAAGAAACAGAACACCACCCAAGGAATATGACTAGGAGTACTAGAAAATACACAGTAATAAATTTACAATAGAGTACTCCCCCTCATAGATAAGGCCTGTCCAAGGTGTAAGGGATATTATAAATGAGTTTTTCAACCTTGGGAAAAAATAACATTATCAAAAACCACCATGTTTGCTTTCTTAGAATTGCCCTGACAAAGACTAGTGAAAGTGCCTACCATAAGATTTTTGCTTTCTTCCTTATAGGAAAAGGTTGTCCATCCACCATAAGTCTTTAACCGGGAATGGGCATACCAATCCATTCTAGTAAAAATGAGACGATAAACCGTGAGGGGTCGATGAAGCAAAAGTACTCTATGTTTTCCTCGTCTTCTTTGCAAAGAGGGCATCTACTTACGCAGCTAAAGCCCATTTTCTTCAAGCCCGATCCATAATTATTCTTGCTCACTAGATCTCCCAATTAACCTCACCTTGGAGGGGACATAAGCTGTTCCCGAATAAAGCATGTGTTATAAATGCGGAGAGATCACCTTCTAGATGCCTATAGTTGGCTTTGACAGTGTACTGGCCTTTCTTGTCAACTAACCATAAAATTTGTCATTCTCCTTAGCGATATCTCTACTACTAATTAGACTATTGAGTCTGCGAATTTCTTCAACTCCCGATCATTGAAAAGTCTGGCCAGATCTCATATTCCACCTCCCTCCATCCTCCTACAGGTCTTCCAAACTTCCCCCACCTTAGCTCCTTTTGACGACTACAACATATAGGTTGGAAATGAAGCACATAGGGTTCTCTCACCAGTATCTTCCCAAAATCCATCTGATCCCATCACCTAGTATGAGCTTGCGATCTTGTTTTGGTTGGTGACTTCTCTCTAAACCTCTTCCAAGACTCACCCCAGCTCCCATAAAACAGCGAGAACCATCCCCCTTCCTCTAGACTATACTTTAAGCAATCGGATTCTTCCAAAGGGGTTTGTCCTGCGCAGAAAGCGACCTCGATTCCGCGACCAAGTAGAGATTTGTTCAAAATTTTCAACCTTCGGATATCGAGCCCTCCCCCTTTTTTACTGGTGCAATCTGTTCCCCATTTTACTAAGTGAATTTTTCTATCCAGATTACCCCCACCCCACAAGAAATCCCGTAGTATTTTCTCGACATGATTTTACCCTTTGTCGAAGCAGAGGGCATTGTAGATGGGCAGATTAGAGAGTGTCTTTCTTAATCAAGGTCGATCTCCCCCTTTTGAAATATGTGCCTCTTCCTGGCAGCTAACCTTTTACGAACCTTTCACCATGCCCATCCCAAACACAGGGAAGTGAGTTTTGTCTCATTCAAGGGGAAGCCAGAAGTGAGTTGATGGCAAAAGTCTATCCTGCACCACAGCTCCAGCTTTGCCAAAACTTTAAATTCTCACATCCCCAGGCCGTAGGATTGAGCGTTTATCTCAGTTGATTTTCAGACTAGAGATGACTTCGAACCATAATAAGATCTAGTTGAGATAGGCTAATTGATCCTTGGAGTCACTACAAAATTCTAGGGTGTCATCGCGAGTAGAGTGGTGCATTTGTCTCACCTCACCTCTGTTTCTTAAGTTAAAACCACAAAGAAGCCTGAGGTAGCCTTGTCTGAGGATGGAAAATGCTAGACCACATGACAAACAAGTAAGGGATGGGGATCCTTGCTTGGACCCTACGGTGTTAAAGAAGTCTTGAGCTACCATTCCTGGAAAGGATGTTGTGAAGCGCCAAATTATGCATCTCATAATCAATTATTACTTAGCTCCAAACCCCATCTTCTAAAGCACCTTTAAAATACAATTCTAGTTGATTTGATCATAGGCCTTTTCTATATCTAGCTTGCACAACACCCTTTTTCCTTCCTCTTAAGCAAAGTATCGATTACCTCATTTGCCAACAAGGAGGCATCCATGATTTGTCTTCCTTCAACAAAAGCATTTTGGGCTCTACTTATCAGTTTATGCATTACCCTTTTCAGTTTGTTTGCAAGGACCTTTGCTAGAAGCTTGTATAAACTTCCCACCAAACTTATTGGTCTGAAGTCCTTGAAATCCTCAGCCCCTCCTTTTTTTGGCACAAGCACCAGAAAAGTGGTGTTTAAGTTATTCACAAATTTTCCGGTTTCACAAAACTCCTTGAACATCCTCATAATGTCATCCTTCACTATATCCCAGCTAAATTTCCAGAAAGCAAGCGTGAAACCATTCGAACTTGGTGCCTTATCCCCATTGAGGTTACTCAAGGCTATGAACACTTCGTCTACTATGAAGGGGGTTTCCAATCTTTCAACCTCTGCCTCATTAATTCTTTGGAAATTCAACCCTTCTAAGTTTGTTCTCCACTCCCCTGTATCCGACAACAGAGATTTAAAAGCTTCCACAATACCTTGTTTCATCTCGGCTTCTTCCTTATCCCATACCTCATTTATTTTCATTTTGGTGATATGGTTCCCTCTCCTATGAGAGTTTGCCGTGCATTGGAAGAATCACATATTTTCTCCTTCTTTCAACCAAATCTCCCTCGATTTCTGCCTCCAGGACACTTCTTCAATCAGAGCCCAACGTTTAAACTCTTACAAAGCTTCCAGTTTCAACTCTCTCTCTCTCAGAAAGAGGTCTCAACACTTCTAATTCATCCTAGCCTTTAACTTTTTTCAAAGCCTCCTTCTTTTGCTCTTCTACTTTCCCAAAGGAATTTTTATTCCAAGTTCTAAGTTGGCCTTTAAGGGCTTTCAGCTTCTCTATTAAAATGGCTTCAATACCTCTATTTCAAGCTCCTCCTGATCATTAATAAGGGTCTTAAAGCTTTCCTTCTTGAGCCACATGTTTTCGAACCTAAATGGTAAGGGGCCCCTAACAAAGCAGTTGTCCCCCTCGAGTAAGATTGGATGGTGGTCGGAAAGAGGTTTAGGTAAAAGGCTTTGTCTTGCACCTCCAAAAAGGGCTTCCCAATCATCTGTGATTAGAAACCTATCCAATCTTGCCATTCTTCGGTTGTTTAGACCCCCTTTCTAGGTGTACTGACCCCTTGAAGAGGAATGTCTTTTAGCTCTAGCTCGTCTATGACTTGAGAAAACCTCCTCATAGAGCACGAGATCCTTCCTTCCCTATTCCTTTCATTAGGGAAGCGAGTTACGTTAAAGTTTCCTCCTATACACCACGGCCCTTGCCACAACCCTTTGATTGCTCCCAAGTCCTCCCAAAGTTGAGTTCTTCCCTCCCTGGTTGTGGGCCCATAAACACATGTAAAGACCCAAGTGCTATTGTCCTCGCAATTTAAAACTACAAAGCGAAATTGACTCTCCCCCTTGTCCATTAGTTGGAGTATCCTAGAGTCCCAAAGTATAAGGATCCCTCCTAGAGCTCCCTCTCATAGCCCAGTCAACAAGCCTCCCGACTCCAAGGCTCCTTACCAGATCAGTGGATGCCCCTTTCAATTTGGCCTCATGAAGACAGACTAAGTCCACTCTTTGGGATTTTAGGAAGGCTTTTATTAATTTCCTTTTTTCAAAATCATTGACCCCTCTAACATTCCAAGAAATGATTCGTATCTTCATTAGTACTTCAGCATAATAGCCCTTGTCCCTTTTCCAACGCCTCCTTTTGTGGACCTTTTCTTTTCCTTCACTGTCCACTCCAATTTTTCATCTCCTACTGTCGAGATTTCGATGGTCCTGTACCTCCTTCCTTTGTCTTTTGTCTTACATCACTTATTTTTTGTACATAAAGACTAACACCTCATCTTTAGCAGCCACACGGAACATCCACAGGAATTTGCTAAACCTTAACGGAGTAACTTTCCTCCTGATAATTGCTTTCGCCTCCTCTTACAGAGAAACTTCTTCCTCCTATGGGTGTCGTATAGTTCTCCACCACAACCATTTCCCTCATGGAACAAACTCTATGATATCTACCTACAGCGAGTAAAACCATAATCGGGTTTGGATTTTTTGGTTCCCCCTTTCTGCTCTGAGCCGCGCCCCAGGCAGAAGGCCCCTCCCCATCCCGGAGCTCGGACAGACAAAGGAGTAGAAGAAGGAGAGTTGGGGTTCCATGATTACAGCTGCTTGGCCTTGCATTTCTTTTGCTTCGTTTCCTCTTTATTTTCCTCACGGTCCTTCCTCCACTTATTTTCTTCGCATGTGCCTTACGGGAGCCACAAGTTAGAATTTCTCTCCTTCAAAAGTGATGAGGATGTACCTTTATGAGACTTCATTTGGGCATTTAAGCCCACTTGAGTTGTTTTTAAAACCAATGAGCCTCTACTTCTCTGGCCTCCCGAGCTTGGGTTGCTAGGCTTTTGAAGACCACAGCCCGAAATAAGCCTCCTTCTCCATTATTTCACTTATGGCCCTAGATCCATTTGGGCTCTTGGGTTTAGAACAAGCCTGCCCATAGGATGAACTTGACCCATGCCAAACAGACCCTTTTCTTAGGGTGTGTGTCAAACTTTCTACTTGACTACTCTCTTTAGAACCCCTTACCCTACACAAACAATCAACCGTCTCACCCATCCCATCCGTCTGACCTTCATCATTTTGGGCTTTTAGGGAAGACCACATGTGTTGGCCAGTGCGTGTTGATGCCTCACCATTTTTCTTCCTCCCTCTCTTCTTGCTTAATGGCAATTTTTCCTGCCTTTAGTGGGTAGACTTCTATGCTTTTTTGGCGGAATCCCCACAATCTGACTCAGCTTCTGCCCTTCGAAATATTGGCTGATACTAGGTCTTGCCTTCCCTTCTAATTTCACCAAGATTCTTGCCCATGACACCTTCACCCTCAGGATTGTCTCGTTGTCGATTGCCAAGAAACCCCTGTAGCTATCTCCTATCATCTTCAAAATCTCTTTGGCTCCAGAGATGCAAGAGCAAACCCACCACCCCTATCCATGCCTCCCTCACTTCTCTTTCACTCACATCAGAATCGGGGTCCACTATTCCGTTTACAAAACCAACCCTTAACCATCTTCTCCTATTTCAAAAACCCTTTTGCACTTAACTACGGAATATCAAACTCCAAGAAGAGAAGATCTTGGTTCATGAAAGCCGCAGCGGGCTTCCTTCATCCTCGGGTTGTTACAGCCCAAACTTCCGAGTTCCAGTGTCGGGTAAGAATCGAGTTCTCCGACTCCTCTTAAGCAAAACGAGTAACCATAGCCTCCCTCGGTAGACATTCCCCTGCCTCTAACCAAATCATGTTTGGACTTTGACAACTTCCTTCTTTTTAATAGCCCGACAAAAGTTCTTCTAGAGGCTTCTCCGTTTCTTCGCCTATAACAACTATACTCCACCTCGAGGAAAATGATTCCTTGTTTCGCCCTCTTCTTTCAGCCTTAATCCCTGACTCTGAGTTTGTCCATGATAACACCCATCCACGGTCATTGACTTTACAGATGAATCTCGTGTTTTTCCTTCCCCATCTGTGACTGAACATGACAAGAATTTACCCGCGTCATTTCTTTGACTTTCCACCTTGTAATACTTTCCATTTTCCTTCTATTCAAAGACTCTTTTGGTGTTGCCTTCTTCCTTACAACAAAGATCAATGCTTTTGGCACAATCTGAAGCCACTTCTTCTCAAAAGCAGACCGAATCTACGCCCCCTTTCTTCTCTCTGTAATGAACCGCTAGTGATCTACCTTCTCCCTCCACGAGATCGAGGACTTTGAATATATATATATATATATCGCGAGAGAGAGAGAAGATTTTAATGATGTTCCGGTAGATATTCACGAAACAAAGAAACCGGGTGAGAACATCATTATTTCATTGAAATTTTCAGTCTATTAAATCATTATTACTTCTCTTGCAGGAAATTTAATAAAGGTGGACTTTGGAAAATAAATGTTTCCCATAATTTTTATTACAATTGAATTGTTAGTCCCTCTTTTGCAGAAAATTTAACAGAGGCACGAAATATAATAAACAATAAATTATAAATAATTGCATACCATCTAGCATTAACCACAGAATCTCAAGGTCGACTTTCTTTCCGTTTCTTGTATTGAGCAAGGTGTTTATGATACTCTTCAGCTCTTTCTCCAATTTCTCAATAGTGACTTGTATGCTCCAAGGGACTGCTCATACATATACTTTCAAAGCCTACAATTTTGAAACATATGTTATTTCCAGCTCATGTGTATATGATAATAACGGTACTTTTAAAAATTGAGCCATTATCTGAACAAAGCAACAGGCCGTAGTCCAACAGTGTCACCTTTGAGTTAATGATTTGTCTCAAGCATCTTTTTTTCCCATCTTAAAAAGATTCCATAAGTACATTGCTTATTGAAAGCAAAAAAATTTTGTGGACCAATTGAATGAAAAAGGTATACATGCCAATTAAAGGAAAATAAATTTAAATAACCTTTCATAGGAATTAAAATATAACAACAAGGAAGAGATGTCAAGTTTCCTTCTAGAGTAATATACTGAAATAAATTTCCATAAGAAACAAATAAAAGAAAAAAATGATAAGTTTCTTTTCCTTGCTTTCCCCTACTTTAGTAACCCACCACATTATGTTCTCATCAACTATTAGTTTATGTTCCCACAAGATCCCACTCATACAAAATAATTTCTTAAATTACTTTCTAGAACTTAAATAAAAAAAATTTGCATCACCTTCTATAACAACGATAAATGTTACACATGCAATTGCAGTTCAACATAGCTCCAGGCAGGATATGTTGGAATATAATCAAATTCAAAAATATTAGGCTTCACATAAGGATAACAAAATACCACAGCCTCAAAATAAGAATAAGACCCTTAATTTATTTCATTAAATCAGAAAGGCTTGAACACATTCAGTCATATAAAGATCCATTTTAGATGGAAACACAACTTAAGGTCATCATCTGACTGTCTTTGAAACAAATCTGAGATCTGTGTGTTCTTTACAGATGCTATCTTTACCCAAAATGAAAGTAACAAGAAAGGCGATTAAAATTTTTTTATTGTATACTGCAAAAAAATAAATTGAAAAGCAAGAAATTAAGTCTTGAAACACAACTAGGCCAAATAAATAAAGTTTTTTCGAGAATCATTAACAGACAACAGAATTAAGTGTAAAATATGGGATGATGTTCAAAGCATTGCAGGACATAGCATATCGAGGATGTGACAAGGCAATTCAAGTTAACAAGATGCTAGTTAAAATCAAACTTTTGGATCACTAAGACTATTGTATATTTTCACCTTAGAATTTCATTGAATGTATCAGCCAAAAGAGCCACCACCTCTTTATTTGATTTCCTCACTTTACTTAAAAATTTGACTCCAAAATTCCCCTTCTTTTATTCAAAGTTCCCCTCTGGATCTAGATGCCAATTGATACATGAGGTTGTACTATCATAATAAATTTTATTTTTCTACATTTAAATTTCACAGAAATTTTGGAGATTCCATGCATTGATAAGTTTACATGATCTTTGTGTTTTTATGCGGTGAATATAGATGCTAATTATCATAGTTGACTTTTTTCCTATAAATTTTCACATATGTGCAATGATTAGGAGTCCTCTAAGCCAACCTTCCTAGAAACCAAATGATATTGGAATGAGGAAACCCCATAGTAATTTGCGGCACCAACCCGCTAGTGGTTGACGTTCTAAGTAGATTGATTTTTAGGACATAACAGAGGGGTGGTTTGACAGAGGGCTTCTTAGTTGGAAGATATGGGGTAAAGTGTCTGTTACTTGGGTTTGCGGATGACACAATTTTTTCTTTTCTAAGGCCTCATTAGAACATTTATAGAATCTTAAGATCATCCTTCTAGTTTTTGGGCAGGTGTCAAGTATGAAAATAAACTTAGAGAAAAGTTTCATTGTAGGCATCAATACAAATCAGGAGATGGTCTCTAGGTTGGCTTCAATCCTGGATTGTCAAGAGACGAAGTGGCCATTGTCCTATTTGGATTTACCTTTAGGTGGGAATCAGGCTCGATAGGCTTTTTGGGATCCGGTAGTTGAAAAAGTGGCGAGAAGATTAGATGGATGCAAAAAGGCCTTTTTGTTGCTTGGGGGAAGAATTACTTTGATTCAATCCTATTAGTCTCACATTCCTAGCCATTTTTTTATCTCTTTTTAGGATTCCAGGCTTGGTAGCTAAAAGACTTGAGAAGTTGCGGAGCTTCTATGGTCGAGAACGGGGTAGAGCGAAGGATCATCTTTTAAGTTGGGAGATTGTGTGTAGATCGAGGAGCGAGGAGGGTCTACAGGTTTTGGGAATATATCCTTGAGGAGCAGGTGCACTAAAAGCTGGGTTTCTAGAAGAGTGAACTTTGGCATGAGGTTATGGCCGTGTTATGGGACACATCCAAGCGGATGGGATACGATATGGTGGTTAGATGGTCTCATAGAAGTACTTGAAAAACTATAGCTCAAAATTTTCATTTATTCATTCATCATTCTCGTCTTGTGGTGGGGAATGGAGAGAAATTTAGATTTTGGGAAGATTTATGGTTAGGTGACCAACCACTTTGTGCATAATACTCAGATCTCTATAGAGTCATTCCTTCGAGCAATTTGACCATTTTAGTGGTTTTAGCTCTTCTTCTCCTTCCACCTTGAATCTAAATTTTCGACACAATCTTACAGATATGAAAATTGAACACTTCCAGAGGCTTTTGCTCTCTCTTGGTTTTGCGCATCTATCCCCTTTTATTGCAGATTCAAGAGGTTGGTCTTAGTCATCCAAATGCGTGTTTACTGTCAAATCTTTTTTCTTGGCTTTATCTATGCCTCCTACTCCACTTTTGTTTCACTTATTCGTTTATATGGGTTGAATGCCCGCTTCAAGGTTAAGGCCTTTTAGCAGTTTGGTAGCTCGTAGGAAGGTAAACACGAAGACTTCTGACTAAGGCGACCTTGCCGATCCCTCGATCCCGGTGGTGTATCTGCGCAAAGGAGATGGAGAGTCCATTTATCACCTTTTTCTTCAATGTCAGTTCCTTTATGTGGTTGTGCTATGACTCTTCAACTTAGCGAGAATAGCGTGGGTTTCTCGAGGAGTAGAATACACATTTTATCATTGGCACAGGGATTTGAAGTCTGCAGAGGCAAAGCATGGAAGATTGCATGTCTCTTTGGTATGGTTTTGTTTGCGAGAGAAATGGGAGAATTTTTGAAAACAAAGAGAGAGTTGAAGGGAAGGTGAGGGATCTATTTTACTTTTATTCATCTTTGTGGGTTTCTTATACCAAGGCCTTTCGAGGGGTTCCTTTTCAGTTTTATAGGTAGATTGGGTAGTAGTTTGTAATTCTTCGCTTTAGCTTTGGATTTGAAAGTTCTTGTACCGTAGAAAGGAAATCTCTTCCTTCCTTTGTACTTTCATCTTCTTTTTAATATAATATTTTTCATTTCTAATAAAAAAAAAAGTTATTAGAGCCTGAGCGCATCGGCGCAAAGCCTCTTAGAATGTTAGTATGAGCTTTTTAAGTGAAGTATGTATATGCTTCGAATATATATTTTATGGTTGTTATGATGGATTTGTTTTTCCTATTTTACATGACTTTCTCACAATTTCTTACTTATTTTAGTTGATTTTTCTTTGTATATATTACATAGGGATTATGTGAGTTAGGGTAAGGCTTTTTTTTTTTTGAGTTGAAACATGGCATAAATAGGGTTGGAGGGGCTAAAATCTCGAAAATTAGGCATCTGGGGCCAAAACGACATTGTTTTGGCCATTCTAGGTCCAAAACAGCATTGTTTTGGTGCATTAGAGGCTTTTTAACTCAAGGGTCAACTCAAAACAACACCGTTTTGGATAAGTTAAAATAACTTATCAATAAAGAAATGGCGATTGTTTTGGTCTACATTATAGGAAGCGAGAAAGGAAAGAAGAAGAAGAAGGAACAGCATACGTTTTGGATAGTTTGAAATAACATCAATAAAAGAAAGACAAGCGTCGTTTTTGGTCTTTGTTATGGGAGCAGAAAGAAAGAACCGCAGGCGAGGCGCTACGTGAGGTGACGATGGTGACGCCTAGGCTTTAAGCGCGCCTAAGGCGTGCCTTTGATAACTATGGGAAACTCACAAAACACACATGAAATTATGGGGTTAAACTCCACAACTTGCATATTATTCCTCTCTATAAAATGTTAAATACCATCAGCAAATGGTTCCTACATAAAGCTTTCCAGCCAACTACTTCCAACTCTTTGAAAATGTCTTCCTCCCTTGCTTCAGCTAATACCATGTGTCAACATACGAGACCCACTATGCACATACTAAATTTGGCTGCACCATTCATTCTCATGTTTGAGGAAACTCCTCAACCCCTGGCAAGTGTCCCTCCTAACTTGGTCTATGCCTGCATATATAGATCACATCTTTCGCTAGGTGAATCGCGACTTAGCCCACTTGCTAAAATGCGTGCGTGCCAGTCCTCATGTCCCGAGGATGTGCATATAACTTGGTCTTCTTGACCATGTGTTCTCATTAAGACTCAATCCACACGCCGACCATCGAGCATTAGCTCGCGCGTATAATACCGCCCTTGACACCTTGTAAGACAATTGCATGTCTGGGCGGAGTTCATGTGTGCATCGCCCTCTTGGCCTACACATAAACAACACCTAAATGCCAAAACTGCTCTTGGCTCTCATAGCCCTATTTGAATCTATGCTACTCATTTGCATTCCTGCCCGGGATGGTGTGATAAATCTGACTAGCTCTTTTAGTTCTATGCGGGTGCCCATCACGTGGTTGTGCTTGACAGGGTCGTACACCTTGCTCGATATCCACACATGGCACCTTCATGTTGCCACAATGGCACCATGCTATGTCCCTTTTTTGTTATAAGTGAAGGGGACATACCATGCCATGTCCATTAATTTATTTATTTATTTGTGTTTTTGATAGGTACCATGGCCATCGTCTCTCTTAGAACCGCAAGGAACCATGGCATTCCACCCATGGCTCTGGTCATCTGTGCATAAGGCATTGCACTCTTAAACATAGCATCCCATGTGGCATATTGATTTGCTTTCATTGATATTGCATTCTCATGCCTCATCTAAGCCCGCCTTGGTGCAACAACAAACCATGACATTACCCTCATGGCTCCTCAAGCCACCTCGCACGAGGCATTATGCCCTTGTACCACCACACGAGCCAGTCATCCCTTTTTATGCAAGTGCGCACATGAGTTGCACCACATGTAGTAAGCTCATGTATGGTCTTTAACAAGGCTCACACCCCATATGCCTTGTTCATTTTGGAGGCCTTGTACTAAGAATCCTTGATCATAGCCATACCCATACCACCTTGTCTCTCAGGTCACTACCCACACTTCTCTTCCCTTCCTTTCCCTTCTTAAGGGCATTTCATGTTGTTAAGAAGTTCTTAGAAGAGACATCACTTATCGAAAAGTAGGAACTTTGGAACGCATAATTAATAGAAAATTCCAAAATTTCCAAAATTTCCCATTCCACTCAAAAGCTTCCTTTTAAAGGTTTCCATTTAAGAGAAACTTATTGGCATCCCAAAATTTCAAATTTGAATTTCAGTTCACTAAGGACGTGCCACCTACTACAACGCATGTGTGCATGGCCTACTATGTGTATTGTCCAAGCACCAGCCTATTGCGCACACTAAAGTGTTGTCCACTTCTGCAACACTCAGCCTTTATGATGCTTGAAACCCACCATCACCTTGCCTCTTTTCCCAACATTCCCATAGGTGCAAGGGTGACGAGGATGAATTTCTAAGATATACATTAAAGAAAGAGAATTTATATATATTATAATTAGAGCCAAATTACGCTGTGGTTCAGGCAGTGCAACAGTAGTTTGAGCGAATTAAGATTAGTAATTATTTAGTATCATATGGAATCCATAGAATATCTTGTGATACTCAACAGTAATTAGAATCAATCTCTAGAATAGAGTAGTTGAAATCAAATTAGGATTAGAGTCATAATAGATTATTAGATTTTTAGTATATTTTGAATTTCTTAGAGAAGCCACATAAATAAGGATAATTGATGTAATTTAAATGAAAGAACTTCGATCAAGCAATAATATTTATTTTCTTTTAATGTTACAATCTCAATTGAGATTTCATTGACTTTCTTGAGGGTGAAACTTTTAGAAACCTTAGTGAGATTTCAGGAAGCTTCTATCATTACTTTAATCTCATTCCTCCGTTTGCTATTTATTTTTCCCAACAAATTTCTAGTTATACACATTAGTTTAGTTATCAATCAGAAAGTTCTGCGACATGAAGACATATGCAATTGAAATGGAACCTTGAATGTAAAGATGACCCGGAAAGCTTGACCTTCTTATGCGACTCTTGATGAACACAACAAGACTAAATGAAGAATGAACACACATACTGCTTTCCCAAACTTGCCGAGAAGAGTATGATCTTTGGATATAGATGAGTCATTGTTTCAATCTAGCTTGGAGGGGCTGGTGAAAAGCAATCTAAAGACAAAGGGCGTCAAATCTCTATCAAATAACATCGATCGTGTTTATCTATTATGGTGACTTCTCAATGCCTAGTTACAATTGATTTCAATAATAATTTTGAGTTATCAGCATGGTGTGACATTTTGCAAATAAAAGTTGCTACTATTGTGTGCTTGGAAGAGCATGGCTTTTTGATGAAGGGGTCCAACATGATGGATATGACAAAAATTACACTTATACATGGGTACAGAAGATCCTTACGTCTGATCAATGAAATTCAAGCAAACAATAGAAAGAAAAATTAATGCCCTCTCGAAAATAGAAGAGCCATCAAATACTCCTCCATTAAGAAGTAAGTTGAAAACAACTAGTAAGAAGGAACACATCGTTAATGATGAATTCGAGAGTGTAACTTGGTGATAGAACCAATCCTAGATCGACAAGGAAGAGTGCAAAGAAGTTGGAAACTTCTGAGAATTGATATGACTTTCCAAAAGGTGGTAAACATTATCACGAGTGTTGACAAAAACATGAAGAATGTTGTTGAGTTTTTTTTTAATATTGGGAATTAAAGAGTCTTATTCTTCTAGAAGACAATTTACAAAGAAGAATATGAGATGCAACTCTCCACCAAAAACTTGCATCGGTAACAAATAATTATTTTGGTATCTTGTTTACAACATTGAAAAGTTTTTTTGAAATTTGGTAATTGTCTTGTATGAAATTAGACAGACTGAGAGAACTAATGTCTATATTATTATGGTGAGAGTTGACAAAGAAAGAAAGGACAAAGACATTATTCGGGTTTAGTGGTGTAGGAAGTCCCACTACAAAACCCGAAGCAGTTCTTGTTCATGTCGGGGAGGAGTAATTTTTTACTAGGCAAGCGAAAAAAGATTTGTGAAACCCAAAAATGGGCCTTGAGTCTCTGAAGTAAACGAGGAAGCCACAAGCGAACAAAAAAAAGAAGGAGTAGAGACAACAAAACAAACCACCCCTCGAGAAGTACTCCACAGCGATGAACATACTAAATCCCACATTAATCTTTTCACCATAAAGGAGTATCACATTTCCATCCTGACCCGAAAAAACAAAGAACTAATGATTGAATGTTTGACCTAGAAGGGAGAGGGGAGAAAAAGGAGCATTTTCCAAATACAATTATGTTCCTCTCTTCAAATGGCCAATTACTTTATACATAGGGGAACAACCCACCACAACTTTTTGTGAATTTTCTTCTTGGGATGATATGTAACATACCAATGCAGGATTAATGTGAATGAATTTCTAAGGTATACATTGAAAGTCAGTGGGTTTTTAGTAGTTTGGGCAATTAAGATCAATAGTTAGAATCGAGCAGAATTAGAGTAGTTTGAATCAAATAAGGATTAAAGTCATAATGAGTTGTGGGGAATTTTACTACATCTTGAATTTCTTAGAGAAGCCTATAAATATACATCTGATGCAAATCAAAATGAGAAAAGATGTTTCCAATTAATAATAATATTTTGTATTTCTTTACAATATTTGTAATCCTCAATCTGTAAGATTCATCGATTTCTGTGTGTGAGGTTCCTGTAGGAAGGCCTTAGTAGATTCTAAGGTTTCTATCCATCCCATTCGACCATCTGTGTCTTGTCATGGTCCACACCCAACCACTCTGCATTCCTCCTGTGTCCATGTGACAATACAATCGGGGAAGCTGGACTGCTTCAGTAGGCAACTATAATAGACAAGGTTCATCAAAGGGCCTTACTAACTTAAAGTAATAGTTTATTTTACGAAAGGAGGATAACATCCGTCAAAAAAGTGTAAAATAGTAAGGTAGTCAATATGGCAGAGTATGTAAAGGCATTTGATAACACTATGTGCAAGCTTCGAGATAAGCACATTTCCATCTAACCCAACTCTAAAAAACATCCATTTAACTTAAGTTTTAACTTCAAGGAGAAAGCACCAAGGCTACTCAAGACCTAACCAAGACTCCACGATCTCCACATATGATGATAACATTCAATCTTTACATATTCTTCGAGTCCCGCCCCCCACCCCTCCCACACACACACGCGCGCACACAAAAAAAGCCACAGCACAGAGGCGCCAAAATCCAAAGGGCTTGTGCCGCCACTTCTGCTCTCATGAAAGGGCATTAAGGTGACATAACTCAGGGTTGTACATAGTTTTTTCCTAGAGAATATTATGGTATCATAGGTTTTATGTCACATCACGATGCCTCTACTTCACCAGGTAAAGCCTTCACAATAAAGATATTCCATATAAACTCATGCCCAACCTCGCGGTTTGCAGATAACCTTTACAGTCTCATGCTTCTTCCAATGGAGATGCATATTGAGAACAACACCCCCAAAAACACCTCGCCTCCCAACTCCGGTACTAATTCTTCTTTTTCTCCCGCACGCTTTGTAAAATTTTTCTCCCTAATTTCACAGATCATATTTTCACTCGGGCTTTAGGAAATGATCTCTTCAAATTTTTCAATCAACCATTCTTCCTTTCTTTTAAATTTCAAGAAAGTATTAAAATGGTAGTGAGGTTTAGCAGCTTCAGGCATTAGAATAAAATTTCTCACTCTTATCAATACATATGCTAAATTACTCTTACCTTTCCAATCATATAAACATACATCCCCACATACTATGTGCTAAGGTTTATATTTAAGTACCAAAGAAAGAGAAAATGTTGTCAAAGAAAAGTAACTTTTTTTTATTTAGTTCTACTAAGGAAAATATCAAATAAAAGAAAATGTACTAAAATAAAAACTAGCACATTTCAAATTATTTAACTTTATATAAAAGAGTCAACCAAGAAAATGAGTTCATAACATATGGTTTCCATTTCATTGATAGCAAATTACTTTTATTTTCCCTTCCTTATAGCCCCCATTTTCTTCTCCAGGTAGATTTTATGACCAAATATATGTTTTCCATTCCATTTACTCTGTTTTTAAATGATCAAAGATTCACAAAAGAAAATGAGCTCTTTCAAGAAAGAACATGGAAGTAAACCATCAATACAAATGATGAGTGGATCAGCCATAACACTAGACTTATTTTCAATAGGTACAAGAAACAAAAGAAATTGCTTCCTTTTCCAGTTTCATGATTGAAAAGATGGAGTTGTGAGCAATAGAGTCAGGAAAATATTAAAGCAATGATTATGCATGCTCTTTTCCTATATTAGTTGTGGATGTATGCAATTTCATAAAAATGTGTATATCCATCACATGATCCAAAAAATATATATATGATCAAACAATAGAATTTAAAATTAGAATCAGTAAATTGAGGGATCAGAAAATTCCCAGCAATTTATAGATATCATATTTAATCGTAGTCTGAACCATCTGCAATGTTCATATAAAAGACAGCTTCAGATGAGATTGTTACGTAAAATTTAAAAAAACAAAATAAAGGTGAAAATCTAAAATGCAAGAAAGGTTCAAAATGTATCAAACCTTTTCAAGTCTGTACCGAATCCTGACTTGATTGAGATCTCATCTTCTTTGCTCCTTAGTCTGTAGAACCTGAGTTCATTCAATTTGCCTTTCTAGACATTTAAATCGTTTCATTTTTCTCTCTTCTTTCTAATAGAGAGACCTGTAGTTTACTGTGAAGTTTCACCGATACAAATCTGACAACATCACTGCCTGTTTCAAAGGTTCATGGGATGTATTGTTGCTCAGGTACCTAGCTTGAGCCTTAGCCTCGTGGCACAACACCACTGCCCAACTATGTTGGACTCCATGCCACAACAGCATCGCACGGAGACCATACACCGTCCCAGTTGCTTCTAGCTTCTGGGTGAAGCTATGCATGATAATAGATAGGTAAAGGTCGAGAACTGGGGTTTCTTCGGTGGCTTTAAGGTACGATGAGAGTCTAGACACATTTTTTAACTAGGAGCAACACCCAGCAAAAGAATGCCTGCATAAACAACAGATATCATAAATCTCCCAAGGCTGTCTCTTGAATCAAAAGGGATTTCACCAGCAAGCCCCAACGTTTCACTAGAATGATAACAAACTCATCATTCATTTACTAAAATATCCGAAAATTAGTGTCCTGTGGTATAAAAAGTGATCAATTTCCCACAATTTCCACCAGAAACCAAAACCATGTAGACCCATTTAGGCTTATGCTGAAATCCCATCTCAATGCCAACATCATAACCTGTTCCTAATTCCAGATATCAAGAAATGGCAATAATTTTTTTTAAGACAAATATGAATCTATTAGTTATTTTAAAAAATATAAAAATATACAATTTCTATAATTGCTCACACTCCTCTTCTAGAGAAACTTCTTCCCCTACCTCCCTATGGGTGTCGATATGGTTCTCCACCACAACCATTTCCCTCCCTTCTGGAACAAACTCTATGATATCTACCCCTGGCGGTAAAACCATAATCGGGTTTGGATTTTTGGTTCCCCCCTTTCTATACAAACTTCGCAACCCCCCGACCGAAGAGCCCCTCCCCATCCAGAGCTCGGACAAACAAAGGAGTAGAAGAAGAGGAGAGTTGGGGTTCAACAATTACATACCTTTGACGCTGCATTTCTTTTGCTTCCGTTTCCTCTTTATTTTCCACCGCGGTCCTTCCTCCCTTATTTTCTTCATGCCTTACGGGAGCCCTGGGGTGGGACTGCTGGGACGGTCTGACTACCTTTGCGTTCATTTATATAGTGCATTAGAGATATGGGGGGTGTAGCGTAAGTGTGTGATATGGGGTGTATAGAGAAAATAATGGGGTGTAAATAGAATTTCTCTTTCTCTCCTTCAAAAGTGATGAGGATGTACCTTTATGAGACTTCATTTGGGCATTTAAGCCCACTTGAGTTGTTTTTAAAACCAATGGGCTCTCGCCTGCGGCCTCTCTGACTTGAGTTTTTAGGCTTTTTAGAAGACCCTAGCCAGAAATAAACCTCCTTCTCCATTATTTCACTTATGGCCCTAGATCCATTTGGGCTCTTGGGTTTAGAACAAGCCTGCCCATAGGATGAACTTGACCCATGCCAAACAGACCCTTTTCTTAGGATGTGTCAAACTTTCTACTTTACTACTCTCTTTAGAACCCCTTACCATACACAAACAATCAATCGTCTCACCCATTCCATCCGTCTGACGCCCATCGTTTGAAACTTTTAAAGGGAAGACGCGTGTGTTACCAATGGCCCATTATGTAGGAGAGATTGTTTACGGTCGAAGCGTAAAGAACCTAGTTGAGAACCTGAGTCCCTTAAAAATCGGTTATTATTTGCTTACTATACACCCATAAATTGTACTTCATGTAAATCTAATAAGAGACATCTAAGCGGAGTTCGAGGAATGACTATATGTTGATCTTTCGGGCGGTATTGAAACGTATGCTTAGCTTTGATCCTCCATGGTGCAGGTGTGGTCTTGGTGAGAGCGAGCCTCATGATGTTTTTAATTGATTTAGACCAACTCAATCAATAAACCTTTCTTCTCAAATAGAAATTTAATTTTTTGTTTTTTTCTAAAAGCAAGTAACTTAATAATTACAACTTTGAAAGGAAAAACTCATCCCAGTGGACGACCCTAAAGCCATATACCTATAGTAGTTGTAGGCTACTCGGGGTTGGTACTAGGTAATAAAATTTTTTGTGCATTCCTTGAGCTCCTAATTGAACCAGCCGACATAGGACAAATCAACAGGTTACAACTTAAGTTTGTCTAAACTTCCTAATAAGCCCTCGTTGGCTAATCGATTCATATGATTTTGGCCAATATGACCAAGTCTAGCATGCTAAACCTTCACATTATTCTCATAATTAATGAGAATTTAGAATAAAGAAAAACATACGTCATATGATATTCCAACATCCAAAATAATAAAACCATTTAAAAAATAACCACATCCATAATAGTCTTGTCTTCAAAACAAATCAACACCTGGCATGTGGCATTCTCCTTGTGGTTCTCAAAGGTCGTTGAGTAAAACCAACAAATATCATAAATTCTATGATTTGAGAAAACAACACATCATGTAGAAATAAGGTTTGGCCACTATGCATGGCTAACTGTTCATATGTAAGATGCAGTGTTTTAAGTTCGAGGATCGCGACGTTTATAAACCTAGAAACATCAAGCCCAGGTAGTCGGAAACTCACGTGGTGGTGATGTGGCTGCGAGTTTTCCACTAAGATGGGTGTTCTATTTTATTGGTAACTTAAACACAATTAAATGTGCTTTAGTTGTTTGAGTTTTATATGGTTGCACATTTAGGGTTTTATGATGAAAATAGCTCTTAGTGGAAAGTCAAAGAAAGGCCTTGGGTTTTTACTTCCATGGGGTTCTCTTCTAAGGTAGTTTAGGCAAATTGCCTCTATTAATCATAGATTTAGTGCACATTCTGGAACTATAGTGAGTGGTTTTAACCTTTAAACTTATCTAGGTTCTTTAGAATCTTAAAGGATAATTGTTGTTAATGGTGGGTGAAGGATTCAAATTTAACCCAACAACGATATACTCTGTCAGTCTATCAATCATCAGAGTGGTCTATGGATCTGTGACATTGTATATAAAATTGGTCCTGAGAATCTATATGCATCTAAATGAGTTCAAAGAGTTAAAGATCTCACATTTTCGTTTAAAATCCTTTTATTCTGTGGTTTGAATATAAATTAATTCTCCCAAAGAAGGACTACTTTCGTGCACATAGTAGAGAGGCTTAATCAACCGTCATACATGTAGAAATCCAGTAATTCACAAAACAGTGAGTCGTAAAGTTTTGTTGAAAGATTGAGAAGAAAAAAGAAACATTAACAGCCGACTGATCGGGTTTGATCAAGCTTGGGGTTGCTAAATCAGTGCGCCAAATCAGTTTTAGCCTAACCTCTTGCTTGGGCCAAATTACATCTTAGGGGCATTCTTGTCATATTTAAGCATCCCACGACCTTTACATATGGAAAATCAGAAGCTAAGTAGTAGAAATCGAGAAAATACAAAATTGGATGATCTTGCACAAGTTCACATTGCCTCTTCGGCGGTGCAGGGAGTGAGCGTGAATCCGTTGAAAACAAGTTTGTACCTACTTTTGGCGGAGGCGAAAATTTAGCTCTACCTATGAGGGCGAAATCTCTAAAAAGCTCAGCGGTTCTATGTTTAGGTCTTTTCGCTCTAAAATGCTTCAAACTTGATCTATTTTCTTCTAGGAACTTTCACACTTTGATTATGAACCCCGAGATGACCTCATTGCTCTTCAAGAGTTGAACAACTACCTAAAAAGGACTATAAAAGCAACAAACTCAAGCAAAAACATCAGTAATGAGATTGGGGACTAACCGTGCGTTAAGGGTGGATATCTGAAGTTCAGTAACACTTAAAAGGATGTTAAAATGCTAGAACCAGAATGTTGGAAAATGTACTTTTGAGTGGTTATCACTAACTTGAACATGTGACTCCTTTGCTTAGCATAGTTGTTTCTACATATATCCATTTTGTTGCTTTTACAGGTTTATTCAGAATTCACAAAGGCACTTATATCTTTTTCTCCCATGTAAACAGACAATAATAAAATCTTTGTTACAAAGAATTAAGTCAAGAAGACAAAACTAGAAACATTAACTGCCTTAACAAGTGCATAAAGATCATTTACTTTCTTAGAGTAACTGCGGAGTCAGCGCGAAAATGCCCCCTTCATGCTACAGTCTATGCATGGAAGCGGACTTGGCTTCTTTGTCTTAAAGAAGTGTTTCCTTCTTTTCCGATTGATTGACTTTGGTAATATTGTGTGAGACAATAATCTTTCTCATGTGTTTGGGTTCCCACCATTAAATTTTCTCTTGGACCATTTCTACTTTGTGAGATAGAGCCAACCATGTGCACATTAGCACTTGTTTTACTGGCCATGAAAAGATCTTCCTCAAAATCTAAGGGGCACATAGCATATTCTAATATCTTGATATTTTCATTATAGGTCAACTGCATTTTCACATGTTATGTTCACTTATCATAGCACAAACTTTTTTTCATGTTATGTTCAAGGTTTTTCTTATCAACGTCAAACTTAATGGTAAGATATATTAATTTGGTTATAGATGTACCACCAAATCTTTCAGGGAGAGCATACTACATGTCCTTTTCAATTTCATATTTTCAAAACTCCCTCATGATTTCATCATCCATGCTGCTCAACAACATTAGATAAGTTATGGATTTCTTATTTTTCCAGGTCTTCTAAGCTTCATAATCCATTTTATGTTGGATCATGTTCCCTTGCTCGGGTTCAGTTATGAACATGTTCAAATCCTCAAGAACTTCTTACTCTTTAAGCACATATTCAATTATCATACTCAAGATTTCATAACTGTCGTCATTCAAAATTTCACCCTTATTGAGTTCAACCACAATATTCGTAGCAACAATAGCCGTTGTTTATACTATGGAATAACGCATATATGCACGATTATCAATTCCTATAATATACATGAATTTAAATTAATTTATAAAGTGTTAATTAAACATAGGTTTAGAGTCAAGAGAGTTTATATGTTCTTAAAACTCTTATGTTAATTAATCACTTTGTAATAAGTATTCTCAATCTAAAGTTACTAAACTTGTATTAATTTGTTCTCAACAAATACTAAATAATTTTGGTTAATAAATTTATAATTGAAGTAAAAATAAAATTGTAAGATATTATGCAAAAGCAAACCATCGTAATTCATTAAATTAGAGAACCCTAAATTTTATTCTTAGTCTTACATTATATGTAAATAAAAAAAATTTAAAAAGCTACAAACTTTATGATAATTGACTTATAACAACATATCATATGACGGTAATGGATTCATAAAGCATTTGCTTGAGTTCCAAGGGGCATACATAGTGTGACTGCAGGCATACGGGTTTCAGTACTGTTTTTGTTTTATTAATGGACATACTATATGAATAAGTACAAATTTTCCTTGTAACCTAATTCACATATTCTAAAGGACTTAAGGCCAAACCTTAAAGCCTTATATTTCTCAACATTCATCAACAAATCCTCTTCCCAAACTATCTTTTGAATGTGACTCGAGTTTAAGTGTAGTTTACGAGGCTAAAATCATTACTCTTATCATTAATGTCCATTTTGATGTTTCCAATTTCCCTTATCACATCTTTTTTTTTTTTTTTTTGTTCAAAGTTCTAACAACCTTATTAATCATCATAAATCCTCACAAGTCTTACCATAATTTTTGGTACAAAAAAAATTTAAATTAGTAGTCAACTAGATTCAAACTCATATCTTAGGAAAAAACATAGGAAAGGTTTTAACCAAGAAGTCTGAGCAACCCTTGGTATTAATTATATCAACTGAGACATATTTAACCTCTATTTGATAAAAAAATGCACTCTTATCCTTTATTTATTTGCAAATTCAAGTTTCTAGAACCATATATATCTAAACGAGTTATAAAACAACAATATCTAAAGCCCTCTCGACGACCACTGAGCTCTATTTTTATTTTATTTTTATTTATTTGCGTATATACCAATGTCAATATTTTCAACGTAAGAAATATAGAGTGCCCACTTGTTGGAAGTCTAGAAAATGATATCTTCATTGCTTTAGGCAATAATCAGATCACTGTAATGGAATATGTCCTAAATTCCACAGTACGAACACCTTTCATTGTTTTTGGATGACTCATAGATTTAGGAGATTTTTACTAAAAGAAAAATGCATCTCTTCAAAAGGGAAAAACAACTCATACATTTCATATCCTAGGGTGTCTCAGGTTCCTGCATTTATAGGAACCTGAGATACTCTTTTAGGGAGACACGTCCCTTTAATGTGTCTCATGAGTTGCAGGGATGTGTCTCTTGGATTACGGGTTGGGTTAAGCCCACTTGGTGACCCATGCTCATAATCCGACATCCCCCACTCGCCCATGTTGGGCTTGGTTTATCATAAACATCATCCTAATAGATCAAACAGAGAATAATTCATACGAGGTGAGCCAGAGGCCAGGTGTGACTGAAAACACATTGATGGTGCAGGAGCTCCAATACCAAGCTACACTTAGGCTATATAGGAACCTTCAACCTTAAAGGAAAAGAAATGCTTATTTACCCCAAGTATCTTTCTTAATACACATGATCAAATATTATTCAATCCCTCAAGAATCTATACTGAGATCTTTCTTATAATTACTCAGTATTATAAGTTATTTCAAGCTCTATTAAGCGAAATAACTCTAGCCGGTGAATACAAGTAACAAGTGTATAAGGAATGAATACTCTTTGTTTCGCCTTCATATGTCAGTTTGAGTTAACTCCATTATTTTAGGAATGCTGCGAGATCATTCCATGACTGGCAGGAGAGCATTCTAAGATAGCCAACATTAACTCATCACATCATGGTATAGTCAATAGTCACAAAGGGTAAGGAAAAATGAAATTCATATGTAGGATTTCTGGGACTCACATAGCGAAAAAGCAGGGATCCATTCTCTCGCTTCCCAGTTAGTCGTCAAGCACATGTAGTATGAAATGCATGATATAAACTCTTCTCTTTGTCAAAAATAAAAAGAGTGTATGTCTTGCTCTTTATTATTAAATAAATAATACCATATGAATCTTTAGTCTTGCCTTCGACAACATCAAACTTGAAACTTTTGTCTACACATTTAATAATGTTAAAATAATAAGTTCACACTCAACTTCCTCTAAAATAGACACATTAATGGTGGGGAAGACATTCATATTGATTCATATAAAGAATCGCATCTTGTTTCTTATCAAGGTGACCTTGTTAGTGATAGGTCTCATTTTACTTGCTCATAACGCTAGAGGTGATTACTCATGTGAGAAAGTCAATCTAGTCTATCGACATACTTCATTGAATTGTGCTAAATAGAATTTCCAACATGTTCACATAATAAAAACTCTAAAACAAGCGAACCATATGAAATGCTTCTCATTTATTGCAAGCAAAAATACAAGTGGTTTGTCAACATGTACAAATTGATCATATCCTACATAAGCCCAACGATTTTGCATGTCTAACAAATGCATCCCTCGTTATTGGTTTGGTAAATGGATTTGCTACTATTTTACTTGTAGGAATGTGTCTCAGAACCACTCCATTTTGTGTGATCATATTTATGACAAAATGATATCTGATCTGGATATGTTTGGTATTTCCATGATACTTTGGATCCTTAGCATAAGCTAAAGCAACCATACTATCACAATAAATTGTCATAGGTTCAGATGTTGTTTTGATGATTTTTAAGTGTTGAAAAAATCTTCTTAACCAAACTACTTCCTGTATAGCCGAGGAACATGCTATAATTCAGCCTCTATGGTAGATAAAGCTATAAAAGATTGCTTCTTGCTACTTCATGAAATTACGCAATCATTAAGCCAGAATGCATATCTAGAAGTCAATTTGAGCTAATCAAGATCGCCTCCCCAATTAGCATATGTATATCTATCTAAGCGCAAATCCTTCCCTTAGTAGCATAGAACATAATCCGATGTTCCTTCAAATATCTCAATATTCTCTTCACTGCCATCCAGTGCTTTAGACTTTGGATTATATTGAAATCTGTTTACAAGCCCAATGACGTAGCTTATATTTGGACATGTGCACATCATTGCATTCATCAAACTACCGACAACATTGGAGTAAGGTACTTTGGACATTTGTTCTTTCTCATTAGGAGTCTTGGGACACATATCAAGACTAAGGCTCAAATTCTTTTCAATAGGGGTATCCATGGGCTTATAATCATGCATATGGTAACACTTCAACATTTTCTTAATGTAGGTCTCCTAAGATAAACCCAAGAGTCGTTTTGATCGATCCCTAAAGATCTTAACACCAAGCACATAACTAGCCTCATCCATGTCTTTCATTTCGAACTTCAATGATAACCATTTCTTGATAACATCTATTAATTTCTTACCATTTCCAGCTATCAATATGTCATCAACATATAAGGACAAAATTATGAAACCAATATTTGAACGTTTGATATACACGCAATGGTCTTCCTCCATCATCATAAAATCATCCTTTAACATAGTTTGAGGAAATTTGAGGTTCCATTTTCTTGATGCTTGCTTAAGACCATAAATAGATCTTTTGAGCTTGCAAACTTTTCACTCTTGTCCTTTAAGCTCGAAGCCTATAGGTTGATTCATATAAATTTCTTCATCTAGTTCTTCATTGAGAAAAGCAGTTTTAATGTCCATTATATATAATTCTAGATCCATCTGTGCTACAATAGCTAGAATGAGGCGAATTGATGCAAACCTGACCACAAGCGAGAATGTCTCTTCATAGTCCATTCCCTTTTGTTGCATGTAGCCCTTAGCTACCAATCGATCTTTATATATGTTAATTGTCCCATCTACCTTACGTTTAATATTGAGAACCCACTTGTTCCCAATGGTCTTACGACTTGGAGGTAAATCAACCAAGTCCCAATCTTGGTTAGATTTCATTGAATTCATTTCCTCTTCCATTTCTTTAATCCATTCCTTAGATGTAGGACCAAAAAGAGCTTCTTGAATGGTTTTTGGCTCTTCTTCATCATGGGCAATCATGAAGGCTTTCTTCTCAATCTCAAATTGACAATGAGAGCTTTCTCGATTACTCGCCCGAGGAGTTGAGATTGTTCATGATCTTGTTCCATAGGATAAAAAACTGACAACTTTTCACTCCCACTAAGTTCAGATGGTGCATGATATCTCATCCCATCTTACTATGTGGGAGCTGAATCAATATGTCTTGCACTCCCACTTGACTTGGGATCTTTCATTTCATATAATCGGAAATCCCCTTTTATCTCACCTCTTTTAGGAAAGTCATCTTCTAAGAAAATGACATCTCATGACTCAATTTATGTTACTCTAACAATCATATCTTCTCCCAAAAATACATATCATTTGGAGAACTTTGAATATCTTATGAAGATACATTTCTTCCCCCTAGGACCAAGTTTTCCAAAGCGCAACATTAAGTCATTTCTCATGCTGCTCAGCATTAGTATGCGAGCAACTCTATCCTTGTGCTTATAGGCTTGATATGCTTCCATATATCGCCTATGCTGAGCATGGTCAAGCTCAACCATTGGTTGTGTGATGGTTTCCAGCATGTCTTGTTTTTATAGAATCTTGCGAATTTTACGATGCCATACATCATAATTCTTATCATTCAGTTTGTTTTCCTAGTTTAAGTCAGTGATAATGTTTTTTGTAATAGCCATTTCAATTGTTCAATTATTTAAAAAAGACCACAATCAACACAATTCATAATTTCTAATATCCTTTCATGTCGCAATCTCCTAAACCAATAAATAATAAATTAACACATTATTAGAAACAAAAGTATTGTTATCTGATCAATCAATTCATGTTAACGAGGTTCCATTATTACTGCTCAATTTAAACATGCGCCAATTGACTTATTAGGTGAGATTTACTACACCATCAACCTAATATTCCCACAAAAATAATAGCATATTTGCATATTAAAAAAAGTGTATTCCATAGCATGTGAAAAGAATATTTGTGTTACATTATATAAATATTCTATACATATTTCAACAACAAACAAGTAATTGCCAACAAGTATGCTAAATATGTCCTAATGCATTTTTCCAATTCATTCATCATTTGAGTGGACTAGATATTCTCTCTATGTCAATGTCCTAAACATTTTATTCATCCATGAGAATGTATTCATGAACAATTAGATTAGCTGTGTGCTTTGTATAGAGCGTTCCAAATCTTGATTCAGTTCACTTACAATATTATTATAAGTTAAGTCGCTTATAATTCTTGTAAGTGCATTTCACTCATGTTCTCATGAATCAGGTAAAGAATCGAGAACTATCCACATCTGTTGTTCCACGGACAACTCATAATGCTCACTATAGGTCACATGGAATGTCCATAGTTTGTTGTATATCAAATTAATGTGTTTATCCAATGAATGAGTTTTGTCTTTTTTATATGCACCTAGTTGCTCCAAAGCACCAAACATTCTATTCCTCACTACATGGGAGAATAAAATGCGATTATCATTAGTCATATAAGGTATAAATAGAGCGTTTTAAAAAATTCATTGAGAAAACGAATGGACGAGATCAAATGAATCGGTCGAAAGTCAACTTAACGGTCGATGCTTCACAGCGGCAGGTCAACGAACACATCAACGGTCGGTCACCGATATGTAGGTTGACGTAGGTCACCGGCCTAAATATCTAGAAACTCTCAGATTTTCTAGAAAACTTTGAAAAATCATAGAAAAACAATCATAACTCATAAAATTATGGAAAAATACTCATTGGAAAGCTCTCGATGAGATCTTTCCATCCGCTAAATTTTTCAAAACATGGTCATCAAAGGATCCGAAAAAAAAGCATTGAGTCCATTTAAAGAAAAAATCAGCGAAGCACAAGAATACCTTTTTTGTTGGCTCACGTGCAATGTCAACATTTGTAGCGAAAAATAGAAAAGTGTACTTACTTGTTAAAGTCCAAAAAATTATATCTTCAATGCTTCAAGCAAGAATCATATGACAATAATGGAATCTTTCCTAAATTCTACAGTACAAACACCTTTCACTATTTTTGGATGACTCACAAATTTAGGAGGGTTTTACTAAGAAAATGTATCTCTTCAAGAAGGAAAAACAACCCATACATTTCATATCCTAGGGTGTCTTAGGTTCCTACATTTATAGGAACATGATGATGCTCTTTCAAGGAGACACATTCATTGAATGTGTCTCATGAGTTGCAGACACATCTAAGGGATGTGTCTCTTGGATTACAATTCGGGTCAAGCCCATTTGGACGACTCATGCCCATAATCCAATAGAAAATCCTAAACCTCGTTATTTTCTACCCATAGTAAATCTTAAAACTTATCTAAAAACAGAGGAGGCACATGCCCCCCTAAATTTTTTATAAGAAAAGTATCAATAAAGGGGTTTTGAACCCTTGACCACTTCGTACATGAAGATTCACTTGTTACCATTATGCTATAGTTATTAATGTAAGGTTTTCATTAAGTGGGCTTCATTAATTGCAATTAAAACTGAATTAAGTTTGGTCTAATTAAAAGTGAGGTTATTGGAACTGGCAATAAATCATATGGGGTACAGGCTGGTGTGTGAAGTGAGGACCGGTAGGCCGTTATGAGAGGGCAGGTGGTGGAACTACATTTGAGGAAGCTCGAGTCATAGAGCCACACCAGGGATGCATTTAATGGCGTACGGTTTTTAAATACGGTTTTAAAGAGAAGTGATCGTGATCTCATGGCCCAGGTTGAAGGGTCGTTTGGGAGAAGATCTTGAGATGCTAGAGATCGATTCTTCTTTGCATTCTTACGTGATTAGCATCGAAGATATTCAAATGGATTGTCAGTGCATGAATTTCGGTTTTAAATTAATGTTATGCTTTGTGTTCTAACATGGTAATCTGGAGTTGATAAGTCGTATCTGACAATTTTTAGCTAATATTCACCTCATTTAGGCCCAATACTATTATATTACCTCACCTCAAACCATTTACAGTAGAATTGTCACTGTCCAAGAAGTCCTTTTTTTTTTTAATTAATGTTCATTAATCAATCTGAAAAAAAAAAATCTTGAAGAAAAAATATTCTTTCGAGAACATGTTCTTCTTCTACCCCATTTTTTTTTATAAGGATAAGGAGGGGTTTTCCGGAATCATGTCCACACACCTTATTTAATGTAAAAAAAAAATCCAAATTTTTATTCCTTCTGAAACATACTCCGGAATAATTTTTAAATATATTCCAAAGAAAAATATTTTTATTCTTTCTCAACTTCAGGAAACATATTCCGAAGAAAGAAGAACAAATAATTTATTTATTTATTTATTTATTTTTGGATAATTATGAGTTTCTGGATAAACAAATCCGTAAAAAAAAAAAAAAAAAAATCCTTTTTATTAACAATCAAAGAATTACTTCCAAGATAAACAAAAATATTTCAGCAGTTTTCAGAAATATGCTACATATACACTGTTTTATTTCATTAAGAAGATTATCATTTCATTTTATTTAGAATCGTCAGAAAACCAGAGCACATATAATCATATTATAAAAAAATTAAAATCCAGAAACATTAATGTTGGAATCTTGCGATAATAAAAGATAAGTATAGGTGTGATTTGATTAAAAGACCTTTTAAAAATTTAATTTCGAAAATTTGATCCCTTATCAATTTTTGGTATAATTGTGATAAAAATACACTCTTTATTTTCTTGTAAAAATACTTTTATAACATAATATAAATACATGAAATGAAATAGAGAGATGTATTTTTGTCTAAAAAAATATTTTAAAAAAAAAAAAACATAGGATATGTTAAATTCATAAATCTTATATTATTGGATGTCTTTTATCAAAATATTTATAATTATAATCATATCCCAAGATCATTTCATATATAAATTCATATTTCGACCACTTTAATGGGATTAACGAATCAAAATAAATTTTAGCAACTTGTATGACTTACCGATGATTCTTGTTTGAAAAAGGAACCGTTTTTTGTATTTTTATTTTATTATTTTTTCGGTCATCACTTTTTTTCATTCTCCCTCCACATTGGGAGTTTTGTCCCAAAATAAATCATTTGTTTTTAAATACCAATCTATTACGTTATTTAAAATAACGCTTTGGTAAAATGTTAAAATGCGTAGTTGATGGCTATGATTTTAATTTGTCTAATAATGTCGTAATTATGGTTTTTTAAACTTTAAAATTGAAATTGTAACCAAGTATGACTTTAACTTTAAAATTTTTTTAAATGTAATATCCTTCGTTTTGATGATAACATATTAATTTGAGCAATTTTCAAAATATTAGAATGTTATTTTTATAAAAAAACATTATTTTGAAAAAAAACTCACATTCCCAATTTCCCCACCATATCCTTTGAAATTTAGTTATATTATTAAAATAAATTATATTGTGTTTACTTGATATGCTTTAATTCTGATATAGTAAATTATTGAGACCCCTCCTATAAGTCCCACCTCCCTATCTTATCTTTATTTAAACGTTGAGTTACTGCAGTATGAAATTTATGCTATGATAGGCGAATAACTTAGTTCTTTTTCCAAAATGAGAATAAAGGTTTAAATGAATATATATTGGCTGCAAACTAATTTTATTATATTTTGTTAATTTCATATTAAAATAAATAATTTGACATTTTTCCATTTATGTTTTTTTTTTTCTTTTAGAAAAGTTCAAAGTGTAACAAAATAAAAGAACGTAAAAATGATAATTAGCATTTTTTCTTTTTACCTTCCCTTTTTCTCAAAGGTCTTGGTTAGAATCAGCTCCATAGCCAACAAGTCAGTAGAATCCTAATAGAAAATTTTATACTCCTTCCAAACAGGAGTAGAAATCCCCAGACACAACATTATCTCCATTTCCAGTTACATGTAATAATCACAAAATAAATAAATAAATAAATAAGAAACACTAATCATGATGATTTTTTTTTTTTTTTTTTTTGATAGCAGTGGATATCCAGGAGTCAACCGTGCGCTGATTAATTGTGGATGCAGGATTAACGGATGGGGTAAAAAGCATACAATAGGCGAGAGAGCTGAGCAGGGCTAATCATGTGATTTTTTTTTTTTTTTTTTATAGAACTATGGATGTTAGTTTAGCTTGGGTGCGCCTCAGCTAATCTTGTGGGGCGCAGAGTGTGATAGAGTAAAGCATTATTTGATCACAAGAACCGAGCCCAGGCTAATCACAGGGAATATCTAACCAACATGGAGATAACGAAATATTTGTGGTAAAGAAAATGTTGGCTGATCCCCAGATTTTATACACAATCTTGCAACAGCTAAAAGATTGTTGAGCTCTCTAGTATCATAGCTGTTCCCAAGATCTGGGTCTATCATCTTTTGGATGGATATGGCAATCGAGATTCTTGGACCCATTAGATTAAATCAACACCTCCCTTCTCCTGATGATTGACCAGTTATTAGCTCCAGAATTAGAACTCCAAGCTCGAATATTATGTTATTGCCTTCCTGACCTATGGGGACAAGACTTTGAAAATTATAAAAATAAATAAATAAATATTTTTTGTTGTCCAAAAAATAGATGTAAAAACTAAAAACTCACCTTCTGTACATGAGACATTTTGTGTTGTGGCGTCGTTTCCACCGGAACTAAGAACACCAACATCACCTAGCTGTGACGGGAAAGCGAATTTTCATTTTTGGGACCCAGAAAATACTAAGGCTATGTTTGAAACCCGGAAAATACTAGACCAAAAAAAAAAAACAATGCTAAGAAAAATGTTTTTCTTATGTTTGGTTTTATCGTGGAAATATAAAAGAAAATCAAATATAATCAAAATTACTCAAAATTTTACATATTTTGAGATTTCTTAGTCCTCGTATAATAATTAAGAGAAACAAATAAAGTTAATTTGAATGAAATATATAAAATTAATTTATTAAGTTTAAACTTATTTTTATTTTTTTCGAATTCTCTTTTTTTTTCATTTTTCTCTCTATTTTCCGTATTATTTTATTTTCTTATCTTTCAGGGTTTTGAAACAATTACAGGAAAATGATTTTTGCATGTTTGGTTTTATCATGGGAAAATACGAAGAAAATCGCATATAATAAAAATCTTCAAAATTCACATGTTTTTTAATTTTTTAATCCTTAAATAACATAGACAAACAAATAAAATGAATTTGAATAAACATATAAAATTAATTTATTAAATTCAAACCTATTTTTTATTTTCTTTCCACTTTCCCTCTATATTTTTCTTTATATTTTTCTCTCTTCTTTTTTTTTTTTCCGGTTTCAAACGGAGCCCAAAAATTTATCCACAAAGTTGATGACAACCCAGTTATTTTAAAGCCCAAAGCTAAAAATTACAAAGACAAAAAGGAAGGACAATATTCTTACCTTCGCAGTGAAGTTCTCATCTAATAAGATGTTACTAGACCTGATGGAGACGTGATGTATTGGTGGTTCATTAAGGAAGCACAAATATTCCTGTAAATATCACCCACACAACCAACCAAATTGTCAAAAATAAAAAAATTCTTCAAACATAAAGTTGAGAAATATTCCTTAATTTTAGTATATTTTTTGCCACGTGGAAAGTGTTTCTTTTCTAAAATTTTGAAAACCCTTAAAGCTTTAGTGAAAATATATTTTGAATTAACTAAAAATTAATATTTTGAAAAATTATGAATTTAAACTAAAAATGTTTCTTGAAAAGATACATTTTAAAGTTTCAAATATTATGAATATATATTAAAAGTGTCTCTTGAAAAACACTTTTTAAAGTTTAAGAAAATTTAATTCATGAAAGTATCTTTTGAAGAAATCTATTTGCCTTTTTGAATCTTTATCCTAAGTGAAAGCATAAATGGAGAATTTCAAACCACGATTTTCTTAGATTTATTTATAATTTTTATATTATTTTTCTAAAACTCTCTGAGAGTATTAGAAAAATAATACAAAAATTAAAAATAAATCTAAAAAAGTATAATTTGAAAAATAATTCCAAATTTTAATGTAGTTTTTTCCACATATGTTTTACATGTAGGATGAAGATTTAAAAAAATAAAGTGTTTCTTCAAAGGAACCTTACAATTTAAATTCAAGACCCTAAAATTACTAAAAGTATTTATTTAAAAGACACTTTTAATCTAAATTCAAAATTTATGAAACTTTAGAAAGTGTCTTTTGAAGAAATACTTTTTGTTTAAATTCATAATTTATAATGCTTTAAAAAGTGTTTCTTCAAAAAACACTTTTATTTAAAATTTAAGGTTTTTAAAATTTTAGAAAATGTCTTTTTAAAAGACACTTTCCACATGGTAAAAACTACACTAGATTTATGAATATTTTTCAACTTTGAGGAATATTTTTATTTGGGCTGAATGTCAAAAAATCCCTAAAAATGCTTTTCTCTATGTCATGTATTTACGTTATATCACAGAGGAAAGGGTTACCTTTACAAGAAAATAAGGACATTTTTGTTATAATAATGTCAAAATTTGATGAAGGGTTAGATTTCAAAATTTTGGCGCTTTCAAAACATCATCTAATCAAATCACCCTAAAATAAATCACCTCAATGCAGATGAGATTGAGGCTTAGTTGAGTTGAGTTTTGAGTGTGGTTTCACATATCATGTTTCTCATATACATATATACTTGGAGCCAACAAACAAAACCATCTCAAACATCCAATCAAAAGCCAAAGGCCAACCAGCTAGCATCCAATTAGCTGGACAAAGTTCACAAGGGTTAGACAATAAAGCTTTGTTTGAACCAAAAAGTGTAAAGGAAAGAAAATAGAGTGGAAAAGTGAAAGGAAAAAAAAATTTAGAAGAAAATAAAAAATAGATTTAAACTTAATAAATTAATTAACATGTTTATTCAAATTCATTTTATCTATTTGTCCCTATTATATAAGGACTAAGAAATTTAAAAAAATATAAAATTTTGAGGAATTTTGATTATATTTGATTTTCTTTTATATTTTCCACGATGAAACCAAACATGAGAAAATTGTTTTCCCTATCATTTTTTTTTCCCTCGTTGAGGAATTTTGATTATATTTGATTTGATGTTATATTTTTCATGGTGAAACCAAACATGAGGAAATTGTTTTCCCTATCATTTTTTTCTTTCCCTTATACCTTTCGGGTTCCAAAGAAAACCTAAGGGTCTTGAAATTCATGGTTGTAAATTAATAAAATATTATCAAACTAAATGGGTTTGAGATGAAGTGGGTAGTCAAATCACTAACAAGTAAACAGAATCAATTCTTGATGTGTTAGTCAATGCAACTGGTGGCCAAGGTTCCAGCCTTTGAAAAAGCAGTCTCCAAAAAATTGATTAGTTTCTACCACGAGATTTCATTTATGCTATATTTAGAAGCCGGAAAAAGCTAGGGAAAGAAAAAAAAAATATCAAGGAAAATCATTTTCTCATGTTTGGTTTCATTATAATAAATATAAAAGAAAATCAAACATGGTCAAAATTCCTCAAATTTGTACCTACTTTAAAATTTTTTTAGTCCTTATATGACATAGAGAAACAAATAAAACGAGTTTGAATGGATATATATAATTAACTTTTTAAGTTTAAGCTTATTTTTTATTTTCCTCTAAATTTTCTTTTCTTCAACTTTTCCTCCTTATTTTTCTCTCTATTTTCTTTCCTTAGTACTTTCCAAGTTATAAACGGAGCCCTATGTTATGGTAGCGAGAGAAACACCCTGGCAACCAAGCTCTCCCCACTCAACCAAGCTCTCCCCACTCCCTATCTAGGTCTCTATGCACTCAGATTGAAACAGAAAATGACGCCATATAAAAATTCCTGATCAAGTTGAGAAAACTATGTTGGACCTCCATTTTCAGGTTCCTACTCTAGGATAAGTTGGTGGCATCTTATGGAATTGCTAGATTGGCAGATTAGAAAATTGGATCTCCCATATGTGGCTGAGGAAGCATGGTTAAGAAGTAACAAGAAATTTGCATGGTTAAGCAATCTATAAAACTCAAAGAAGTTTCTTATAAGATCTAAATATACCTAGCTCTAGCTACATTTTAGAAATGGCTTTTTCACCTCAAAGCAGATTAGAAAATTGGATCTCCCATATGTGGCTGAGGAAGCATGTTTCAAAATTAACCATCTTACTTCCTGTAAATAGATTACATTTTGGAAATTTAATCCAGAAACACCTAATATTCCACTTCCGAGTTGTCCCGATTTCAACTCAGAAGTAAGTGGATAAAGCACATATTTTTGCTTGGACCTCTTTAAATTGAAGAATAAAAGATAAGAAGGAGATACTGAAAGCTGTGATCTTTTCCATTCTAGTGTTTTTATACCTAGTGAAAATACTAGGATCATTAGCAGAAGGATGAAAGTGAGGGTTTTATTAAAATGCATCTTAAGAAAGAGGGCACGATATTGTCCAATGAAAATTCAGGAAATATTCACAACGTTTAGAATATGCAGGAATAATTCAACTACTGAAATTTAAGGGATAATTAACATTTTGCTTGCCGGATAAACAGTTGGAATACAATAGAAAATCTCATGTATAGCTTGTAAATTTTATTATATGTATTTATGGAAAGGAAAGAAGTAGAATGCTTGATGGTATTTCATTCTCTTTTGACAGTTTATAGTTTCCTTAGTTGCATTTTGGACTTCAAGGACTAAGAAATGCATTGGAATCTTTATGTCAGATGTTTGATTTTATTAGAAGGTTGGGTTCCTTTTCTAAGTGATGTTTTTTTTTTTCTCAATTCTAGATTCTTTTAGTATTTTATTACCTATGAATTTCCTCATTATTCTTGGAGGAATGCCTATCAAAAATATACTTCCAGAGATGACTGACATGTCTCCTTGTGTGTAGGTAAGCATGCATGAAAATGGAATTCTAAGACGATCATGACAGTAAACGGATAATAGTATGACTTCACAACTTACCAGTGCAGCTGTTACACCAATCGCTATTTGTAGCCTCACTCTCCAATTCAACGGAGTCTTAAGAGGATCTGCAAAGAGCCAATTGTTTATAACAAAACCAAATTTGGGTACATGGACAAGTTTAGCTCTGAAGGTTACCATTAAGATGCTCTTTCAGGCTTCCATTTTCTATGCTTTCAAATACTAGGAATCTGTAAACAGTAAAGAGGAAAATGGAAAAATTCTTAATATCTCAGAACAATAATATTTGAGGACATAAGCTTCACTATACAATAGATGATTGAAAAAATAAATACATGAAAATCAACGATGAGGGTTATGGCTATCCATTCAAACAGGTCTCATTTTCGGGAGAAATTCAACAAGAGAACAAATGGAGAATACTGTTCTTGGTTTTTTTTCTCCTTCTCTGTTAATTCTGCAAGGACATAAATTACAGGAGTGCAGGAAATGACACCATAGAAACATGGGTGTGCTAACAAATTTGGATTTCTATTTTGGGTGTTCTAAGGATTAAATGTTTAATATCAAAGCCTCACAACATTTTAGTGGATTTTTCGTGACAAAATTCAGCCAACATGTCCAATTTGAAAACAACGTTTCATTCTATTTCTCACATTTTATGAGGGGCCATCTGCGAAAACGTTTTTAATAGATGCATAGGAAGGCAATATGGTCAGACAAACAGGCACATCTGCTTCGGCAAGAGTTAGGAAACAAACCTTTTACGTCCTGTGGAAAATCCTCTAAGTTTAAGAAGGTGCCGGTGATGCAATCGGCCCAATTGTTGCACTTCCCCGTAGAAGATATCCTTCCCTTGATTAAAGTCTCTTACTTCTTTTACCAAAGCAACAAGACCATCCTGAAATATGGCTTTATAAGCAACTCCATAAGAACTGCTATAACTGATTCTGCGGAAACCATCCGTTGCCCTCTTTATATCCTTGTATGAGAATCGCCTCACAAAGGATACTGGGCCTGAAATTGAAAATTAACATTGTAAGTATGAAAGTAATTAGGAGATACATACAAGTCTTATAATTTATACCAAACATATTAATTGCTATTTTACTGTTTGGAAGCAGAGAGATCAAAGAAAAAGAAAGGAATAGCAATTTTTTAGACCTATATTTTCCTGTTTTTCCAGAAACTAATAAAGAAAATCCGTTGACGACAGCCTTGCACAATTATCTGACTAATGTACCTTGGATTCACCATTTCTTAAAGAGTCAAACAAGCAGAGATCAGAGAACTGAATTTCAATTCCCAGCTCTTCACAGTTTCCTTCCAGAGCCCCGTAATGCCTAAAGAATTATCATATTCTAAAACACAAATAAGCCAAAAGATCCCAATGCAGATCACATTTTACAATTCTGGATCCAACTAGAAGAGAAGTGACAAGTCTCATCAGGTCCAAATAATTTTAACAATAAAAACCCCATAATATATGACCAAAAAATAAATCTGTGATCCCTTCCAACATCTCAGAGTCCTTGAAACCTCTTCTTAATCAGAATTCCAAAAGACTGACCAATTTTCAGACAGAAATTTCAGATTACATCGGGCTGAGTCTTCATTTTTAGTGTTCAGCCAAAAAAAATCTTAGAATTGAAAAATAAAAATAAAAAATCTATAAGATTTCATGTCTACATCCAAATTATATCTATCTCAACACTAACACAGAATTGCACAAAAGCGATCAATTTTCTTCAACATAAGAGAATCACAAAAAGAAAAACTTGCAAATTCAAATAAATCTATAACTTCGCATTGAATTATTTTTAAATTTTAACATATGTTAGGTACTAAAACCTCTTCTCTCTGCATGAAAATCACATGTATTACTTAATTAACTGAGAATTCCCTGAAATCAAGGGATTTCTTTCCACGCTAATGAATCACATAAGAACAACGTTTGAAAATTCAGTGAAACCCGTACGCACATCTCTGTACATCCAAATCACATCTTTCACACAAACAACTCGGAATTCAAGAAATTGAGACAATTTATTCTGGAGAACAGAATCACATACAAAAAGCAGAGTATAATTGAATGAAAAACATGAATGTGGACTGAAATTAATGATGAATTGGAAGTGAAGTGAGTACCGGAACGATGTGGATGGAGCCAGGCCAGGAGAAGGAGCCGAAATTTGCGGATCCGAAGATCCATATGGGAGAAATTCGGTGGTTTTGGGGGAGGGGGGACAATCAAGGAAGAAGAAGACACTGTAAAATCTCCATTGTTTTCTGTTTAAACCAATTCGTTGGTAATTGTGAATCGGACCTCTATCCTGAGATCCGTTATTGCGACAGTGCGGGGACACCGCACGTGCCAAGGGCAGGGACCGAACTGCCAGGTGGACTATAGATTGTGGGTCCCATACCGAGGCCAACCAGGTTAGGGTGGCGCCATGTCATCGTCTTGAATAGGAACGCTATTGCCAATGGGGCTGCCAAGCTCAAATGATTAAGAGCTACGATGAGTATAAGTAGGGGTGTAAAAGGTTAAACTATTGGTGGCCTAATGCAGTTTGGCCTCGTAGAATCTTGAATTCGAACTTTGTTGTCGATTAATCGTGATAACTATCGAGTCGGTTAAGTATTCTGATCTTCATTAAGCTCTTTCATGACTTAATTGAATTTTCTTATTTTTATCCTTCGTCGATTTAGTCGAGTCAAGTTTGAGTATAATTATTTATTATTATTTTTAATTGATTCGAGCTTTATCGAGTCAAATCTATTAGCTCGACTATTTTTCGAGTCGAGTTTCGAACATTTAAAAAAAGCTCGATCGAGCTCGAGTCGAGTTTGTTGGCATATCATTATTGGCAGAGCTCTTGTCAAAAATAAAATCATAAAATGCCTCACCTATTGACAGACTAGATGTTGTAGCAAATTGTCTATCACACCTTGTTTCGGTTGGTGGATTTTTTAGTGGAATTCACCAAAACATACAAAAAGCATGGGAATTGGTGGATGTGCAGGCGTATTAGGAAATTATAGTATTTCGAGCCCGAAAATGTCAGAAATCCCAGCTTTTGCTCAAGCGAAAAAATGGATCTCTGGATTCCTTGACGAGTTCCACCCCAGATTCTAAGTGAAACAATGCTTTGAAAATTAGATTGCATGGACTGAATTGAAAATTTAAGATAAAATTTGCAATTTAGCTTGAAAAATAACATATTTCATTATAGAATTGGACTGAAAATCAACTGTTGAAGCAAGAAATCTTGGAAATAATAAAATGCTTGGAAAGAATATCTAAAAGTGAGCTAGGATTCTGGAAAAGACGATTACTGAACTTGTAGAAAACTAAGAAAAAATGTCGAAATGCTCTGTTTTGAGTGTTGGTTCATGATCGAATGGATAATTGTCGGTCCTTTGCTTTAATGTTGAGTCTTCATTTTATAAACATTTCTGAATAACTGCTCATGTCTCCACTAGAGTCTTGTTCTCCAAGTAACTTCTCCACTAAAGTCTTATTCTCCGAGAAACTTTTCCACAAAAGTCTTGTTCTCTAAGAAACATTCATCACTTCCAATAACTGCTCATGCACTCTAACATGTCATGACTTGGAGAAAAATCTCCTCCACCTTTTGCTTTTAAGACAAAGTCTCACTACTCTATGCTGGCAACTTAAATAAATTATTGAAACATTCCAGAAATGTCCCTAGACCTTTTCATGGGCATTCTCATGGGCTTGGGCTTTCTCATATTGGGTTGGGCTCGGTTTGGGCTTGATATATCTATTCGGCCCATTCTACTACCCTTTGCACCGAAAAATTATTTAAATACCATTTGGGCCCAAAAAATTTATTTTAGTGTAAATGATGAGTCTAAAACTCATCTATTTTTAAGTCAAATTTTTCCAGAATATTTCTCGTTTAAAAGTTCAGTTTAATACAGAATTATGGAGCTTTCACCCAAATTTGTTGTTTTGCATAAATTTAAAGGAAATAGCGAGTCGTGAGAAAAATGAGTAAAATCAACATGTTGCAAGAAGGGTCGATGTCGCGACATTGTGACAAATTTCAAGGTCGCAACATTATGTGGAGAAAGTCTTGAAACTATGGCAATGTCGCGACATCAGCCGGAGAAGGGAAAGCATTGATGTAGAAATGTATGGACATCACAAAACACTCCAGCAGTCAAATTAGGTCCACCATTCAATGTCGCGACATCATAACAACATGACTACGACATCAGCTAAGGAAGGGAAGGTATGCATAGTCTAAATGTCGCAACATCAAAACAATGTTGTGGCGTTAGTAGCTTGAACTAAAGACCATCATCGATATGTGACATTCACTTTCGAAAGCGCCTTATTGGTGAGACAAGTCAAAATGTCGCAACAAATAAATGTCGGCGACGCTCCCGACCGAAAATGCGGCGGAGGATTTGAGCCATCGGACTTAATGTCGCGACAATAAAGCGAAATGTAGCGACATCGACTAATGTCAGGTACCATAGGCAAATATCGCAACGCATCGACTAGCCGGTGGTGACATGTCAGTAGCCGTGACATCGGGGGCAAGTGTACAAATCAAGGGCATTGGTTAAATGCCATGACATCGGAAGGCGATGTCGCAACATAAGAATGGCAGTGTCGCGACATTGGAATTAATCTAAAACAACATAGCTTCATGTCGTGACATAGATGCGACATGGACATGGCGGGTAGTGTCGAACTTTTTTTTTATGTCACGACATCAGCTGTGACCCGCGACGCCGAACAACTCAGATGTAACATCATCCGCGACATCACGAACAACGATGCTAGGCGGTAATTTTAGGTTTTAAAGTGCGTAGCTCTTTTAGTTTTGGGACCAAGACGCGGGCTATAAATAAAGCTTTTAAGGGAGTAATTAATGCGACTTCCAGACTTTCATCAAGTCTTTGTGCTTTTTGGGAAAGCTGAAGTCTCATTGTATATATTTTTCATTTTTATTTTATTTTTATTTTTTTTTCAATTGTTTCTAGATTAAGTTTCCGTTTAGGATTAGAGTAGTGATCTAGCCAAAATTCAGTTGAATCTTCATGTAGATGGCATTGTTATGCAGACTTAAATGAAATGCAGAATTTGATACGGAACTCATTTGCTTGATTTTGATTTCATGTCTAAATGAAATTATTTATCAGTGGTCATTGTGATTTGTGATCAAAAATTTGAAAGGGGCTAAGCTTCTTTTGGGAAGAGAATAGTTTGTTGGGATTATTTATTGTAGAGTTAATGTTGTTTTTGGTAAGAAGAGTGGAGTGAATTAACTAGTATTACTCCTACGTTGGGTTGCTTTCACAAATATGGAGTGTTTGGTACTGGAAAAATTTGTATCATTGTTCTGATTTCCAAGAATCCCTCTATGTGGCACAAAGTTGAGACTAGCGCTGTAGGAATGTGAAGGCGGTGACTTGTGGGTATTTATACTAATATTATATAGACTAATGAACTTTTGAATTACTTTGATACATCACTAGGTGAGAAGATCTAAACTGCCTTTGGCTCTCTCTTGGGTGACAAGCAGTAACAATACGGCGTGAGATCCTTACTTGATCTAGTAGCTTAATCTTGAGAGGTTTCACCTCAATTGAGAGGAATAACTTCAACCCAGTGTTAGCTGAGATTCTAATCAAGGGAAGAGGAGATTCTTATCTAATTGATGGTTGAGGTATCTTTTAATTTGATGAGGCTTGCATGTCATCCCTTAGGAACAGCTGTTCCAATCCTAAGAAATGGTTGTGATGTACTGAGAAGGAAAAATACTCCGATCTTAAAAGATGAACAAATCCTACAAGTAGCTTTTAAGACCCATTGTCTAAAAATAGAAGTGTGGTAAGCTGAAGAGTGAAACGTGTAGAGTTAGGAGAAATCCATGTCTACACTACTCTGCTCTTGGACAACTCCAAGATTCATTATCTTATTTGAAACTTACAAAGTAGTGGTTGACAACCTTTGTTTTCTTCCATGTGTTTGATTCCGTAGCTCTCTAATCATTTTAGTTTAGAAATTTCATTAATTGTTGATTCTTTTATTTTTTTACTTGAGAGTTAATTCTATCATGAAAACCTGGAATTCAAATAGTAAGGATCTTTAGTAGTGAGGGTAGTTAATCTTTAAATTTTTATAATCGATCCTCGTGGGAATGATATCTGGACTTAAAAATCCACTGTATTACTTGTATGACCTATGCACTTGCAGTGATCTAGACCAAACCAATTTTCAAATGAAACAACTGACACACCAGGCATAAAACATATTTTATATCTTAGGAGTCAACAAGTTTTTGGCGTCGCTGTCGGGGACTGATCCAGTTCTTGGTAGCTATTTCATAAATTTTTCTTAACAAAAGTATCAAGAATCAGTTGTTTTGGACTATGTTAAAAATCTGTCAACGAGTTTTTAGCGCCGTTGTTAGAGATCGAAGTGAAAATAGAGTTTAAGGATTGATATTCTTACCAAAGAGAAAATTCCTAGTTTGAATATTTCTCTTTTTACTTTTATCAAAAATTTCCAAAAATAGTTTTAACTGCAGTAGCTGAATCAACTACTAATCTTTAATGAAAACACAAGATGATATATTTATGTGTCTATTGATCTTATTTGATTTCAGTGTGTTTCCATTTCAGGAAGTCCTCTCATGCATAAAAAACTAGAATCCAAATTGGTACCTTTAGACACTGGATTGGAAAGGACACTTAAAAACCCGAAGAAAGTTAGATTTGCTGAAACAGTGGTTATAGCGAGCTGAGAGGGAGATCTGATGAATGCAGTGAGGAAGTGAAGCCAGGACCTCAGGGCAAGAACTATGGAAGATTTTTTGAAGCACAATTGTGGAATGGTTACTACCTTAGTCGGGTAACACAATTGAAGCAAATAGCTTTGAACAGCACCTTTTAATCCACCATGGTCGATCAGAATCGAGTTCTTGGTCATTCTAAGTAAAGACCTCCAGTAAAGCACATGGGTAGATTTTTGAATGGCGATATTTGCCAGTGATGAGTCAAACTCATTAGATTTTTAATTCATTTTAAGTATGTTCACGAGATAAATGTGATTTAGTTGCGAGAAAAGTGGATAATTAACTCAAATTTCATTTGAGAAAATACGTGAGAAACTCAAATCTTAGCAAAAATCGGGGAAGAAATCGGCTTACGGTGAATTGAGGTCACAGGCGAAAATTTAAGTTGAAAGCGGGGAATGTCGATTGCGGCCAAATTCCAAGTCCGCGACATCAATGATTCGGATCTGAAGAAGAAATAGAAAACTTGAACAAGTGAAGTCGTGACTTGAAGAAGGAGGTTGCGCCAGCGTGGAGAGTCGAGGCGGAAGGGGAAAATAATCAAGGGAAAGAAATTCATGTTGCGACATCTTGCCTTGATGTCGACACCAGCTGAAAAGTGATGTCGCGCGACACCACCTGAAGTCGCGACAAGGATATGCATGAAGCCACCCGGAGGTTTTGCGAGAGTTGCAACTAGTTTTTAAATAAGGCTCCATTTAGGTTGCAACATCGTCGATCGCATTATACCTACGGGAAGATTTAAGGTGCAACCAAAGATAGAGTTTGGAAGGGGTCGCGACACAGCAGCGAATAGAAGCACTTGCCGGGGGGCGAACGCTGGGCCTTTACCGTCGAGGATCATAAATGATGCTTCGACCACTCATTAAGGTGTGACACAGATTGACGAAGAAATTGATGTCGCGACATATGGCGAGTCGCGACTGGGAAAATAGGTGGGAAGGAAATAGGTGGGAAAAGGGAAAATAGTTGCAACGAGGCGGGGTTGCAAGGCGAGGAAAAGAATGGGGAAGCAAAGAGTGTGACATAAAATTTAAGGATATGAAGCGAAGACCGCATTACGATTACGTGAGGGTAAAGTCACCACATGAAGTCATCATACAAGCGTAAGTGGTCGCAACTAAGCGATGTCGCTGACTTCGGAATTTGGAAGAATAGAGAGACAACGATGTGCGACATGGCGGTGTGACATCAACCTTTGAGCGATGAGCAAATGGTCGCGACCACAAGCGATGTCGCGACCGGTCGAAAGAGCATTTGCAAGACAAACTAGTTGCAACCTAAAGAGAAATTCGGTGATCACTAGCCGATCAAGACAGATCATGTGGCGACATCAACGAGGTCGCGAACCGCATGGGACGATGGTAGGCTTTTCTTTGGATTTCCACTCGGAGCATTTTGGGGGATTATTTAAATTCTTTTTGCGATATAAATAGATAGGCGCCCAGAAGAGTAAAAGTAAGTTTCGATCTTCACTACCCGGAAAAGGGAGAAGAGAGGCTTCAGTGTATATTTTAAGTAGATTTTATTTTTATTTTTATTTTTTATTTTTGGTTTTGAATGCTTGGCTTGTGCGACAGTAGAGCTGGATGGTTCTATTATTTTTTCTTAAATAATGTGGCTGAAAATTTATGAAATCTAGGCAATTTAGGAATTCATTTTTTTCTCGGTTTGTGCAGTCTGATGGTTGTGCGTGATCGGTGCTCCATTTCTTAATTCACAATGTTGTGTCGAAGCATAACTCTGTTAGTTGATTACATTTAGATTCTGATCTTTCTGCCTGATAATGGAGAATTAATTTGGAGTTGAGTTTTACTTAATGGTGTAGTTTGAATGGATAAGTTCGATGTTTAGTACCTAATGCGAGTTGAGGGAATGTATCTTACTACGATATCCCGAGGATCCCTCTGAAGTGGCATGAGACGGAGATTCACGAGGAGTTGAGCATTCTTTTAAGGTATGTTTGACTGCATTAAATGATCTTGAGTTTTGAGTTCGTTTGATCCCGTCCACATTCGCTCATGAGTGAAGTTGGAGGGTGTATTAACAATATAAATAATCGGAGAGTTCACCATAATCTATGGTAAGTTCAATCCCGTGTTGTAGATCTAATCAGGGGAAAGGATAAACCCATAGATATGAGTTTGAGCCATGACTAAGTATTAGAAACTTTGTGAAAATCTGAGAAGGTAAAGCAAAAGTTCACTGGCATCGACGAGGAAATGGGTGTGAAGTATTGAGAAGAAAATACCTGAGATCTTTATGAGGAGTTTGGAATCACAATTATATTGGTTTGATCTTGTCTTGAGAGAAGCAGGATATCCAATCGATGAATATGGAGAAATCAGATTCCAATAATTGAAATCTTGGACAATAACCGAGATCAATCGCAGAAGCGAGCAATGGGTTTAGTCTTTGGAATTGATTGTTCCATTGTATTTCATTGATAGTTTTTCGTTTCTCACAGGAAACTAATTCAATCCATTCATTTGTATACAATTTATTTTCATTCATTTACTTTTGTTTTAGTTTAGTTGAACATATTCAATATTATAGGATTTTAATTTGTATCTGTAGATAAAACCTTGTTTTTGTGAGTTTTGAGTCGAATAGTATGGAATTTTAGTAGTTAGGGTAGTTGATACGCAATTAGCTATCCAATCTCTATGGGAATGATACACAGACTTACATTCGATTTTACTACTTGTGACACAATGCACTTGCGGTGTGTGGCCAGACCACTCTATACATTTAAATCATTAACATTAAGAGAAAATTATTTTATAAAACAAATTTATCCAAAGTAACATGGATGCAAGAGAAGTGTAAGGCTCTCGTAGCTATGTTAATTTGAGGGGTTTTAGTCTATATAGAAAAAGGCAAACAGAGGCCTGACATTATTAAGTTGCAGTTGTTCCCTTTGTCCTTAAGGGATACAACAACAAGCTGGTTTGAATCACTCCCCTATGGATCAGTGAAAATTTGGGATGAGCTAGTTGAAGATTCATGGGTAGATTTTTCCCTCCTACTCTGACTTCAAAGAGTAGAGGATAAATCATTATATTCAAGCAAGGTGAAGATGAAAATCTCTATAATTCTTGGGAAAGGTATAAGAAGCTACTCAAGAGATGTCCAATGCATGGGATTGATCAGATCACACAGATGGATATTTTCTACCATGCCATGAACTACACATCCAAAGGGATCATGGATGCAGCATGTTGTGGAGCTTTTAAGAGAAAAAGTGTTGAAGAGGCAAATCAGTTAATAGAAGATATAGCAAAGAGCAACTACAGAGCTCCATCTGAGACTTGAGGAGCGTGCAGTGAGAGGAAGTAGTGTGATAGAAATTTGAACAAAATGTCATTATAAATGAATTGGATCTTTTGATGAACAAAGTTAGCATGTAGGAAAGAAGCAACCGACCTGCCCATCTTGTTGGAATAGTGAAAGATTAACAAAAAGTTTTGAATGATGAAGGACTAGCTCAAGATGGTTCTTATCACCAGGAGGAAATTCAATTTATCAATGGCAATAGAAGTTACAACTTTAAGCTTTAACAGAATCTTCCGTCTCCTTTACACACAGGCCTTGAGCCATGAGAATTTCTCCTTATGGACTTATGACATAGCAAGGACGGAGACACATGCGGAAATTATCATCGAGTAGCATGGTCGACATGGTTTCGAGGACAACGATGTGAACAACCAAAGGGTTGAGAATCAGGGTTAGAGAAGGTCCCAGTCTTTTGAAGAACAGATGATTAGCTTTATGGGAGAAAAAAAAGGGTTGTTGAATATACATGAGCAAAAGTTTCCTAAGCTAACAACATTCCGAGGAAAGCCTAGCGTGTTTTGAGCCCGATAGAAATGCTGTTTGAAAATTTTGGAGACACAGTAGGAAGCGTAGCCTATGATGCGAACAGTCAAAAGAATGTCTTTCAGTATCTTAGGAAAATCCTAAGAAGAATCCTAAAGGCGCATGGCGGTGACTTTAAGGAGTGTGAAAATTTGAAAGAAAGAAGAAATGAAAGAAAAAAGTGAGGAAGAAAAAGCTATCGAAAAATGGAGAAGAAATAAAGCGGTCTGATTCAGAGAATTGTGAAGAAAAGAGTATTGTAAAGGTGCAGTAGAAGCAGCCAGTTGAAGAGGGTGATCTAAGAAAGAAAGAAAAGGTTCAAGCTTACAAACCTTAAGTCTCATTCCCTCAGAGGCTGTAGAAAGCTAAGCTAGAAGAGCAATTCTCTAAATTCTTGAACATGTTCAAGAAAATAGAGATCAATATCCCTTTTTTAGAACCTTGCTTTCGAATGCCTCATTATCTTAAATTCATGAAGGATATCTTGAAGCGAGAAGAGAGAAAATTGTTGAAGGAGTGGTGAACGGCGGCTTGACACAACGATCTGAGTTATTGAGTCTGTACCAATGAAAATGCAGGATCTAGGCAACTTCACTATTCCTTACACTAAAATGGGAAAAGCATTGTGTGATTATGGGTAGCATCGACTTGATGCTGTTATCGTCAGGCTAAGTTTGGAGGAGCTTAGCCACGGTATGACTCTACGTAAATGGCAGACAGAACCTTAGCTCAACCTGAGGGCATTCTTGAAGATGTGCTTATCAAAGTGGGAAAGTTGATTTTTCCAGTGGACTTTGTGGTTATTGATATTGAAGAAGACAAACAAGTCCCACTGCTACTAGGGAGGTCTTTCCTTACCATTAGAGCAACTTTGATAGATTTGAAGAAAGGAGAGCTTACTCTCAGTGTTGGAGATGAGGAAGTGCACTTCAATCTCAATCAGAGTTTGAAACAACCAGAATTTGATAATACTGATTATAAGATTATAGAAACAAAAGTTCCCATAAGTTCTGAACTGATAAATGATTGTAAGATTCAGAGTTCAATGAATGAAAATGAGATGAATTTCTAGTATCTTGAGCATCTTAATGTTGAATTTTTGAACTCCAATTTTGAAGTAAAGAGCGATGCTCGATTATTGAAGAAAGCGGTCTGAAAAAATCAGTAGTTATGAAGAGAAGGTTTCTGAAGTAAACACAAGCTCAGAGGGTTTAATTCTAAAAGAATTTCCTAAACATTTGAAGTATGCCTTTCTTGAAGCTGAAAAATCTAAACCAGTAATTATATCAAGTGACTTGAAAGAGCATAAGGAAAAAAAACTGTTGGAAATTCTCATGAAGTATAAGGAAACCATTGCTTGGTCTATAGAAGATTTAAAAGGAATCAGTTCTTCCATATGTTTGCATACAATCATGTTGGAGGAAAATGCAAAGACCTCCATTGAACATCAAAGAAGACTGAATCCAATAATGAAAGAAGTTGTTAGAAAAGAAGTGTGAAATGGTTGAATGTAGGCTTTGTTGGGTTCCTACTGGTGATTAAGCATGCATACACAACGGAAAAATTAAAAATTTATTTTTCCCTAATAGACTAGGGATGCATGTGATCCGTCCGGATAATTCATGGATGAAGAATACATTATTCTACATTTGGAAGATCCCTTGTTCCTTAGCGTCGTGTGTGCGTCAAATCCTCCTTGTCGAGGCCCGAAGGTGTAGGAGATCAGCTTCACTCTCTGCGATTATCCACACAACGAGCCTTCTTGACCAGGAAAGCAGAGTGTGCCTTGCCAGGGTCAGTGTCACGAAAAACCCCTAGCCGCCTCTCTCAATTGTGAAAAAAAAATGAATGAATCAATCCGCATATGGATCCCTTGGGTTTAAATACCAATTTTAGGCCCAAGGGTTGGTTTCAACCCATTCATGTGTGTGACATGTGATCCACATAATGTTGACGATGGGCTCAAAGCCCATTCGAGCCACTTAAATCATAGCGGCCTGCGAGGCATTATGACCACTTTCAAATTATGTGGATGTTAATGGCAGAGCCTTAACACAATCCATAGCCAAATGTCACTTAGTCCCTTTGTCTCACGATATCTAATTGAGCATAAGTCATGGACTATGTCTCCCATATAAAGTTCAATCATGCAATTTTCTCGAAACCTCCATATGGTTGATAATACAAATGACATTAATAACCATATTAGTCGTTTGAGCATAACCATGCAATTTCAGTCTTACATATGAGAGCCCCCGCGGATATCTCTCTAAAATGAGAATAAAATCCCGCTCATCACTCGTCCCTCTCTATGTCCAACTTCACAGTTTGTACCACCACATTACAGAGATGATGTTGGGCGTGTGAAACATAAAGCTCCTGCATTGGGGACTATGGTGAGTGTTAGGTCGAAGGACGAAAGAACATTATTATTATGAGAAGTACTTGTGACTTATAATCCATATGAAATATTCTCATGATGGGTCCAATCGATTACCACAATGTTCATCAACACCACGATTATGGTGGCTGTCTCTCGTATATGCATGATCGATGAAAACGTGATCATCTGACCCAGGCTCCATTACTAGTCTTAATTTACTATTGCTCCACGATAATGAATGACCGGGGACAATTTAGAATAGTATTCCATTTTGCAGAATCAGGTTCTACTATCAAGTCACACCAGATATAAGTGGAATCAACTATTCGTAGATAAATCACAAATTAGAAATGTAAGATGATAATGAAAATGCCTCTTTATTATTGAAATATGAAAGTAATAACAATTACACTATTGCCCTAGGGCACATCACTAACAGGATTTATATATGCAATCTTAGACAGCCCTTGGGTAAGCCCAGTTCATGTGGTTTCCAAGAAAGGTGGATTCACTGTTATCATAAATGAGAAGAATGAATTGATTCTACAGAGCGTGACGGGTTGAGGATGTGCGTATATTGAGAAAATTGAACCACAATGACAGGGGAAAGGATCCTTTATCGAAACACCTTTATTGATCCTCAGGGTATAGCCCCTGAGGATCAGGAGAAAAACTACTTTTATATGTCCTTATGGCACCTTTGCCTTTAGAAGGATGTCATTTGGATTATGTAATGCTCCTATAACCTTCCAAAGGTGCATGATGTCCATATTCTCATATTTGGTAGAAGAGGCTATGGAAATTTTTATGGATGACTTCTCAGTGTATGGATCCAGTTTTGAGCATTGCCTTAAAAATTTAAAGATTGTACTATAAAGATGCCAAGACAAGAATTTAGCTTTGAATTGGGAAAAATGTAATTTCATGGTAACATATTAGATTGTCTTAGGACCTGAAATTTCTCTGTTTGAAGAGGTGAAAGTTGACAGAAAGGTTTGTCATAAAAACTCTCTTGCACCTCTGACGATTCACAAAGGATAAGAAGTTTCTAGGACATCTTTGGATTTTATAGGAGATTCATAGGGACTTCTCAAAATCTCAAGACCATTATGCGATTGTTGGAAAAGATGCAAATTTTGATTTTGATGAATCATGCGGATCTACATTTGAAGAAATAAAGTGATTGGCAAGTTCGACTCCATCAGCAGCAACCTCGGAAATTTGGAACTAAGAGTTTGAAATCATGTGATGCTGATGAATATGCAATAGGAAGCGGGTTTAAGGACGAAGAACAAATAAAATTTTTAGAGCCATATACTATGCAGTAAGAGACCTTGATAGAGCCTGAGAACTTCTGCCAGGAGAAGGAGGCGGCAATGGTTTTTGCTTGTGAAAAATTTAGGCCATATAAATTGGGGTACCATGTCATCATACACATTAATCATGCAACAATTAAATATCTAATGGCAAAGAAAGATGCTAAGCCAAGACTGATCAGGTGGGTATTTGATCTAGAAATAAAGGACAAGAAGGGGAGTGATAATGTGATAGCTTATCACTTGTCAAGAATGGAAAAACCTGCGAAGAAGAGGACGAGAAATAGTGAAAATTTTCCTAATGGCTTGACTTTCAAGTATCGAGTTCAAACATCATGGTATGTTGATATTGTAAATTTTAAGCTTGTGGAATCATGCCACGAGTGCTTCTGGTAGAAAAGGCGAGGCGATGCTAGGTTTATATGGGATGACCCATTGCTTTTAGAGAGGGCCCAGTCGATTATTAGAAGATGTGTACGGAGAGACGGAACAAATTTGGAATTGTGGATAAATGTCATTCATCACCATATGGAGGACACTTTGCGGAGGCAGAAACCTGACTCGAATTCTCGATCGGGTTTTTTATTTACTGACTTTGTTAAGATTGTTATGAATGGGTCATACATTGTGGATGTGGAAGAATGGGCAACATCAACAGAAGAAATGAGATGCCTCTGTAAGGAAATATGGTGGTGCAAATTTTTGATGTATGGGGGATAGACTTCACGGGGCCTTTCCCACCTTCATTTGAAGCTCATACATTCTCTAGCTGTGGATTATATGTATCCAAATGGAGTGGAAGCCATAAGCACCCAAAAAATGATCTTAATACGATTTGTGAGGTTTTATTGAAGAACATCTTGAGCAGATTTGGAGCCCCTATAACTATTATAAGTGATGAGGGAAGCTATTTTTCAAACAAGTTGTTTGCAAAACTTATGAGTAGGTATGGAGTTAGACATGTCATGAGTTTGGCTTATCACCCTCAGTCAAATGGGCAAGCTGAGATAATCCATAGAGAAATCAAGAATATTCTTGAAAAGACAATCAATGCCAGCAGAAAAGATTGGTCATTAAAGTTGGAAGATGCATTGTGGGCTTATAGAACTGCTTATAAGTCCCCTATTAGAATGTCCCTATACAAAATTGTCTATGGAAAGCAATGTCATCTACCTCTAGAACTTAAGTATAAAGCAATGTGGGCAATAAAAAAGTTAAATTTTGATTTTCAAGCTGTAAGAGAAAAGAGACTTCTCCAAATGAATGAATTAGAAGAGCTGAGAAATGAAGCCTATGATATTGCCATAATCTACAAAGTTAGACTAAAAAGTGGCATGATTAGAAGATTCTAAGGAAAGAGTTCAGAGTAGGAGATATAGTCCTATTATACAATTCTAGGCTAAAACTTTTTCTAGGAAAACTCAAATCAAGGTGGAGTAGTCCATATACAAAGAGGTCATAGCTACTCCCTGAGCGTAACACCAAAACCAATTCGAGATAAGTTTAAAGTAATCGTCGAGGTCAAACACTACCTAAGAGGAAGATCAAATGAGAAGAGTCCTGCATTTGAAGAGATTGGACAGACTGTCGAAATGAGAAAACACTATAACAAATGTCTAGCTAGAGACATAAAACATGAGCAGCTACTTGGGAGGCAACCCAAGCAAATTTTTAAACTTTTCATTGTAAACTTGATTTGGTTAATATTTTCTGTGTTTGAATAGTGTAGAAGTAGTTTAGATTTGTTAGAAATTATTTACCATTTAATGAATTACAATCTTCTGAATGCCAGGATGTAGAAGCTACAAGGATATATGAAGATCAATTTTAAAGCATTTCCAACCAGACTGAATTACGCAGAGATTACTACAAAGGGTAGTTTACTTTTAACTCTTATTCTTTAGAAATTATGCATGAATAAGTTTGGGAAATATGATTTATTTGAGTTAGAAAAATCAACCAGTAGCTTGAGTGTCCTTTGTTGAATGGTTATGTGGAAATTTCTGCAATAACATGAATCAGTGCCTACTTGATTAAATCGAAAAAAAAAAAAAAATCTGAAATGTAGCTTTTCATGTGTGAATTGAGGTTCTTCAACATTTCTAGACTTATATTCACAAGCAGGAATTGGAAATACGGAAAGAAAATGAGAAAAGAAGTGCAATGAATATGTTTCAAAGGCTAAACTCCCACTAAATGTTGCAACATCAATAGAAATGTCGTGAGACCAAGTTTCAAAAGTTTCCCTAATGTCGCGACACTAAGTTTCAAAAGTTTCCCCAATGTCGTGACATCATCGCAACATTACCTTAATGTCGAGACATCAGACTTCAAATGTTGTGACATTGCAAATATATAAGAGCACATTGAGTAAATGTCGTGACATCAGATTTTAAATGTCACGATATTACATTAATAAATGAATAACATAGCTCTAATGTCGTGACATCAACATGTCAATGTTGCGACATTGCAAAGATATAAGAGCTACACCAAGACTACCAAACTAATGTCATGGATTAAGTCGCTGTCATGACATTGTTTTCAATGTCATATCCAAGAAAACTAAATAGAAAAATTCAAAATAATGTCGCGAAGATCACCATCACGATATCGCCGCGATATCAAGTCAATGTCGCTAATTTAACGCTATCAATAATGATATCGCAGCTTAGGATAATCACGTATAAAAGGAAGACTTTGCGAAATTTTCATTATCACATCAATTTTCCATACTTTCGAACCCTAGCTTTCTCAAAACCTCTTAAAAATCCAAACCATATCGAATCCAAGCTCTCTAAACCTTCATGAAGTTATAAGAGATGTAGTGGAGGAGATTTTACAAGAGAGAGCTGATGAAGTTGAGAGAGAAATGGCAAGGGAAGGAAACCAAGAGAAAGCCTTAGAAGTCGTGCTAGAGAAGATTGAAGTAGTGGTGGAGGAAGAAGAAGCCAAAGCCTTCTACTCTCACAAAGGAGTAGAAGTGTTCCAAAAGTATCTGGCAAAGAAAATTTGTGTGGAAGAAAGGGGATTTAAGGAGTTGGTGTCGCCATTTAAGGAGGAGATCGAGTGGAATCTGGTACTGGAAAAGTTGTCAAAGATAGGAGCCTGGAGTAAGGGCCCCGTCAAAGAATTTACGCCTAATCCTAAGCATTAAAGGAACCTGATGTGCCATATCAGGGGGAGGTGGATCCCTTTTGGGGAGAGGGCCATCTCCCAACTCCTAAGGCTGAGACTAGTGAGTGATTGCAAAGAGTATAAACGGCTCCAGGAGAACCCCAAGTTTGAAAAGATCGTCAAGGAGTTGACAGACGGTCTTGGGGTATGGTAGAGGACCAAAACCATCCGCAACGCCTACATCGACAGAGGCGACTTGTCAAAAGTGGTCAAGGTATGGTTCTACTTCATCAACTCTGTTCTCACCCCTTCAAACCACGTCTCCACAGTGAGACAAGACCGTGCCATACTCTGTATGCACTGGTTAAGGGGTTTAACTTGAATGTGGGGGAAGATAGTGGAGCAGTCCATTCTGGACTACCCTGAGAACAACTTCTTAGGGAATATCCCCCACCCTCCTTTGTATCAAGGGGGGTGTAACATTCAGTGAGACGGAGGAGAAATGCCTGAGATCCTCATCTCTCACACTCATTGGAGTCCTAAAAGATCTAGTAAAAGGTGAGGAGGTGGAGAGAACAAGGAAAAGAAAAAGGGCAACTTCAGAACTACAAAGAGAGGCATCCCCTATAGCTGAAGAAGAGTTAGGAACAGAAGAAAGGGGCTGAATATTACGCAGAGTAACCAAGTGCCTCTGTATCAAGAAGATATAATTCTTGCTCAGAGCATAGCAAAAAGAGGAAGTAGAACGGCAGAAGGAGAAGATAGCAACACATCAGATCAAGCTCCTTGGCTGGCAGAGATGAGAGACAGAAATGAAGAGGAGATGAGCAAATGCAGAAGAATCGAGGTGGAGAGATGAAACACTGGCTGCAGAAAATAAAAGAAGATAAGAAAACTTAGCAAAGCAGTGTCTAAATAAGAGACGGAAACGGAGAGAAGAGTTATCAAACAAAAAGACAAGGCATTGAGAATAGCTTTAAAGAAAGGGAAAAAACCTTTGTGCAAGATCAGTTGATGAGGGATCAAGAGCTGATCAAGATGATCGAGGTTAGGGAGAAGGAAATTGAGCAGAACCTGCTTCAGAAGGTTGAAGCCTTTGGATATCTTTACAAGGAACACTAGAAAGAAATCAAAGCAGCCATCTAAAAGAGGGATGAAGAGCTGGAGTCCATCCTGAATTACAAGGAGAAGTTATGGACAGAGAGCATAGATCTGGTGAACCAGAACCTTGTAAAAATGTATCAAGCCCAATGTGAATTTGAGCAGTCCCTGAACTCCATTGAACAAAGGCAAAGTGAGCTCATCAAGCAAAACATAAGAATGCAAGAGTGGTATCTCTTTGACGGGAATGAAGAGGACTCAACTCCAAAACCAAAACCCTCCATTCCTGAGTTCACACCCTTAAATGCAAGTTACAAATTTGAAGCACTGAACCTCAAGCCCTCCAGATCTCAATCACATAGAAAGAAGAGATAGCTCTCTCTCTCTCCCTATCCATCATTATCTCTCTGCTCTATCATTCTTTCTCTCTATCTTGTAAACAACATAATGTAAATTTTTCCCTATTTCTAATAAAAGGACATTTCTTGAAATTTTTGAGCATCAAATTTTCTTGTTTGTTATTATCTTTTAATTTTGCAATCTTAGAAGCGTTGATAAAATTTTGAACTTGTGTTTATTTGTCTTAATAAAAGAGAATTCAGAATGCTAATTGTATGAAAGCTGCAAGTTGAAAATTGTTGGATGAAATGGCATATTTTTTTAGTGAATGTTGTATTGGCTTGATTGAAGACTCTAAGAAAAATTGGTGAAATGTTGGTGTTATTGCTGTCTGCCTAATTGATTGAATGACTCAATCAGAATGAAATGTAAATTGAACAATAACACAACAATTTTTTTTGTAAAATAGAACAAGCTGAAGTTTCAATTGCAAATGGGGCTAACTTGTGATGTCAATGATAAAGAGGCTAAACTTTTAGATTCTTGAAAGCTAAAATTGAAATCAAGGCTAATAAAGCTATTAATTCTAGTAAATTGAACAATACAGTCTAGAAAACGACTACACTAAATATTATGTCAAAAGCACCTCAAAACTGACAGAGCCATAGGGAAAACCTTATGGGACTTATTATTAGAAACCTTGAAAGAATCCTAGAACTTGTTGCATTATTTTTCAAGTTGAAATCGTAGACATCACACCTAGCAAAAGATGATTTAGGCTATCCTTAGACATTTTAAGACTTTCAAAAACCTACCCTGATATGCTATAAACATAAACCTTAGTACCCACCTTGAGCCTAATGTATATTTCATCATCACAACTAAAAAGAAGAGCCTTAACGCTTCCTTAAATTCTACCTTATAATAAAGAACCCTTACATTACCTAAAACTGTAAATTAGTGCAGAAGAAATGAGAAAGAGGATAAGTTTAGGGGAGTACAAGTTTGAATTGAAAAGAAAGAGGAGAATAAAGGGTGAGAAGGGAAGACAATTAAGAAAACACTATGTTAGAGAAGGTGCAAAACAGAAAACTTAGAAGCTGAAAAAGAAGAAAGTTACAAGGAGTGAATTTTTCCTTGTAGCCTACTAACCTTGAGCAATTAAGTCTTTAGGGGTGTTCAACACTTAGTACCCTAATGTCAATTGGTATGGGAGCTACTAACCCAAAGCTTGCTAAAGAGTTGTAGAAAGCTTAGAAAGGTAAAACATTGCACCACTCTAAATCTGAAATAAAAAGACAGAAAGAGGCTTCTGAAGCAGAATTGAAAATAGCAGTGGAAAAGAAAAAAAAAACAACAATAAGCTTTAGAGGATGAAAAGCATAAAGATGCACTAGATCTGTTTTGGGGAAGTTTGAAGGGCTAGTTTAGCAGAAAAATAGGATGAGCAGTGAAGGCAAAGAGTTGAGAAAATGAATGCAGTTTGGGTAACTTGAGCCTAAAATGTCTAGTTATCTACCAAGAACCCTAGCCAATCATTACAAGCTCAAAAACCCAATTTGATTATGAGGGGTGTGTTATGTCTACATTAGTAGAGAATAAGATGACCAACAAGCCTATGAGACTTAAATTACTCTGAAAGAATGTCAATCACAAGAAGCAATCCCCATAAGGCTACCTTAATCTACAAGTCGCTTTAAGGAAACCAACACACACTCACATAAATAAGGATCCGATTCATTCATTAACTATGAATTACATGCTACATTAAATGATTTAAATTAGAAATTTTCAGAATTCCTAAAATGAAGCTTGATTAGAGTTGATGTCACAATTGAAATAATACTAAGGTCATAATGCTGATCTGATTTAAAATATGAGTTGATTGAAAAATGTCCTCAAAAATTGATTTTTATTAAGAACAAACAAATATCCTTTTCTTTGCTTGAGGACAAGCAAGACTTTAAGTTTGGGGGAGTTTGATGAGTCTAAAACTCATCTATTTTTAAGTCCATTTTTCAAGAATATTTATGGTTTAAAAGTTCAGTTTAATGCAGAATTGTGGAGCTTTCACCCAAACTTTTCGTTTTGCATAAACTTAAAGGAAATAAGCATAATTCAGCAGAAAAATGAGTAAAAATCAACATGTTGCAAAGAAAGGGGCCAATGTCGCAACATTGATTCAACAAATTTCCAATGTCGCAACATTATGTGGAGAAAGTCTTGAAACTATGACAATGTTGCGACATCAGCTGGAGAAGGGAAAGCACTGATGCAGAAATGTCGCAACGTCACAAACAACTCGAGCAGTCAAATTATGTCCACCATTCAATGTAGCGACATCATAACAACATGGATGCAACATCAGCTGAGGAAGGGAAGGACTGCATAGTTTAAATGTCGTGACACTGAATAAATGTCGTGACATCAAAACATAAATGTTGCAACATCAGCTTAATAGATTAGACCTACAGAGGCAATGTCGCAACATCAACGAGTGATCAACATGTCAATGTCGCGACATCAAGGCAAGTGTGTACAAGCAAGGGCATCAATTAGAAATGTCACGACATCAGGGGCAATGTCACAACACAAAAATGGCAGTGTCGTGACATTGAAATTAATCTAGAACAACATATCTCCATGTCGCAACATCGTCACGACATGGACTCATCACTGAAACTAGGTAGTGTCAAACATTTTTTTTTTTTGATGTCATGACATCAACTGCAACCCACGACATCAACAACTCCGATGTCGTGACTTCATCATGACATCACCCGCATAACAACAATTCCAGTAGTAATTTCGGGGCTTTTCAAGTGTGTGACTCCTCGCTCGCTTTGTGTGGCCCAAGACCTAAGCCTATAATAGAGGTTTTTAGGGGGCAGTGTGCAGCTTCCAGCAGCTTTCATCAAGTCTTTGTGCTTTTTGGGAAAACTGAAGTCTCATTGTATATATTTTTCATTTTTATTTTATTTTGTTTTTTCACCGCTTTAGATTCAAGCCATAGATTAGAGTAGTGATCTCGAATTGAAATTGAAATGGGTCTTTATGTAACCGCTTTCATTTCTATCTGGAGTTAAATGAAATCTAGAATTAATTCTGGAACTCATTTTGCTTCAATTTTGATTGCAATCTAAATGAAATTGTTTAATCAACTAGTCATTATGATTTGTGATTCAGATTTGAAAGGGCTAAGCTCTTCTAGGAAGAATAGTTTGTTGGGATTATTTATTGTAAGAGTTATTGTTATTTGGTAAGAAAATTGGAGTGAATTAACTGGTATTACTCCTACATTGAGTTGTTCTAAATATTAGTGTTTGGTACTCAGAAAGAGCCACATAATTGTTATGATTTCCAAGAATCCCTCCGTGTGACACAGAGTTGAGACTACCTGAGAATAATGAACAGTAACTTGTGGGTAATTTTACACTAATATTATATGAACTAATGAACTTTTGGGATTACTTTGATACATCACTAGTGAAGATCTAACCTCCAGCTTTCAAGGGCTCTTTCGCAGGACAATGTGAATGTGCCTAAGGCATGAGAGATCCACTTACCGATCTAGCAAATTAATTCAGAGGTTTCACCTCAATTGAGAGGAATAACTTCAACCTAGTATTATCTGAGATTCTAATCAAGGGAAGAGGAAATTCTTGTCTAATTGATGGCTGAGGTATCTTTTAATATGGAGAGGGCTTACAATATTCTGTCCATGGGAACAATCAATTTCTAGTCATAATAAATGACTGTGAAGTACTGAGAAGGAAAAATAGTCAGATCTTAAAAAAGGAACAAATCCTACAAGTAGCTTTTCAAACACATTGTCTAGAAATAGAAGTGTGGTAAGCTGAAGAGTGAAATGTATAGAGTTAGGAGAAATCCATGTCTACACTACTCTACTCTTGGACAACTCCAAGATTCATTATCTTATTTGAAACTTACAAAGTGATGGTGACAACACTGTTTTTCTTCCACTGCTTCGCCATAGTGTAGCTCTCTAATCATTTAGCTTCTAGAAATGTCACACTTGTTTATTCTTTTTATTTTTACTTAAAGAGTTAATTCTATCATGAAACTCGGGAATTCAAAATATATGATCTTTAGATGGTGTAGTTTATCTTTAAATTTTTCTAATCGATCCGTGGGAATGATATCTAGACTTAAAACTAATCAGATACTTGTATGACTCCATGACTATGAATATAGACCAAACCAATTTTCAAATAAAACAACTTACACACCATGCATAAAACATATTATATATCTTAGGAGTTAACAAGTTTTTAACATCGTTGCCTGGGACTGATCCAGATCTTGGTAGCTGTGTTAGAAATTTTTCTTAACAAAAGTATCAAGAATCAATTGTTTTGTTCTATGTTAAAAATCAGTCAACAAACAATTGCCCCCCACATACAATATGGTTGGATAGGCCATTTTGTATGTATATAAGCCCCAAAAATATTTTCTTGGGCCTAACATTCAACTATTAGACCAAAAGCCAATTTTCAGCCCATGATCTTGAATTCCAACGGTAATAGTGAACCAAATTGGAGCACATGAGAAAGCAACGGTTAATTTCCTAAGAAAAATTTTCTACCAATATTTTTTTCAAACCTTTGACCTTTGTTCTTCCTACATTGAACATTCCCACACAACAACTGAGTTTTCATCTTACTACTTCATCTCATTCATATGAAGAAAACCATAATTCCCAAGGTTTTAAAAAATTTTCCAAGGCTAAAAACTTATTTAAGTTACCCAAGGAACCCATTTTCTCTCTTTTCCATTCTTCTTCTTCCTTTTCTTCTTTTCCTCCTTCACCCACAAGCCACAACGCCCCTTTGTTCAATCGATCCATTGCCACTGCTGCTGCTCCAATCATCTCCACTGCCGCAACTACTGCCGATGCCGGTTCGCCGAAGGTCGACGCCGCTGCTCCTTCTCATCTCGACCTCAAAGCTATCAAAGAGAAATCAGACATCACCTTTGCTGCTGGAAGTTTAGATTTTATTATTGTCGAACCCTTTTGATCGTCGTTGTAGCAAATCCAAAGATTGAACCCGCTGCACCACCAATCATCTTTAGTGCGGCTCCAAGGTTCGATTTTTTTTCGTCCCTCGTCGTAGATTCCATTCATAGTGGCGCTAATCAACCTGCCACTAGCTTAGCTCGTCCTCGAATCGCCATTCATCTACCTGTAGGTACTACTCTCGACAATCTTTTGTAATAAAATTTTTATTGTATTCTTCATTTACAGGAAAAATTAAAACAAGAATTTTTGTTTTGATGCCGAAATTCGAAAACTTCCTTGGCTTGGTTTCGGTCATTTCAAAACTTTTTCTAATACGAATTTCGGAAAAAAAAAATTATTGTGAATGTACATCCTTTCACATGCTGGATTCAAAATTTTCATTTGATACAAAATCGACCATTTTGAAAATTTCTTAGGTGTATTTTCGAAAATAATCTTGTGTACACTTCCGAAAAAATTCATTTGAAGTCATTCAACTATTCTGAAAATTTTCGAAGATGCAAATACCGAAACTAACCACTACTTCACTTTCAAAAAAAAAATATTTGGAGGTTGTATGGCCATTCTAAACATTTTTTGAGGTGCATAAATTGAAAATAACCACTAGTGCACCTTTGAAAAAGATTCTTTGAAGGTCGTATGACCATTCTAAAACTTTCCCGAGATGCAAATATCGAAACTTTCGACAGTTATTTCCATTAACCTTTTGGCAAAAGATTTTGCCATAGATTGAGTGATTTTTATCTTACTATTCTTGACATTTTCTTTGGTAGACCAAAAGCCATACATTGCCAAAGAATTTTGCTTTTTCTATCGCACAAAAGACTTAAAGGTGATTCTCTAAGTTTATGCCATATAGACGTTTGCCTTAGGAAACTTTGAAAATTATTCAATTTGGTCATACTAGTATTACTTATTTCGGCTTTACAACCAAAAACTTGTAATGACTGTAACTTCCTTGAATTTTTCTTTTAAGAACCTCTTGTGTTGGTTCAATGACTTCCAACCCGATGCCATTTCCATCTAGGTAATCTCAATTGTTTTCTTATGCTCATTTTCCTTGATCTGTATTGGCTTTAACATATCTTTTTTTCTTTGCAATACTCCATAGCCTATGATGACAACTGATTGTCTTGAGGCTCTTGTGGTTCCTTTCCAACCTTTGCTAGGTGGCTAAAATCCGACCCTTGCTTAGTGGAATGAGGACTTGCTCTTGACATACTAGATTTCTTGTGCTTGGATTGTTAATGGAAGCTCACTGACATTGCACAAACGTACTCACAAGCATGACATTCCATTAGTGGACCAAGTTGGCACTAGGCCTACCTTTGGATGTGATGAACTTGTGTGTACTACTTGAAGATTCACTGAACACTAGCACATGTGCAATTACAACCATGACATTGCAATAGTGGACCAAGGTGGCATTAGGCTTACCTTTGGAACTGTGCTTGTGTGTGGATGATGATATACTAATTCTATCAGGTATTGCTCTGGAGAAATTGACAAAACAATGGCTAAAAGCCTACTATTTATTTTGAATATATATTGAACTGTCGTCGTAGAAAATCTACATGCTTCGAGAATGCTACAAGAATCTTGATTCTATCACGTTTCCAGTTGAAATTGCAATATTTATCGAGGCTACCGGGTGGAAAGGATCCTCATCGATTGCCATATCCTCATTTTTGTTAGGGAACTTGAGTATCCCTTTGTTGATTCTATCCGGTATAACATTTCTGAAACCCCAACATGCATTAGGATTGTGGTTCCATGAATTGTGGTACTTAAAGTAAATATTTTCCCTTTGTTCATCCTTCCTGGGGATCCGGTGGTCTCTAGGGAAGGTAATGAATTTTTCTTTCACCAGAAATCGAATATTTCCTCTATTTTTGTTCCCTCAAAAGTATATTGGCCCTGTGTACCTACAATTTGTGCCTTATTCCACAAATCAGGTGTCTTTCTACCAAAAGAGGGCATGTGAATGTCCCTATAGTAGATAGATTTGCCACGCTTACCTCCTGGCCTCACCTCTTACACAGTTCCTGCTAGACTTTTTCCTCTGCAACCTTCTTCTTCCTCGGGTAACTCTCATATTCTGTCACCTTAGTTGCAAGTTCATAAAAATCTCTTAATTCCATACCTTGGGATTTTTTTCTCAACTCAAGGTCCAAACCTCTTTAGGCCATTTTCACGTACTGCCTCCGGGAAGATGGATTCACATATGTTTTTGCCTTCCTTCCTTCTCCTCTTTCTTCAATTAGAGATGAATAAAAATCAACGGTCTCCCCATTTCTTTTGAGTCACTTCACACCCTACAATTTTAGGCTCAGCCTTGAAGAATTGAGTGTGGAACTACCTTTCCATCTCCTGCCAACTTTGAATGGAGTTTCTCGGTAATGTTGTATACCACGTGAATGATGCCCCTGTTAAAGAGCTAGAACGCCAAGCTTTAAATGATAGAAATTTATATATATAGAAGCTAACTCCCCACATTGCACAGTGAATCTAGCAATATGCTCAAAGGTGGATTGACTATCTTCTTCAAAGAACAAGGAGAAATCAGGATCTTATACCCCCTTGGGTAGCGATTCTCCCTGTTTATCATTTATAGATAAGGTTTGTAGAACTCTAGGCGACCAACCCATATAACTCCTGCATCGCCTCTCTAATTACCCCTAAATCTGGTACTAGGGCTGGTTACCCAAAAGGCTGCTGAGGAACTTGTTGAACTTGCTAAGGAACTTGTTGAACTTGTTGTCCCCAAGCACACATTTACTCTTGTGTGATACATGATGCCCCCCCCCCCGAGCCTCCATTGAAAGAAAAGCATCCTTCATATGCTCTCGGTTGTGTAATTGGATTAGTCGAGGGGCTGTGGCTCTAACTGCATTAGGGCCTTTCTACGCTATGTTCTCCAATACAACCTCTCTCTTACGTATGAGGAAGGTATCTAACCTCTGCTTCGCATAGGTGAGCAGCAAGGAAATCTCACCCGCCCATGTAGGTTCTTAGAATGTCGCCCCCGAGTTCGCTAGGAAAATTTTCTGTGCTTAGAAGCAACTTCATCTGATCGCCTTTCTCTAAAGTTCTCAAGCAAATGGCTTGAGTAGATCACGTCGCATTTCTTCCATAATGGCAATCATGATCACTCGTTCCTTATTTCTCGCATTTAAAGCCTAAAATTCATAGAATTATTAGGAGAAAAAGAATAGGCACACCACATTACTCGCACTCTTCCTTCCACTTGTTCAATCGGGGTTGTCTGGCTGGATTCCCTACCGGGCCACACCGAGAATTCATCAGGTTCTCTATCTGTTCCACCAAAGTTGGAACTTTTCCTTCCCGTGTCGTCGCAATCCGATCCCGAGTCCAAAGACTTACGCTTCTGTCTTAACTTCAATTTTATTGGCATTCCTTCAAAGAAAATGGGTCCCATTGTATATATACAAGCATCCTTTAGTTGCAGAGCTAAGCCTTCGCCTTGAAAACTACATTTTGCTCGAGAACTGGGGTTGCTTTTGAGTATAGCTTTCCGCCTTTTGTCTTTTAGCCCTCTTTCGTTTTGATTTTTCTTTTAATATCTGCAAAACATTAACGAATGAGGGATTAGTGTAATATTTATGAATAGGGTGTGCATCTAACATTTGGGTTACATAAATACATGAAAAACACACTCAAAATGCAAGTACCTAACAAACACCCCCAAACTTAACATTTTACTTGTCCTCAAGCAAAGACAAAGACACATTTTCCAAACTTATTTAAAATAAAACGTGAGTCCGTAGAGATATATACTTTGCAATGTTTTGCCTCAGGAATTATGCATTCTAACACATGAATAATGTTTCAAGATAGTGTTCTTCAAAACTAATAAGCTGACCACAAGCTAAATGCACCTAGATCAAGGTTCTAGCGTGAGTGTGTGCAGTCTCACCCTCATTAATCCAAATGTAGTTCAACAATGAGAGTGCATGATGCAAAGACTCTCACCATAAAGAGTCGGCGAATGAAGAGGACTAAGACTTTATAGCCTCGCTGCAGACATATCTCCTCCACTAATGCAGCATTATTCAATGATCAAATGTGTCTCTTTTCAAGCTTGTAATGTTTAGCTAGGGTAAGAGGGTAGTTAAATAAGTCATTTAGGTTTAGCTTTTACCCAAAACACTCAAGCACAATTTCCTTTTATTCTTGTGCTTCATCCTCTAAAATCTCACTATGTCTCAAATTGAGTCATTCAAACTCAACCCAATTAGCATCATTGTGCTTTTCATATTGCTTTACCCCCAAACTTGTTTGTTTCTATCTCTCTTCAAAATCACCAAGAATTTTTTCTTTTTCTGAACAACAAGTTACAAAGCAATGCAATATTCAACCCCTTTAAGCTTTCTACCTACCCCATGTAGCGAGTTTTAGGTCAATAACTCCTAGACCATTTGGCCTTGGGGTATTAGGGTGTTAAACACCCTACGGACTTCAGAGTCTTTTCAAGGTAAGAAGGTACGTAGGTTAAATGGTTCTCCTTGAATTTTTTTTCTTCTTTGCACTTTTTCTAACTAATTTTCTTTTCTTGCACTTTTCAAACAACCCTTCCTCGACATTTTGTACTGATCAAACTCTCTTCATTCAAAATTCCCACCAAACTACAAGTCATCCTCATGATTTGTGCTCTATAAGCGACATGTTAAGGGTAAAATGTGGGTTCTTGACTAAAGGATAAAACAAAAGGATATGGGTGTTCATTCTTGGTTTTCAAGATAGAACATGGCTATTACGGCTCAAACAGAGTGACAATGGACTAATGCATAACCAGGTAGGCTAAGAAGGCTCAACCGATTCCAAGGATGACCTATATCATTTCCCAAAATATGTGATACCTAGGATTCACCTCAAATGATAATTAAGCAAGTTCTAAAGTCTTATGAGATCTAAACGTTATGATTTCCCTAATTTTTCTCTAAACCAAGCATAATTGGCCAACAAGGGTATAAGAGACTTGTGCTTAATTTTGTGCAAACCTATAGCTAAGTGAACAGCTATATGGTCAACCTATTTGACTTTTAGTTCAACTATCTCTTACATTATTCAAATGTAGAGAACAACATAATTTGATATCATCATAGGCATTCCAAATATCTCACAGCAGACCCACAAAATAAAACAAAACTTTTTGCAATTTTCCAAAATTTTCAAAATAAAATAAAATTTTTCAAAATTTTTCTACACTGTAACATTTGGGTGAATCACTCAATGGTACAACTTTAAATTTCAACAGTTCAGCACATGAAAGATATGCAATAACGATCAAATATCTTCAAACAGAAAATAAACCACAAGTGAATCAATCCATTCCCAAAATGCAATTAAAAACTAACTACAAGTAATCAAACACACCAAGATATTATAAAAACTAATAAAAACATTCAAATTATCTAAAAACAGTGTAAAAACAAAGCAAATATTATCCAAAATAAAACATCCAAACAAAGAAAATAACTAAAATGTTCCAGGTGCATTAGGTCGCACCAATAAAGTAAAGTCAATAAAGTACTGAAAAACACCCCCAAACTTAGAATCAGCATTGTCCTCAGTGCAATGCAAGACAAATAAGTGAAAAGGAAATCCCCTCAAATATCATGTTGATCCTCGTCGGAAATCTGGTCATCTATGGGGGTAGTCGACAGCTCAGGTACAACGGAAGGCCATGCAAGGAACTGGAATGGAGATGGAGGTGGCAAAGGCAAATTACTTAAGATGCCGGGCTCGTGATAGAACCGCATCAAGATGGCAAGATAGGTCGACGCTTCCACACTCCAGCCAATCTAAGATCTACTATTGATGCGCCACAGGTCTCAGCGAACTCAGAGTCTATAAAACTCTCTCGTTGCTGGAATATCGGGCAAGGCTTGGTCGCCTGCATTCGCCAACTCGCCTCTCCCGTCACTCGGGCCTCCTTCTTCATCATCCTCTATGTCGTCAGGGTCTCCATCCTTCGATTTGGGAAGTGGCAATGGGAGTCTATGGTGTGATTTCTCCTCTGACTCTAGCATCGGCAACCCAGTTAGGCAACACAATTGGGTGGTTAGATAAGGATGGATAAGGGCTTCGGTACAACGCCCTTTGGTCAATTCAATGATCCCCCTCTCAATGACATGGCCGACGTTAAATTTAATGCCCTAAACAATCGCACAAAGTAGGATCATCTTGTCCTTGGTTATGGTGGATAGATGAAGGCATGGTTTTAGAGCGGAATAGATGAAATTGTACCAAACATTTGGGATCAGCTTGGGGGCCTTCATCATGAATGTCGTCACCTCGAATGTGGAGGGGTGTTGTTTCCATACACCCCGTCCCCTCGTAAGAGATTGCATGATCATCTGGTAGTCAATGTTGTGAAATAATGCCCTGTAGGTGTCGCTATCATCATCCACCAGGTTATACACCTTGTTTATTGCAACGACACTAAAATCAACCCACTTCTCTCGAACATAAACTATGGAACCAACCCGATAACACAGATTGGAGTGAAATTCTCTAACAATTAGAGCTATCCTAGGTGGGGGATGCTCACAAAGCTTGGTCCACCCCCTAAATCATGAAGTTGAAATAGACATTGAAATTCGAACCCACCCGCTATGAAGGTCCCCATTGTGAGAGTGGACCTGTGGTAATAATCCTTTCAAGATCCCTCGTGATGAATTTCTCGGGATTTTCGGGGAGAGGGAGGCACGCATGAACTCGATCCGGTTCTCTTCCTTTTTTCTAGGATTGTTTCCTTTGGGGTCATGGAGAAAAAGAGAGAGGCCGTGGGAAATACATAGCTAAGGAAGATGTAGTCAAAACTGCAGAATTGAAAAGTTCCAATTTGATTGTATTTATAATGCCCTAGAATCAGGTGTCTTCACCTTGGCGAAGCACTAAAATTTGAAAAGTCATGAGGGGTTTGCTCCTTACGGTGGCTCTACACCTTAAGAACCCGAGGGTACATGCTACAAAGCTTGGTGATTCATGCCACGCAGGGTGTCTAGAATCAAAATTTATAACCTAATTCCTACTTAACGCTGTGAGCATTGCTACCGCGTGATAGTGGCTCTAGGATTGAAATGGTGGATGAGTTTTCTTGCACACAAAATGATTTATGATGCTTCAAAATGGTGAATCTCACTTTCGATTAAGGAGTTGGTAAAAGTGTGAGGTCGACAGGTGTACGTATCAAAGTAAGGTGAGATAAAATGAAATAAATCTGCAAAAGAAATCCTCAAGTATTGGGCTGCTAGGGCGGCCGATAGTATTATATAGAGGTCCTCAAGTTCATTTCCTCTGGGGAGGATGACATACAGTCATTTCGAACTCTGATCTTCATTTAACTTTAAAAACTAACCCTCAATACATTTTCCTTTTGATAGAAAGCATTTACTGAGCATTTATGGTTCCTTCGGTGAGAATTTAACACCTTAACCCACCCTCCTGAGGCTCGTACATGACAACTAATGGATGTCAGTGGATCTAATGATAAGCATCCACTAGACCCTGAAAGATTGCCAAGTATTGGCCTATGAGGATGCATCAAAGGGCTTTTAAACCTAGAGTTAAAAGATGTGAAATATAAAGTGTTAATAAATGCTCAAAACAGAGACCTGTGTTTACCTCACACCGTAGCTCAAAGAACCCTCCTCTCTGGGCGCTGATGAGGGGCTTTGGCTACATCCCCTGAGTTTTCATCCTCAAGGGAGTGTTTGGTTGCCGAGAAAGTGAGATAAAAAGAGAGGAAATGAGAGACGGGAGAGAATCCAAAAATAGAGCACCATATTTTTCTCTATCCCCTAGCATGTCCCCCACCGTCCTTTTCAACAGTACATAAAATGGCTATATCTAGCCTTACAAAGAAGTGAAAAACCAAAATACCCATGTCAATAGTGATTACATCAAGGGTAAAATTGGAAAATATACAAAACGGATCGCTTTGGGGCCGAAATGAAGCAGGCAACTTCAAGGTAAGTAGAAAAATTTTGCTCATGCATCGAATCTTCAAGATTGTGCACTTTCGCGACCGCGTGAAATTCCAGACAGCTGCGCCGAAATTGCTCCTGCACTTCTGGCTTCCTGAATTGGTTTTCTGCATTTCTATCTTTCCAATTTTGAAGGAGATCAACCCGGATCCTTTATGCATGGATTGACTCGACAAAATTGGTATCAAATGCCTTTTAAAACTACAAAAATAACCACAAAATGCGATTAGTAGTATAATAGGGACCTTAACATGCCAATTGGGTAAATTAGAATGATTAGTACACAAAAAGCACTCAAAACCTATAATAAATAGGGTTTAAAATAACACTTTTTGGGCACTAATCACACCCCCTAACAGACATATTGCTAGACCCTTAGCAATGCAAGAAAGAAGAATGAGCAAATAACAAAAATATGGTAGTTCAAAAAGGTTGTGAAAATGTAAAGCTTAACTGCGAATGAGACCACCAAACTTAATGCCCAATAACTATCTCAGAGAATGAACGCTATAATAAGAGTTGAATATTAAAGAGTTTGCTTCCTCGAAGGACTCAACCAGAACTTCCACCAAATAACCCAAGTGTTTCGTTTGATCGCCTCAACAATAAACTACCAAACTGCATTCTCCCCCCAACCAAGCTACTGCCACAACTTTGCTCGCTAACCAACCTAAATAGATCAGGACCCACCTCTTATTCCACAATTCTCGTGTCATAGGTGTAATGCCAAGGAATCGACTTTCACCAAAGTCCTTGCAATGTGGATTTGCCGATGACTTCAACCGCTAAGGCTTAGGCACCAAGCCATGAGGATCTTCGACCACAAACTTTATGTTTCACCCGATTCCGAATGATTTCAGGATCAAAGACATGCAACTTTCTAACTCCATCCATCCACCCGTAGCAACACTAAGTCGACATGCCTCAACTAGTCGGGCTTAGTGGCACTGTGCTTTAAAGATTCTCACCATAAACCTCGGATGTTGCTCGGTTTCAAGGCAAAGCTTTACGATTGTTTTTCTTTTTCATTTGGAAGACACATTGGCCTTCTTTTCATGGGGGTCCTTAACCTATTAAAGCAGTCAACGAAACTAGGATAAGTTTTGCAAAGTTAAGGAGGTTGCGCAGTTTTTCAGCCTATCATTGAAACCTAATGTGCTCAGTGAGGTTAGCTGTAGTGAAGAAAAGGTTAAAAGAAACAAGAAATTCAAACTAATCATCCAATTAACTAGGCATGGAACCAATCTAACAACAATGCACTGGACAAAAGCTTAAGTTCTTCAAACCGGCAAGGTTAGTCGCATATAAAAAAAAAAAAAAAAAATTCTCACTATAAATGAAAACCTGTGAAATGATGTCAGATAGTCCGTATTATAAAACAAAAGTGACTATATTTTTCAAAAACAACTAAAAGCTTTATAGTAGCTTGACAAAACCACCCACTGCCTACTATTGGCTACTGCTTACTAACACTTTTTCAAAATGGACAAAAAGACAATTCAGAAGACTAAAACAAAACACAAGTATAATAAATATCACTTCCTTTTCTAACTCTCCCCCCCAACCAAAGATCGCATTGTCCGTAATGGGGTGTGGATTGGAAAGTTAGAGAAGGAAGTGTAACCTCCTCGTGCGTAAACATGGGGGGTCATCGCTATCCTACATGGTGAGATCAGGCCAGAGTCGGGGATCAGATAAGCGTAATCATTGCCAAGTAAGTCTAGGGATGCCGCCGGAGTGGAAGATGTCGGCTCTGCCGAAGGTCCAGGAGTGGTGGTCCGAGTATAAACTGAGGCTAGGATCGGCGGTAGGCCCAGGTGACCCTAAATCTAAAGTAGAATGGCTTCGATTCTCGTCGGGAGCAGTGGGCCGGTCCGTGGCGAGAGCGGTCTCAAGGCGTGCCATCCGCTCACTATGATGCCCGTGGTCGCAAATGAAGCAAAAGTGGCTAAATACCTGGATCGCGATCCATGATGGCTAGAGTCTCGGGAGTTGATATAGGATATGCCGCAGTTGGCGCTGCAGTAAGGAGGATGAACCAAATGCCTAAGTCGCCAGAGATGGTGGCGCTGGAGGTGACAGCCGAGGCTCGATGAAGCAGATCCAGAGGCGGCTGTACCCTGTGATCTGAACCCGAGAGTGTGAGTCCGGAACCCGGAAGCGAAGCCGAACCCAGCCCCCGCCGCACTCGCCCAGGGAAAAGGCTACGAATCGCCGGAAGGTCCCCGCTAGTCGCCCTCAACATCATCCGGAGGCCGGAGATGAAAATAATGGCACACTGACGCCGCATCAAGGTCATGACTACATCACAACCAACACGCCTATCCATGGCTAAGTGTGGAACCTTAATATGCTCAAGGACCCGCATAGAGCTCTGAATAGCAGGGATGGACTCACACTCGTGGTAACCCCGCCACGACTCTGCCCTCGAAATGGAACAATGAAGTTATGATCATCAAAGACGGTCAACCAAAATCCTCAAAATCCGGATACAGCCTCAGAATGGCTCTTCCTACACGGGCGCTGCCGGAATAGGTCAGATCGTAAGATATGACCACGTTGAGGAGCATGTCTCGGGGAAGTCGCTCTGGGGGTCAGATGTAACCCTGGGCCGACGTATCCCGAGAAAGCAACCGAACCATCTCCCGAGGCGAGGGATGTGGCCACTGTCTATAATCCGCATAATCAAGTAGAACCAATTCCAGAAATCAAAAGTAAAGAAAGAATGTCCGTTGCCTCGTAATCCTAGGCGTCACACTATACTAAACTGAATTGCTGTCAGATTGGCTATTCCCTTAGAGGTCATGGTGTGATAAAACTCTAAAACCACCCGGGGGTAAAAATACTGCCTCGGAGTAGTAAACTACCACATGAATACCCGTGGCACTAGCCGCATAGAATCTCTGAGCTCAGGGTCAACGGCCAATGCCTGGAGATCATAGTAAAATTTAGAATGAATCTCCTTGGCACAACAATCCAAATTTTTGGGAATCGGATCTCAATGGAATATTGGTCTTCTGACGATCGGCCAGGATAATCGGGAGAGGCCGCATCACTGCCTAAGAGGTGGTGGACTGGAGGCACCCGCCTAGAGAGCTGGGAGGACTCCCTCGCCGCATGTCCCGGCCCATTTGAAGTGCGGCCCTCCTGAGGAGGCCGAGGGGTGCCTGTGAGAGGGGGGATAGGACTTACTCTTGCATTATACCTGCGGGAAGGAGGATCAGCAGCCTGAGTACCAACCGTGGCACCACTGCCAGCCTGATCGGGGTATAGCAATAGCAGCCTACGGCCGGATCGCACGACGGCAGCGGCTGCCTCTGAAGGTGGGGTTTTAGCACCAACAGGGGCTGGAGGTGGGGCGCCGGCACCGGCAAGGGTCAATCGCCGCACCTTGGGCTGAAACCGAAGTCCACCCCTAGTTCTCACCATGTTCGAGGAGGGGCGTAATCGAGAACCTAGTTTTCACTAAGAATGAGACGGCTGTGAGGTGCGCAGGATGAGTTCAAAAGAAATGAAATGAAAGAGAAGGTGAGGGGTATAAGGAGGATTGGGCAAACGAAAAGGCTTTTGGTTCAGCCTTGCAATGCAGGAAGACGAAGAGGCTTTGGTTCAAATTTTCAGCAATTCTCGTTAGAGTCACTACAAGTAAGGCCGTACCTACGAATGGCCCCATTCAACAAACTCACCTGCAAGATAAAACAAAGTAGAAAATTAAGCAAAATAACCAAATTTAAAAATTAAAACTAAGCTAAATATGCACAAAGAAAAATTTATCTAAAGAAATAAAAACAAAAAAAGAAAAGAAAAATTAAAAACAATTTTTTAGGTGGTAGTTTGGTCTAAGTGGAGACCAGGCCAACCCAAAAGTAGCCTGATGAAGGTCACGGAGGGTCAAGGAGGGGAATCTCCTCCCTCGTTTCGATACAAGCAGCTACGCAAAGATGTGGTTTCACCGCCATCGACCTCAACACTATTATCATTCATCGAAAGCAGCTCCATCAACCATCGTATGCTTGATGAACGATGAAATCTGGCCCAATCCATCTTGATTCGAGCTTGCTCGGAAGAGGGGTGGAGCTCGAGACGAGAGTAGACTTGGTCCCCCTGATTGAAGTTCTTCCGGGCTATGAGCTGATCATGCCACTTCTTAATTTGTCTCGCAAATTCTCGAATTAAAGTAGGTGTCATTCTCAGCTCTTTCTAACTACCAGATCAAGGAGTCTTTAAGTGCCACTTCTCCCATGTCCGTGATTCAAATCTTTACCGTCACCATGCCTTATATTCACTCACGTAGGTGGGGCATGCCTTGCCATAACCAGGGTGATGGGGACATTCCAAGGATGGTCTCAGTATGCCATTCGTATGCCCACATGAACTTTCGTAAGCTCGAGAGACCAATCCTTCCTCGCTCGAGTTCACCACTTCATCAAGATGGTCTTGATTTCTCGCTTCGCCGCTTCTACTTGGCCAACGGTCTCAGTGATTTGATAAGGTGGCCACCTTGTGCTTGACAATCGCACTTGGATAGAGATTCCTCAAAAGTGCTCAAGGGTGCATATGTGAACCTCCATCACCGACATGGCTTGGGACCCTTTCGAATTGAGAAAATGTTCCGTCAAGACCCTCACACGGCCTTGCATCTTAACGCTTACAATGATATCAAGCTTCACCCATTTCAACACATAGTCAACTCCTACAGAATGTAAGATATCCTAAGGAAGTATAGAAAATGTTCCCATGAAGTCGATGCCCAAACGCCAAATAACTCAACAACCATTAGGCCCGGCATCGGAAGCGTGATGACGAGATTTTTCCTAAATCTTTGGCATTTATCGTGATTGTTCCGTGATAAGGGTATAGGTATCCTTTTTTAAACAAAGAAGTACAATAAAAACCCTCGTCGTAGTAATCTTCATTGCCATTTTCTAGGAAGCGAAAAATATTCTTGCTGACACTCGCCATGGATGCTGGTCGAGTATCCTTCTTATTCTCCTTCCGGCACACACTTTCTAATTATTTAATCAGCACAGTATTTGAACAAACAGGGTTCTTCCTTAATAGTAGGAGTGGACTTTTCATGGAAGAACTTCTGTCCTGCTTTCCATTCTCCTCGCTGGCAACCTCAAGTACAAAAAAAGTTAGCAAATGTGGGAAAACCATGAGCACTGTCCACAAGTGAGTAGAGACTCCTCCTGAAATTCATCATAGATCGAGGGTCAGGGTGTTGCGTGTTATGGTTAGTCTGGAAAGATGATCGACAACAACATTTTCCACACCCTTCTTATCCTAAATCTGCAGGTTGAACTCCTGTAGTAAGAGGACCCATCTAATAAGCCTAGCCTTGGCATTTTGCTTAGTGAGTAGATATTTCAAAGCTGAATGATCTGTGAAGATGATTATATCTGACCCAATCAAATACGCACGAAACTTGTCCAGGGCATAGACCACTACCAGCAATTCTTTCTCAATGGTAGTGTAATTCCTCTGAGCTTCATTCAATGTTTTGCTCGCATAGTAAACCACATATGGTTTTCCCTCTGATCTTTGTCCGAGAACCGCTCTAACAGTGAGGTCACTTGCATCACACATAACCTCGAAAGGCAACTACCAGTTAGGGGCCCTCATTATTGGTGCAGTGGTCAAGTAAGCCTTGAGCTCTTCAAACATTTGTTGACATTCCACATCCTACTCAAACTTGCATCTTTTCTAGAAGCTTATAAAGTGGCTGGCAATTCTGAGAAGTCCCGATGAGTTCTCCTGTAGAAGCCTGCATGCCCCAAGAATTGCCTCATTGTCCTCACATTGGCGGGAGAGGGTAATTTAGAGATCAGTTCAATTTTTACCTTGCCCACTTCAATTCCTTTCTCAGAAATGACATGTCCTAACACTATTCCTTGGTTCACTATGAATGGCTCTTTCCCATCAAAGACTAGGTTCTTCTTTAATGCATCTATGCGGATACTCCCAAATGGATTTAGGTATCTGGCCAAAGCTTTCCCCGTAGACTGTGATATCATCCATGTAAACCTCAGGTAGAGGAAAGTGATATTTTCTTATCACCTCATTCAATCTTCTGTAATCAATACATACCCTCCAAACAGAGTAAGGCTTAGTGGGCATTTCTCTCCTTTTCAGATTTTGCAAATGTAGTTACCCCCGATTTCGGCACGACTCTACCGGGCTCACCCAAGTGCCATCGATACGGGTAACAAAACCAGCTTGCAAAAGAACTCGTGACTCTTCCACGTAACTACCTCTTGCATATGGGGATTCAATCTCCTCTGTGGTTGCCTAACAGCTTTTGACTCCTCCTCTAAATAAATGTGATGGGTGCAGATTGTTGGGCTGATACCTTTTAAATCGGAAATTTTCCACCCCAAAGCTTGCTTGTTACTCTTGAGGATTTGCAGCAGATTGTCTTCCTGTGGAGTGCCTAATAGCTGGGATTTATATAATAATCGGACACTGTCGTTTTCTTTCAAAAATGCATATTTTAGTTCCACAGGCAGGGGCTTAAGATCCAGCTGTTGAGATTCATTTTCTTCCTCTCCAGTCAATAGAGGTAGAATTTCCTCCTTTTTTCTCCAGTGCCCATGTACTAAACTCATGCTTTGGGGGTCCTGTTGCTCTCCAAGGTTGTCAGACAACTCCTGGTTTAGCACATCTTGCACTTGCTGCTCGTTAGCTTGTTCTTCAAGAATTATGTCTATTATGCAGATTTCTTCATAGCCATCCTCCACTGGTCATGTTCCCAAAGGTGAGTTGCATAACCCCATTTCGGCAATTTATAATGGCATTCGAAGTAGCCAAGAATGGCCTTCCCAATATGATGGGTACATGGTTGGCCCCCACTACAATCGGCCAGAGTCAAGTACGTACAAAAATCCACTAGATAGTAGAATTTGTCCACTTGTATTAGAACGTCCTCAATAGTCCCTTCTAGATTTTAATTGTGACTCCACTCCGGCCAGAGACAAAGGTGATGGAAGTGGGCTTAAGTTCTCCCAAACCAAGCTGCTTGTACATTGAATATGGCAAAGAGGTTCACACTAGCCCCAAGTCTAGTAAAGGTTTTTTCAACACAAGTGCCTCCGAGAGCATTAACTCGAGATGGTAGGACACCCCGGATCTTTGTACTTTACTGAAGTTTTGCACTCAATGATAGCACTGACTTGCTCGGTTAAGAAGGCCTTCTTATTGACATTTAGACCCTTCTTCACCATGCATAGTCTTTCCAAAATAGCACATGTAATTTGCTTAATCATGTCAAGAGGATGTTGACCTTCACTTGCCTCAGCACTTCGGTAATATTTCGCTTCAGTTGATGGCCTTTTCTTGCTTCTGCTTGAAAAAGGAAGGGTGTACTCTTATTCACTATATCCCCTTTTGGTGCCTCATCCTCTGGCTCAGGTTCAACTACATTGGGATCTTCCATTGCTGGTTTGGGGGCAGATGGTTTGACTTCTCTACCACTCCTCAAAGTGACCACTACTTTTACTTCATCAATTCTGGGATTTAGGTCGCTGGCAGAGCTTAATTCATGAACCCCCGGGATGGGCCAGGCCTGATGAAATTTTCGAGAACCTCGCCGGTTAGTCAACCTTGAAACTGAGTACTGCAGAGTCATCTATTTTTTTGTTGAGTGTGCCTTCCAATGTTTCGATTTTCGAGGTCCGTTACCCATCAGCTTCGTTTTTCCACAAAGTTACCCACAACCTTGCTCAAATTCACAATGGCTCATTTCACAGGATGAGGGTGGTTCGCACGCTGCGGAAGTGGAACTGTGGATGTTGCTGCTGCTGTGAACCTATGGGAGCATAAGCTGGGGGTTTTAGCTTCCATGATATATTAGGATGATTCCTCCACTCGGATTGTAGGTGTTCCATATGAGCTGCTACAGGCTTACTAATTCAATTATGTTTGCCCCGTCTCAAGATCAAACTCAGGGGGCCATTAAACAATGCTCTCCTTAATGACTAGTGGATTGACAGTTAAAACAAGTTTGGAGTGGGTACTGCGTATGTCGGCCATCGTCAGAATCTGCGCTTGATTACTGCTTTTACAATCGTCAGTCAACGTGAGACAACTTTGAGCTTATCTCCATATTATCATCAGAGTGCATAAATGCCTCCCCCTTTGATGGGTTGCAGGCCCCATTTTCTCAGCTTCCTTGGGCTTCTGTCTATCCTATGCTTTAGGAGGTTTCGGGCCACATAGTTGAGGAAGTCCATGGCTTCATCCGATTTTTGCTCAGAAGTCTCCTCCACATGGTTTCTAACAACTCCGGCTTCATGGGAAGGAGACATTCCATCATAAAAATGATCGACTAGCATCCAGTCCAAAGCCATGGTGTGGGCAGGCACTGATGGTCTCCAAATACCTTTCCCCAACATTGATAGAACTTCATTGTCAGGCCGATAAGGTAGATTTGCCTCTTCGTGCTAATATTGGTCTTCAGGTGTGCTAAAACTTTAAAAACTCGGGACAATGTTCACCCAATTCCTTATAGTTCTCGGCCTCAATGAGTTAAGCCAAATCTTAGCCTTGTCCTTCAATGTTAACGAAAATGCCTTCAACTTGAGCAAATCCATATCGGCCACACCCTCCTAGAATGTTGTGCAAACTTCCTCGAACTCCCGGATATGGGTGTATGGATTTTCGTTCTCCATTCCATGAAACATTGAGAGCAGGGGCATCAAAAAAGGCCTCACTACCACATCTTCAGCAGGAGGTATAATGCAGGAGGGTGCACTTACCCTTGGTGGGTGTATGTGGTCCCTCATTGACTACAAAGGGGATTCACATTAACCCTTGTTGACTCTGGGCCGTTTCTTCTTCCCAGGGGTCCATTTGCTCATCGTTCAAGCTCATCACACCCTTCTTCAATTGGAGCACTAAATCTTTGCAACCTGCTCGTTGTGTTCTCTATCCCGTTGGATACATATACACCAAACAACAAGAAGCAAAGCAAGGAAACAAAAACACAGTTACCAAAAGATAGGAGTTAGTCGTTAAAATAAAGAAGAATAGTGTTTGTGGTATGTTATAATAATTGGCAAAGTGAAGGAAAGTTCATTACAGAATACTTTTAAAGGAGGACAGAAATGGCGAATATACATCAATATGTGTACTAAGGCACTATCCTGACCACGCCATTTGGATTGGTGCAAAGAAAGTCCGAATCAACAAAATTTATAATCATCGCATCTTCAATAGAGTTATTACTGTAAGATAGGGTTCAGATCTGGAACATTTATAGATTATTTTCACAAATGATTTATGATGCTTCTAAACAAGTGAATCCTACTGATTGGCGGAGTTTGTAAAAAGTAGAGGTTGATGGTGCATAGTTTATATGTAGAAAAATCTAAACAAACCAGAAAAAGAAAACCAAGCATCGTCTGAAATGGGCCTAGGCAGAGGTCCTCTGTTCATTTCATATTGGGAGGATTTAATATTACATAGTCATTTCTGAACTGATCTTCATTGATCCAAAACTAACCCTCAATACATTTTCCTTTCGATAGAAAAAGCACTGATTTAGCATTTAATGTCTTCTATAGACTCCAAGATCTGAACCCACCCTCCTGAGGCTCGCATATTTGACAACCAATGATGCCATGGATTTCCATGATAGCATCCACTAATTTTGTAGACGTTGTTAGACACTATGAGGATGCATCTTAAGGGCTTTTAAACCTGTTAAAAGAGTGAAATACAAATGTTAATAAACGTCATATGAGAAACATGAGAACCTGGGCGCGATCTACAATCGTAGCTCAAAAGAACCCCTTCAAGTGACGAGGGCTTAGCTGCCATCCCCAGCTTTCATCCCTGATGAGTGTTTCATTGTCGAGAAAGGAGAGAAAAGATGAGGGAAATGAGGAGATTTAGAGAATCCCAAAACAGAGTTGTTCGATTTTTTCTTTCGATCCCTAGTCACCTCTCAATGTCTTTTCAACAAAGACATAAAATAGCAGAGCCCAGCCCTGTTGGGGTATGAAACCAAAATACCCATGTCAATGTGTGAGATTACATCATGGGTAAAATTTGAAAATATATAAATAGGCTGAAGCCTCCGGGGTCGAGCTGAAGAGCAACTTCGGCAGAGCAGTAGTAATCACTGAGTCAAAGAATTTTTCGCGCTCAGAGTTTCAGATTAATGTATGACTTCGCATTACGCGCCGAATTCGCACGCTATATAAATCGCTTCCCCATCGCTTCCTCGCACTGTTTTTTTGCATTTTCTATCTTTCCAATTTAAGATTAAACTGATCCTTTTGAGCATGGAACGACCCGAGAAATTGGTATCAATGCCCACAAATGGCAAAATAGCCATGAATGCGTTATCGAGATGAATAGGGACCTAACATGCCAATCGAAGTTAATTAGAACGATCAGCACACAAAGATCAAACTATAATAGTGAGGTCTAAAGAACTATGGGCAAGATTTGTAGGGGTTCACTTTGGTGACATCCTTCACCTTGGTGAACCCGAGAGGATGCCAAAAGTTTGATAGGGGTTCACTGCACAGATCTCTTTTCTACTTGGAGGAAAACATTGTAAGAGGATACCAAAGCTCGGGGGTCCTTGTTCGCATTACTAATGATTTTCTTTGGGTTGGTATGGAGAAGTTTTTCTTCAGTTAAAGAAACCAATGAGGATCACACAAGCATCCAGGGGTTCGCCTTGGCAAAGAAGCCTTCTGCCTTAGTAAAACTAACAATGGTTCACTTTAGCTATAGTAACCCAAAATTTAATTTTTAGTACTTAATTTTATTTCAAAATTTGCACTTAATTCATTAAGGTCAAATTGAAGCTATGGCTCTCTTTTTGAAAAATATAATATTTTAGTCCAATTTAAAAACTGAGTTTCAAATTGATGACTTAACTTGCTTCCTTGAATGAACCCAACACTGAAAATAGCACATCAAAAAAAACTAAACAAAAATAAAACAAAAGAAGAATCCCCAAAAAAATGGCAAAATTAAACCAAAAAGAACTGAAATGAGAATAAGAAAAATAAATGGAAGAAAGAGATTCTTACAAAACTGCTGCCTCCTTTAGTACAATATATTTAGTGTCGAGGTCTTACAAAGTCAGACTTCGCGCCTAGTTTCCTGGGTAAGAGTGGAAGGATTTATGAAGTACAAAGACTTTCTCCGCATCAATTTGTTGTCCAAAGAAAGCTGAATCTCTTTGGCCATTGCTCGAATTCTCGCCATCTTGATTTGACTTCTATTGCACCATGGTGTAACTGGTATTCAGATTATAGGCCTCGACCATCGCGACCTTAGCTTCTGCCCTGGAATGAATTTTTGATGAGAATTGAAACTGGAGCAATTTATCGCCTTTAACTCTTTTTCTCAAATACATGTTCAGTTATGATTAATTTTTTGTTTTCCTTCATTCGTATGTTTGATCTGAGTCCTTTCAAATTCCCAAGTCTATTTAGTTGAAGAACATTTGCACCAACTTCATTAGAGATTGAAGAGTTTTCTGTCTTCTTCACATGGCATGGTATTCTAACTTCATTGAAAACACAAGTTTTCCATAACAAACGAAAAATGATAAAAGCAATTTGGAGTTAAAGCTGTTCTATATGCCCATGAAAGCATCAACGTAACTTTTCCAACTAATCTCTCGGATAAATTCACCGTCTTTCCAAATGCCTTGATTTCTATCGAGATTTCAACTCTGCTCATTGACTCATGAGTACATGAGACTCTTTCAGATGCTACATTACACCAAGCATGCAGCCAAATGATACAGTGTGAACGCTTCCTCATCAATCGAGGTAATACAAATTTAGTATACAAACGTGAAGATGTTTTTATGGACGAATTAACATCATAGCATCATTTTTCTCAGAGTAAATTGCTTCTACTCACTTCGTATTAATACAATCGCAATAAGAAGGATAGATGTAGCCTAAATGTAGTGATAAACAGATCCTTACGAAATCGATCCTCATACACCAAAATTTCATTTCATGAAGGTTTTAGGGTATTCGCCTTTCAAATGGAGCCAATTTCATTTACATCTATCACAACCTTTGAACATATCTATGAGAATCCTCGAATGCTTCTAAATGCAAAAATCATGACTACAATACTTTCTAAGTCGTTTCTTCATTTCCAAAACAGATTCAGATTTGTTACATCTTTCGAGGTACACATCTTCGTTACTCAGATCGTGAGCATTTTGAAAAGTAGTGGATCATTCCATTGGCGTGATCCATTACTAGTACCTTTTCATTTGGAATATCTCAATTTATATACCGATCCCTTAATCCCTTATCGCCTTCCAACGAGATAATAATTACAACCATATTTCATTTCTATTCTTCTTGCCCTTTGATTTCCATGTCAAATTCTAGCTAATAAAACTATGAATGAATCTCGCTTAGTTTCTTACTAAGAGAGGTATCGAATTGCTAAATGGTCCAAATAGAGTCAATTTTTTGATTTAGAATGTGGGTTATTTTGGAACTTGTCATAGAATATACTATTGCTAGCATCTCTTTCTCTGTAGTTGTGTAGTGTTCCTGAGCATCGTTCTCTGAGTTTTCACTGCATAAAATTCAGCCAACATTTTCTTCTTTCTTTGCTCCTAAGATTAACTTAATGTGTAAAAGCCATTAAGATCTTCACACATTTATTCCTCCAAAGTCACTTAAATGAAAAGAACTATAATAAGTATATTTAACAATTTGCTATTTATCTCCCAATGTTGTCATGCAAGCTTTCATCAAACTAATATCACATCTTTTCTAATCTTATAAAGTGTTTTTTCATTTTTCGAGAAGTCTTTGATGAATCTACAATAGAAACCTACATGTCCTAAGAAACTACGAATGCCTCGCACTTTATAACTGGTGGTAAGAGTTTGACTATATTACTTGGGCTATCGACTTCCAACCCTTGTAGACAAAAATGAGATTTTGGCAAGATCTTCTAGGTATTCATGAAATGACATTTCTCCTAATTCAATACTAGATTTTTTCTTCTGCATCTGGTAAACACAGATGATAAGAAAGTTAATAAAATGAACTCCCCATATAATGAAAATCATTCAAATAGATTTATGATATTTTCATTAGATCTGGAAAATGGCAAATATACATCTTTTGAAATGTGGTTAGTATTGCACAACCTTAACGATGCATTTATGAGCTTGAAGGTGAAAGTCCTAAACGGATAGGTGGAAAGTTGTTTTTTTCGTTTCCTTCAGATCTACCATAATCATTGATTCAAACACTGTACTATAAAGGTAATAGTGAGAATGTCCAGCAAGTCGATCCAACATTTGATCCAAGGGAAGTGGATAATGGTCTTTCCTTGTTGTCTTGTTGAGCTTTCGATAATCAATGCATACTCTCCAACCCATGACAGTACGAGTGGATAAAAGCTCATCTTTTTCATTCCGAACCACAAGCATCCCTCCTCTTTTGGGCAATAACTGCATTTGTGACTCACCTATATTAGCTTTAAGATAAATAAAGCCAAATTTTTGAACTGACTTAAGAACTTCTCTTTTACAACTTTTCATCATGATTTAGTCTGCTTTGATGTTCACGATAAGAGTACCTTCTTCCAACAAATTCTCTTGCATGATAAAAAGATTATTCCTTGATATCTTTCATCGGACCAAGCAAATGCCTCCGACCTCTTTCTGCCACAGATTCGTAGTTTTAATGATCCATATCATTGTCAATAAGAAAGAAATATTATTTATCTACTTATCTCATTACTCCAAATTGCATGGATTTCTTGAATCTCTTCAAAATTTTCTGATCTAATACATTCATGAAGCTCTTTGGTTTCTTCCAAAAAAAAGACTCCTTCATTTCTGTAGAGGCATGTTTCTGATTATTCCAGAGGGATAGAGTAGATCTTCATCATCTAATCTTAACTCAGTGAAGCGACTTTTGTCAAGCATTGTTCAAGTGGGACTTCTTTCCAAATCAGGAGAGGCCTTCTCCATGAATCAAGGTGTCAACTCCTCATGGTCAAGGCTTTACCACTTATCATCACCACCTTAGTGTTAATTCCCACTCATCGGACATGTTTACTGGGGCAGGGTAAACATTTCAAAACAAACATCTGAGTCACTCACTCTTCCTCCATGTATAATACCACAAAGTCCATAAGAAAATGAATTATTTGTCTAACCAAAACATCTTCAATAATACCCTTCTTAAGTAGCCCATCTATGTTTATCGTTGAGATAAAGCCGTAGGTGTGATTTCCAAATTCAACTTTAGGCTATCAAAGGCACAATTATAGTTGTCTGGTGATCACACAATGCCTTGCTAAATGTAAGCTCCCTCCCAATGACACAAGGTATGGTAAAACTGTCCAGATCTTAGAGTTTTTTAGAGCTTCCACAGATGATTTGTGTCGCGAATTTTTCGTATAAGTTCACTATTCCAGAATGTTTTCTAACTTTCTTGTTGCTCATTATCTCCTTCAAGTGAATTTTACATGTTGTATTGGAGCCGTGAGCATCTAAAAATTATATGATCTCAAGTTTTTAAACATGTTCCAACTTAGTAAATTGTTCATCCAGTCATTTTTGGAATTTATGGGGAAAGGGTAAGGATGTGGGAGGTACAAGGGAGTTATTTAGAAAAGAAATTTTCTCTATTCAACTTCATTTTTTGCTTCTTTCCTTCTTATTCATTCCAACTTTCCTTAATCACCTCACTTCCATTTTCTTCCACTTCTAGATTTACCCACTCTGCTTTTCTTCATCTTTTCACTTAGTTCTTTATCCAAAATTCTTCCTTTTCTCACTTTAAAGTGTTACAGCCATGCACATTGATTCATCACTTGGAAATGATTTTGTGATTTCTCTTCTACTAGTATGATTAGCTAATGACTATTTTAAGCCCTACATTTTAGATGCTCCAAGATTGGCCTCATTCGCCTCGAGTTTTTCATGCATGCAAGCCATGTCTACTCCTGATATGTCAGAGTTTTTTCATGCAAGTCTTATTTTCTTCTTGCACATTTTCTGTGTTTAATGTCTATTCAGTTATGACTGATTGTTCTGTTGATTAAGGCTATTCATTTCGCTTTATTTATCTATTGCCACAATAGCTAATTAACTCCAGCCTGTGTTTCCCTGATCATTTGAGCTCAAAGCTCATTTTATCTCTATAAAGTATAGTGGTGCTTAGTTGATGGGGTTCATACAACAATTCGTTTGATTTATAAAGGACAATTTTCATGATTTTCTAGCCCAAATGATAATGAGAAGGTAAATTGTTATCGGGGCTGAAAATGTTGAATAATTGATATTCTAATAATTACATCTCTAATCTGAAGTGGTTTCATAAAGAGCATTTGCGCTGATATAATCTCCCAAGAGTTTATTCTTTTGGAGCCAGGTTAATGAATCTGTCATCAAGCTTCAAATTTTGCTCTAAAGACTAATATTATGTTTATTTTCTATGAATTCCCCCTGTTTTCTTCCTTCCATCACCTCTCTTAAAGCAGAGAGCAGATTTAGTCGTTATTAACTCTTTCTTAAACATCAAATCAGCCTTCTTCACGCTTTCACGTGATAGAACCTCCATTAAGATTCATCAGCGCTCTGGTTGAGTAGCTGAGACCATTATATAATATTTGAATTGAGCACCAGCTCTCATACCCATGTTACATTTTCTCAACAGCCTTGAATCATCCTGCGCATCATAAAGGTGTTTTTACTCTTGTCGAAATTGTGTGATTTCATTTAAAACTGTGAAGTCACCTTCGTGTTAAGAACTTGGTCAAGAAGTTCCTCCAGTGGAAGAGTCCTCGGCATCATTTGAATCCAGATAAAATTGCTAAACCAATTTTTGCTTTATCCCTTAGAAAAAAAGGAAATTGCTTCAATTTAATCACGTTATGGTCTACTCCATTCATCCCTGATATACACACATTCTTAAAAATTGCATTTTTTCATCGGATTCTTCGGCATAGCCTCAACTTACTGTTTGTTGAACCAGTATTGATTAAACTGAGGCTTTAACCTAAATTATTGGGGCATCTATACCATGCCACCCCCAGGTCTTTCATTCATCATAAGCTGCCAGCTTCCTCAAGTGTCGCTTCATTCAAGTTCGCATTTTATTGTCAGTCCGGTTTAATTCCTATTAATATGTCACTATTCTTTGATCCTCTATCTCTCAGATATTTTTCTTAGCCTCTTAAGTCCTGTAATAACGTTCTTTCTATCCTCAGATCAAATGAAGAACTGGTGTTGGGGACTTTCATGCACATAAATTCCGTGCCTAAAATGAAAAATAGCATGAAATGTAATCAAATGTTAAAACTAAATTAAAATTAAAAAACAAAGGGTGATAGCAAAATAAATCTCCTGTATAAAAGATTTATGATCAAATATGAATATTCTTTTTTGAGTGAACATTGTCTGATTCCACTAAACCAGTACTTTCCTAGCAACTGCTAAACCTGATCTATTGTTATGATGGTATATGCAAATTTTTGTAAAGTAACTAATTTGCAATATAAAATAATCATGTGATATTGATTTATTCGGGAGGTTATGAAAATAATATAAATAGGCCCGCACGCAAGTATACGCTGGGCCGAGTTCACTAAAAAATAGTGGCTAGTCAAAATGTCGCTCATATGAAGATGTCAATATCGAACGCCAGTATTATATGGATTTGGTTGCAGTGAATTGTCATAAGATATTGGCATCTTGATCCAAATGAGTTATTAATTTAATGAATGAGGGCTAGGTTTGTATTTCCCTTGCCACGCTCAATGGGATTATAATCTATATAAAAATTGGTTATTCGTGAGATGACGGATCATGTTCATGCTGATCGTGCCTACGACATCTGAAGTATATTGGTTTCATTCGAAGGAAAAAACAGGGTTGACATGAGTCTCCCATCAACCCCAATTCCGAGACGCCATGGATTAGAACCTCATAATCACTACACTTGGAACCGAGAGATCTTTACTCTTCAGATTAACGAGCGTCACTTATTTTCCAATCTCAGAACCTGAGTCTGATCTTAAATTCCCGAGAAGCATGTTGATGCTGGGGCCAATCCTCACCATGTAATTAATCAATGTAAAAATAGAGCAGTCTGATAGTCATCCATAAATATACTAAATAAAACTTAGAATCACACAATCATCCATAAAGGAATGCAACAAGAGCAGAGAAACCTGAGAGATAAAAACTAGAAAATCATTCTAATAATTACAATCATTATGTTTTCAATCATGAGTTCGAGAAAGAAAAATACGTAAATACAAATGATTACATAATCTCCTAAACACCTCAGTGTAGCCGCTCTTCGATCTTCGATCCTGGTGTCTTCTTTTCTTCTTTTTGTTTGATCTTTCTATATCTAAAAAAATCCTCACGACGAATCCTTACATCAGCGATTAGCGACGCCACGACGCTATCGGGATGTAGGCTACACGTCATACGACCAAACGCTGTGGACGCCAAGATATCGAGATGTTCCTCACGTCGCACATCGGTGGTACTTCTCTTCAAATCTCCACTAGATTCCAAATGCCACTTTACACTTAAATGCACTAGGAAACCAGGCAGATTAGATATAAGCCAAAAAAAATGCACTGATGATATAAATTTTGGAACTAACGTTACTCGCACGCAGCAGAAAGCCGAGTGTTAGTAACTCACCACGCACCCCTATTCGTCTGGTGAGAGCATAGACAACCACCAATTTAACACTCTATACAGGTTTTTACAATTTTTTTTTGCACCATGTCAAAGTTGAAGAGTTGTTTGATAATGAATAAATTGATTTTAGGTTTGAATTAATAATGGGTTTAGTCTATGACACTATAAGTGCACATGTCATTCAAGTAGTAAAAATTGGTAAGTCTAGATATCATTCCTACGTATAGATCGGACTCTGGATTCTCAAATAACTACCCTAATTATTTAAGATCCATACTTATCCGGATCTAATATAATTTATCAATCTGAGAAATGAAGATGAATTACCTCTGAAAGAGAACATCTATAGCCTAGGATATTAAAAATATTACATGAAATTATATGAACTATAATGAGTTGGATTGAATCAATTCTCTGTAAAAATGAACACTAACAAGAAAATAATGTGAAATACTTGACTTAGAATAGATCCGGATTAAACTTCATCCAATCAGGGATTTGTCAAAGATGCCTTAATAAATGTAGTTGATTTTCCTCTATTTCACTAATTAAAAATCTGCTGTTTTCATATAGGTTTAACCAAATTACTAGATTTTGCACACTCTTCACAACATCCGGGTATTTTTCTTTTCAATACTATACCCATTTTCGAGACTATAAGATTTTATCTTCAAGTCGTATTGTTGCAAGACTCTACAACCCGATTGATAATTCAACCTTAAATTATATTTCCTTCCTTGATTAGATCCTCCATGAACACAGATCGGAGTTTTCCAATGCATTATGAAATATCCGATTATTTAATGAGAATCATTCCCTCAATTATCAACTATGAGGAGTTGAATCCATCTAAGGGAACTCTTAGAGCCCACATTAGTTTCAACAAAGGGTCCAAGAATAGTTCCACAAATCAAATGTGTTCTAGTTTCCATGAATCCCATCTTCAGCTGAGCTCCTTGAAATCGCAGAGCAGATACAATCCTCGAAGGACTTAACTATTACCATCACAATTACATGAAGAACACATCAATCAAATTAAATTCTCCAGAGATATTTAGAGGCCTTCAATTTGGCGAAAAGACCAGAATCAACAATAAATTTTTAAAATCCATTAGTCGCTTCTCAAAACTAAGTTACTATTAATAGACAATGGAGCACTAATCAATTACACCACCGCAAATAGTAAATAAACTCGAAGAAACGACCTAGACAGGGCAGGTTCTGATTTAGATGAACTTTGTAGTGAGAATTAAAAAAAGAAAATTGAAATATCACTTCAAATTTCAACATTCTAAATATATCATTGTTCGCATCCAAAGAAATGAAAGAAAAGAAAAGAAAAAAATCGATTCTAAAATATACAAGTGAGTCTTCCTCCTCCTCCTCAAAACGAATATTTCGTAAAAGTGGTTACTTACTAAAATCCATATACGATGAGTAATCTTCGGGAAATCGTGCTCGATACTAAGGATCCAGATTTTCTAAATAGCTAGTCACAGTTTTCGCGGTCACGACCGCGGAATCCGTCGGCGATGGAAATCTCGTTCGCATTGTTAAGTCTCCGCTGACTCAAGAAACCTGGTCACATGTCCCTTCATTTTGTTCTGCAAATGTTGAGTTGTTGATCAGATGTTTCATATGGGACATGTTTCTTTCAATTTGGTACTTGGATTATGTTGTCATATTAATTTTTGTCATGGACCATAATAGCTGTAATATAATTGAGAATTCGCTGCGAATCTCCTTTTCTTGTTTCAGGAATTGGTGTCGCTGACCACCCCCTTTGTTTCATCGTGATTTATGGGTTATAATTTCTAAAAGCAATATGTCACAATTTACTTCATGGTTTACTCTCTTTGGGTTTTCGTCACAACTTTCTTCATGTCATGACATCATCTCATTTTGTCTTGAGCTTTCAAGGTAGCCATGACTCAAAACTATCGGTCTTCTTGTTTTCTAGTCTGAAGAAGGGACATTAGGTCGTGATTTGTGTATTTTCTTGATCACCCAATTCGTCACACTTCAAAAGTACAGTTTGACTGATCCCTTCTTCCTTTCCGTGCCGCAACTTGGCTTTCTGGGTCACGCTTCCTTCATTTTTCTATCGTCGCACCTGATCGTTCGTCCTTTTGAATATATGTCGCCACTCCCACGGATGTCGCGACATCGCCCTCGCTGCCAGGCGAGAGTTAGGATTTTGCTGCAACTATGTTTTTCTCGAATTCTTCACAACTGGCGCCACAACCTCGCCCACATGTCGCACTCCGTTGCCCGAGCTACTACATTCATGTCGCAATTTCAAAACGCATGCTGAGACCTCATTTCGCTAAGTATACCACTCCATCCTGGTCAGCAATCTCTTGAAGTTAGTGATGAACCGCGATTCAGCCGCATGAGCGAGCCAGCGAGGTGATGGCAGTCGCAGACCTAATCATTTCTTTCCTTGGTACAATTAGTGTCGACCTAAAAAGCACGTCGCAACATCAATTCATCATGATTCTGAAGTTAATCTGAATTTCTTAGTCACAACATTTTGAATCGATGTACCTTACTTTTATCATTAACATGAATTCCGGTGTCACGCTCATAGATTACCCCTCAAATTTACATTACGTAACATCAATTTTCGTTTATGCTAATATGTCTTCTTCAAGGCTTCTAACCTCAAACGCGGTCGCCGGTTGTTGATGGTGTATTTTCTTATTCTACTATTCCAATTGCTTAATGGTTGCACACAAATATCTGTTGCGACTCCAATTGAGCCCTAACTTATATTGTTGTCACAACCTAGAATTGCTTTGGCAGTGGACTGTAAGTCCTTTCGGGATTCTTCCCGGTCATTGACATCCATTTTCGCTGCGACCATCATCGTTTTTTGTGTCGCGACCTCAAAACGGATGATCGCGACATAACTTCCCTGAAGTTCCTATCTTAGTTTCAACAAATTCTCTACCATCGCAACAACTCTTTGTCAGGCTTGTTATCACTTCCAAATATGGATTCATTCTACTATGATTTTAAATCGCAGAAGTATCACTTATTGTCTACATCCATAATCATTTATGACATTTATTGTCTTCTTGTGCTACACTTCAAAACTAAGCGGCTAATAATTTTTCATTCATGATAGAGATCGGTCGCACTTACTTCCGTTTAATCCACCCTGGTCATGAACTGTTTTCACTCTAATCCTCGCAGAATTTTTCATTTCGCCAACACTTTCCGTGAAAATAGAAATTTGGTAATAGTATCGCACAAATGTTAATTATATCGTAAGAAACAATAAAAAAATATTTTGGTAATCTAGTTAGTTTTTTATCATCAGACCAACCATTCTTCTTCTTTCTCAAGTGCAAGAGTTAAACTATATCACTATCACAAGTATGAAAATTGATATCAAAATGCTCACTGACATGGAGTGGTGGAGAGAAGACAATACTGATAATGGAGCTAAAATGAATCAAATACGTACCCGAGCCTCTCATCATCTAAAATCATGGGACTCAAAGGTTCACCTTTTTAAGAATTTCACAATAAAATAGTTAACTACTAACTCAACCCCAAGTTTTCAAAATCTAATTCTTTCCGCATAAGTCTATGTAATTATTTCATGATCTCCAAATATATACTTCATCACATCAAAACAAGTTCACTCACCCATTCCACTCCAACTATGTGCTGAGATGAAGAACTCACCCTTTATTTATTATTACTACCTAAGCATTTAGGGTAAACATCAGAGGTTATGTTTTGACAAGCGAGGTCCTCAATGGGATTCATCGTGACTCCCACCAATGGCATGGTACGCATTTGTTCCCTTGAACTCACCCAGCAAACACTCAACCAAACCTAAAGGCCTGAGACTTTGTAGAAAGTGGTCCATTCTTTGTCCCACAGCGCAATGAAGTCAATGGCTCTCACTACCGGGCCTGCTAGCATAGGTTTGAAAGGTCCTCTGATCAGAAGTCCCGGATTCCCATTGGTTAACTTACTTATTCTATTCACACATCTTTGATTTTTTCTGTTATTCTTTCTTTCTTTTTTTCTTTTTTACTGGGGTCTACATGACTTTTCTAAATGTGTCCTATCACTGGGTGCTTGATAACTCAAGGCCTGCGACCCTTGTGAGGTATCTGAGGCCCTTAGATATCAAGACTGTTATACATGGGCAAAGGATAGACCATTTAGAATATCTTTCGAATGATACTGGGGCAGTGGATTAGATCTGAGTCACCTTGGTCTTCGAATTAATATTCCAGATCAAGGAACAATCTCATGGTCCCTTATTCCTCTACCTAACCTTGAAATTTTTACTCTAAACTCATTAGCTTGAATGTCTAATATCTACTCACACACAAAGATTCAAAACAAGCCTGAAGATAATGCATGAAAACAACCTAAAATTAAACGCAAATCGATTATAAGACACTGACTTCTGAATATGAAAACTAAGACAACCTAAACACAAAAACAAAATGAAACACAAAACACTAACTAAAATAGAAAAAACTAAACTGAGCACCCACACCTAAACAAAGGATATGTCTCACTGTTAATAAAAAGCACAAGTGATGGGGTGGAGTGAACCCCCAGCACGCTTGATCATCAAGAGTGTTGGGAGGGCATGTGAAAGGCGAGACCATGTCGCCCTCGATTATCAAAGAAGATTTAGAATGATCAGCCTGCTTGTAGCACCAAGGCCCAAAGTGCCATTAACCCTATTATTGGTAGGTTTTGAGTGTTGTGCATAATCATCTCTGACAGAACTGATTTGCACATTGCCGTCCCCATTATTCTAATGCTCGCCTAGACTAATTTTGTAAGTTTTGCAAGTTTATTTACGCTTAATTATTATTTGATCCATATTGGCACTAGCCAACCTCGCATCGTTAGACAAAGACCGGCGAAAGAAGAGCATAAAATACAAAGAAAATGGAACCTGCAAAATTTGGTTCCTGCAAGCATTGTTCATCCTGCAGCACTATTCACAATTCACAACAACACCCACCGTCCGCTTTGACGCCAGGCCTGCTGTTTCGAATTTTGTTCTTCCCATTTATCTCCTGTACAGCTTTCGCCTTAGTTTTGCAATTCTTATGTCTGATGGTTATATAGAGCGCAGGAGCCAATCAGAATTTTGATAAAATCAATCCATCAATCAATAAAATCGATTTAGTTTCTTCGCTTCCGCTTTCTGTCATTTTCATTTTCTATTTTCTGGTAACTAAAACATTCTCTGCGATTATAACTATATTGTTGGCCAAAAACCCCTTCGTCTTTTGAAGAGAGGCTGGGCTTTGGCTATGTAAAATTTCTGTTCCGCAATCGTAGCTGGGCCTTGTAGCGTTATGTTTTAGTTTTCTAACTAGGCTTAAATCCTCGAGATGCCTCGATCACCCGATGGTAAGAGCTGCAAGGCAAAGTGGCCTCCAATGCAATGTCACTCACACCCCACTGGTTTAGTGGATGTTATCACAGATCCACTGAGATTCACAAGAAGTTCCTATGAGTCAACGTGGTGGTAGACCGGGTGGATATGTTATCATTCGATATCATGTTCAACAAATGCTTGTTTCGCAGCGAAAAACTGTTAGGTTCGACGGAAAAGCCAAATGAGATCTGGGCTGAATGATCATGGTCATCCTCCTAACGCAGGAAAAGAGACCCTGAAATCTTTTTCATTTACTCTAGACCTCAAACCTAGTGAGCCCATTGTTTCACCCAGTTCTTTTCTTATTTTACTTTCACTTTATTTCCGCCACCATCAAAACTCTACCGCTTTTATAAAAACCTTAAATCTAAAGAGAAAACATCATTTTCAATCCATCGCAACTCTTCTCTCACATGAGAAATCTTATCTCTCAACACTTGCATCACTATATCAAGTATAGAGTTGTTATTTAAGAGAGGATCCTAGTAGATACAAATTTTCATGATTCCTAAGACTACTACACGCGATTCAAATGGTAATTGTTTGATATGTCCCATGGTAAGATAGTTGGTAGAAACTGAAGGACCACATCGCCAAAGCATTGCAGAATTCATTTCTTTTATTTTTACATTTTCCCTACTTAGCGCTCAACGCTAGGGAATTTGACTTCAGACCATCTACAGATTTTCCTGTTTTTCTTTTACTAATCAACCCTTTCGGGCAGCCTTGTTTTGTTGGTTTTCATGGTTGCAGTGTGGTTCATAATATTTAATGTTGATATAACATCAAAGATTGGTGCATGAGGTCTAAAGGAATAAGGGTGAATTACTAGTAAAGAACTAAGATGGAGCCTCAATTGAAGAAAGAGTCAATGTGGGGTTCACAGAGTCAACGCTTTATAGTCAATTAGGATCAGATACACCCCCTGCTATGAGTGTGTTCCTCACATTATACCAATTTAGGATGCAAGTGTGAGGGCTATCTGTGCCTCTCAAGTTTCCCAATTCTTTAGGGAGAAACAAAAATCCACACGCATATCCCGGATTTCGAGAGTTTGCACAACTTTGGCTGAGGTGCAATCGATATGGACTTTGCCAAGCTGAGCTTCCTTGATTCTTCAAAGACAAAGCCAAAAATTCGCTTGAATTACTGGCGCTAAGGATTCATCAGAATCAAGCAGAATGCAGGAAGAATTTTTGAAGAAGTTCTTCAAAGGCCCACAAGACCAACATTTCAAGAGGAAAATTTACACCTTGAAACATGATGCATGAAAAATTTTACGCCGCTGGAGTATTTTAAACTATCACGGGCGTCACACCATGGTTTTTGACATGGATGCCGGTAAAACCACGCATGGCGGAATGTCCCCGCCGCGAAAACAAATCTCGAGACCATGAGGACTTCTTTGGTAAAGAGAATTCATGAGTTGTGACTTCCTCATAATTTATGGTTTGCTGAAACCCTCCAGCTGGGATGAACTAAATCCAAGAACGATAGACACAAACACCAAAGAAAGTCCAAAAGGGAGGTGGAGAGAGTTCAGCGATCAATATGACGGAACTAAAGGCCAAGTTGTCCACCCGACTGTATGATGTGAAGAACTTGAAATAAGAAATCGCAGGTAATGGCAAAGATCAATATCGTGCCTCCAACTATGCTTCACTCATTAATCCACCGTTATCATGAGAGCATTATCCAATCTCTCTCCTCAACAAGGTTTTCGATGGTTGAAAACGCAATGCGCAATGTATTAAAGCATCAAATCATGCCCACATGGCAACACCCATAATCCTAATCGGAAAGAACCACCCCAACCTCTCCCCGAAGCTTCAACCTAGCATATGTTCCCTCTCGTGGCACAACAGAGCAAACAATATTAGTCCACTTCTCAAAGAATAATATTCAATGAACCCCGTCACCGCGATGGGTTGATTTGAATTGGAGGCAGCGGGTGGAATCTATGTATGAGCGGCAGTTAATAATGCCTGACTGAACTGAAGAATAGAAAATGAAAGCTCCACAGAACAGTGTGAACTTGATGGGCTTTTATAATATCAACAAAAAAAAATTGACACTCGAGGTCATCCATCACAAAACCGACTTAATCAAGAGATAGAGAGAGCAAGGAGATCTCTTCCCAAACACTACCTAATCTTAGGAGTGCAAGGAAGAATTAATATAACAAAGAGCTCAGATTAAAAAATGGATGGAAGTTAAGGGGCCATTATCACCCTCGGAGGGTATGGTAAGAAATCGAGCAACCGTAGTTCAAACCTACTGACTTATAGAAGGAAGAGGGCGGAGTCAGAACATATTCATTAGTAGAAGATTCGATGAAGAAAAAGATGATGCCTCCTCCATTTCAAGAATCGAGAGGCAAAAAGAAGGCCTCCAAGCAAGAAGGTATCCCTAAGGCAAGAAAAGTGTAGTTGTGAATATCCTAATTTACTTCGACATAGATCAATAAAGTTCCAACCTTATGTGTTAATTTAAGACCAGGTATAAATAAGAAAAGGGTCAATACAGAAGGTCGACCAATTAAAGTCGCCCCATCATCCACGTGAAGGTCTTATGCGGGAAATTAAAGATCCGTGATCCTAACACCAAGAAACATTGATAGATTCATAGTAGATAAGGCAATCGACTGGGGAGCCAGCACAACTGGTCGCTATAGCCTGGGCCGGGTATAGTTAGTTTCAGTGTGAGTCGGTTCTCATTAACATCAAATTCTATCTCATCACTGATAAGGAAAATCCCAGGCGGTGGAGGAGGTGATGTTTAGTGAAAGTGAGGGTTTTGATATCCAGAGACTTCAGGTTCTCGACACTGAGCCTCTAGTAGCAGGCATCACTGGGTGCCCATCATAGTACTGGAGGCCATTCGCTACATCTAATGCCATAATCAACTACCGTAATGGAGTCATGCAAATTTTGGAAATATGACTCCTGAGCTCAACATTTTCACCAAGCAACAAGAAATATTAGAGGATGAGGGAGCAGACTTTGACGAAGCATGTCTGAGCGGTACAAGTGTGGGAAACACGGAAGGCACAAGAACTGCAGAAGGACCATCAAGAATGGTTACAGATCGAAAATTAACTGGCACCAATAATTTCTCAGAAGATCCCACAACAACCACCAAAGAGAAGGATGCTTAATATGAGTGAGTTTTGATCAATCCAGAAGACATCTGTACTATAAGCATGGAGGGAGTTCCTGACCCGCATAAACTCGCTATACATGGGGAGTGGTTCCTAAGAACCTGAACTACCCAATTTGTGATGGAAATTTGTTTTACATTATTTTAAGTTTTAATCAGAATTTTTCTAATATATTTCAAAATTTAGAAAAATTTCATCGGTTGAATTCCTCACATCTTCTTGGTTTTCATTTTTCGGCAGTGTCATAAGGGTCGAAGTATCATTTTTTGAATCAATTTAAGGTGCACTGCTCATCTCCGCTTCCATCTCGTAAAACCTTCGCTTCCTTCATAATTGCTCACATTTTTTGAGCTGCAATTATTACTGGCCAATTTACGCGAATGGCAGATCTTTCACCACCCCCCCACTCATATAAACCCTCATCTCCTTCAAGATGCCACTCACCTTCACCTCCCTGAATTTCAAATTCCCTCCCCAATTTGATCTCCAGCTCTAGTAATGGCGAAGACTCGGGGCTCATCTCTTCCTCACAAAGCTGGACTCTCCCTCTCTCGTCGCCGCTTCACCCGTGGAACACCACGCGTCATTTACCCCAACCGGCTGTCTGAGCACTCTGGGCCGCCTGTTATCGCTCCCAGCCCCACCACCGCCGCTCCACCGCCGCCATCTTGGGGTAGTATTACACAGCCCCGGGTCGCCATGTCCCGCCTATGAGGCATTACACCAGTCGGGGCCCCACTGGTCGATTCCACCACATCCGAGGCCAGCCCCTGAGGGCCCTAATCAGCCCAGGTCCAGACTTTGAGCCCAGAGCTGCCCACCCAGATCCCGGCCACCCCACTGCCTTATCGGGTACTGTTGGAGCCCTGACTCATCCTCGTGATCCACATCGCCCCATCTACTCTTCAAATTTATCCCTGGGATGCCACTATAAAGTGAGAGAAAGAGATCTCAGACGGAGGTTTATCACGATCTCCGACATCTGCCAAGGACCCCGAGTTCCAGACCCATGCCCTCGCAGATACCTCGACTCGAGGCCCGCCAGACTGCGCGTTTGAGATGAGTTCAGCAGTCATCAGGTTTTATCACGACGATTGCCTAGCAAAGCAGAGGCCAAACTGCATCGTCGCATTTTTCCATCGACTGCCGCCAGATACTAGTGGCCTTCCATACATCACAACTGCTTCACTCACTACGGTCCCTAACGAGAAGACGAGTAGAAAGTGGTCTTCATCCCCCCAACGGCGGAGACGGTCGGTCTTCTCCACATGGACGCTACCGGGACCTGCATTGCTCGTAGAGGCATCCCATGAAGACATGCTATTTGAGGGTACGAGTATCGCGCCTAATCGCTCTGGCTTCCAAAGACATCGCCCGCAGGAGAGCGCTTGGAGGCTTGTATCGTATTTGAGGCTTCCGGTTCACCCCAAGGAGCGATCAGAACGGCCTTGCTCACTTTTGCCAGGTCCACCGCCGAGTCCCGCCTTAGCCGAGTCCACGCCTGATTTGACTCTGAAAGTGCCATGAAGGAGCACATCAAATTCGCACGAGCTCGATCAGCGCTGTCAGCAACAGCAGGGCACCTTCCCAGCTTCGACCGGCAGGAAGCCATGCCTGTGTTTCTCCCATCTTCCTCTCTGACGCAGCCGAGGACCAAACACCATCGATATTCCACTCAGAGATCTACTCTGAATGAGTGATACACTGAGGAGCCTCCCGCCTAGCCCTCTCGGCCCAAAGACTGGGCCTTCCAGCCTCTATCTACATGTCTAAAGGCCTCCGGCCAAAAGTTTTATCCCTTAGAGCCCTTCGGCCCCCAAGTGCCCACTTCTCATTCCAGAAGAGCAACGGGCCGAGCACCACATCGCCTCACAGAGTATCACCATCTCCACTAGGACTTTCGACTTCATCATGCAGAACTCACGCTTCTTCAACACTAAGGCTTCATTTGCAATGGTCATGCCACACTCGCAGACAGAGGATTCAGACTGCAGGCCGCCATGGTTTAGGGACTATCGCTGATTCAGTGACAGACTCAGCATTCCCAGCAAACCCGCAGTCACATGGGCCCCTACGCCTCTCCAGAGGTCCCTGCCGCACTTCCTGCTTTCACCCCTTCTTTTCTCCAATTAGGGATCGCCTCCTCCACCACCAGCCCCCGGTGATTCCTCGACGCATCGGCAATGGCACAAAGATCACCACTCCACTCCAAGAAGACTCTCACCCGCCCTTGTGCGAGATGGATTCTTCATTAGCCACCTGATCGAGGAGGGTAATAATTTCCCTCCACCAACTTTCCAATCTACACCCCAATAGCGGACAATGGCATATTTGGTCAGAGAGTTAGCTACTGAAGATGTTCATATCGCCGATTTTAGTTCGTTTACACCTTGGGTTAAAGCCTATTTTTGTATGTTAGCTGGTTTGTTGTATATTCTATTTTGAAAAGTCAAAATCTTGGTGAACAGTTAATCGTCATATATTTGAAGAATTCCATGTTTCTACACTTTGCAACCAATTTTTTTTAGTTCCCATTTTTAGCAGTTTACCTCTCCATGAGTTGAAATCGAAACAAGTAAATACCATCATGGGTGGACGAAGTTCCATGCATGATCGAGTTGTTACCATTGAAGACCAGACAACCTTTCATCCACCTTTTAGTTAACCACACAATGTAACGCCGGCTATTAATAAAGGTCAGCATCCCCACTCCCTTCACTTTACAAACCCATTTGAGGTTTAGATGAGTTTCATAAACTGAGTGCGCTTCTTTGAACCTCGCTTATTACAGTTGAGTACTCTTTGTAGTAATTGACTGCAGATCAACCCACGGTACATTGAAGGTCCTCCGCTATTCTACGACCACATTTGTGTAATTTTGCAATTTTTGGAAGATAATCAAAGTTAAAAATTATCTGAGAGTCAATTCAATATTTAAGAACCGAGTTGAATCTCATTTATTGTATATTTATCCAAGGAAAGAAGAGTAAAACGTGGGAAGAAATTGTAGGAGCACCTCAAAATTTAGTTCTCATGATCGTCATCACGCAAAGATTATTCGCGCTCTTACATCGTTTCAACGCCATTTTTCTTTTTGTTCTCTTTTCGTTTTCTTTCCTACTTTCTGGTTAGTGCTTTATTTATAGGCTTGCACCTAGATATATTATGAAAGCCCCCGACCTCACATCAGCGATGACTTTCGCAATTTTCCTTCTCAGAGAGACAATGGGCGCGGCTCAAGGTTTCTTCCCTTTTATTTCTTTCATTTTTCGATTTTTCTATACAAAACACCCTGAGATGACAAGTAAACCCTGCTGAGACATAGGGAAACCCTTTCCTTCTTTAACATAAGGTCATTGGAAAGGGTGATCCGACACAAAGTGAGGGTCTCCATAAGGTTCACAGCACCACCCGGGCCAGAGCCTTTAGGAAGACACTCTGTCTCTTAGTGAGGAGTGTTTCACATATAACTAGAGGGCAGATAAGAACACCAAGCGAACTTGTAAGATTAGAGTTATTAATAAGACAGAAATTATGAACACACCTATGGAACCCTAATCGAGGGTATCGTATAAAGGTAATTTTAAAAGATATAAGGGTACACTTGAGAAGATAGTACAAAAATGAAAGTTAAAAATAAGTTGATTTGTAATGACAAAAGGTTTGAGATCAAAACTGGTGAATACTAGAGTATGAAGTCAAAACTCAAAGAGGATTGGCCACAATAGTAAACAAAAAGTAGCAGCTAGACCTAATGGCACTACAAAGTTAATATTACAGGAAGAGAGGAGACAAAATGTACTTGCAGTTATTTGGTCTCAAAATTTACAGTGCAAACCCAGAGGGAGAAAGTATAAGGAGAGGGAAGAGGAGAAGAAGAGAATACATGAGATAGAGGAAGGCTAAACGAAATATGTTTTTGTCTCAATTCATGGGTATTTGATTTTGAAGGTTTGAAGGGATATTAGTGTTCTTGGTCTAGGTTTGAGAATTTGTATTAACCCTAGAATTCGTGAGGTTATGAGGGTAAAACCCCAATTGGTGCTAGCTAGAATCATTTCATAATTATATGGTTTTATATGAACAGGACTTAAGTTAAATTATATGAGTTTTGGGATTTTACCTGTGGTTTTGTAGTATGAGGTTCTAGTTCACTTGAATTCAGGTTGTGAGTTGTTTTGAAAGATTTTATGTGGTTTTTTGGAGGTATTATGAACAGTTGTAAAAAGAGAATGCTGGGGTTTTTAAAGGTGAATTGTCAAAATTTCAAAACTTCTGTTGGAGTTTACTATAGATTAAGTGACCATCCCAAATGAATTGATTCCAAATTGCAAAAAAGAAACCATACAGATAGGCCACCGAGGAGTTATGACTTCAAGAGAAATTAGTTTGAAGGCTCCTAAATGATCAGCAAGAGCCAAGATGAAAGCCACTGATTATGCTCTGTTTGGGTAAGGTTGCAGTGCTCTGACCATATGAGTTTCAACATCTAAACGAGTGATTTAAAATCTCAAAATATATTTAGGGAAAATTTATTCAAGTTGAAGTTCATGTCAGAATCCCCAAAGTGCCTGCAAAATTTATCAAAGTGGAGCTACAAAAGATTCCCATCATTTAAATTGAGTCATTCAGATGTAAAATATGGGTCAATTTGAGTTTTGGTGACTAAATTAAAGAATTGAATAGAAGAAACACAGAACCAGTAGATCTAAATGGAGGAAGAAACCATTTCCAATTTGCGAGTTAAGATCCCGTAAATCAAGGATGTGTGAGGTGATTCAGTTGAGTTAACCAAATTGGCATCAAAAAATATTTGAATCTCAGTTGCGTGGTTGAGGCCTTAGAGTAGCTGAATTTAATTGAAAAATTAAAGAGATGTCATTGGGATACATAAAGGACTGATCTGGGAGAGCTCAATTTTGAAGACCGTTTATCAATTTCAATATAAAACAGGTAGAGTATTGTTGGAAAAGGTTGGCCAAACAGTGGCTTTAGTGCTCAAGGGCAATTTGTTAATTTATTTTTTGAGAGCAATGTTGGTGACCTTAAAGTGACTTGTGCGTATGATGAGTTTTGATGCCATACTACAGCGACACATTTTGTTGAAGATATATTTGCTGAGTGTGTGTGAGGCTAAAAGCAAAATATGGAAAGAGCGAGCGCGCCATGTTTCTGGAATAGTAGTGGTGCAAACCGATTTTCGAAAATTGAGTTTTAAAAAGCAGATTTAAATGTTAAAATGAAAAGTTTAATGTAAAATGTTTAGAGTATGAGATGTTAATATATGCATATGTTAAGGCATTATGAAAGTTTAAAAATGTAAAAGAATGCATATGTGTTTTAATGATAAAGTAAAGGACGAATGGATTTATAAATTGTATTTTTTGAAGAAATGGTTTTACCATGGCCACTTAATCATATATGACTATGATGGACTGAGATTTTACCAGGGGTCTGCTGGCAGATTTAGAGTGGAAACATAAATTTAGGGTTTGGCATGAGTCAGCGGGGAGGGAAATAGATTTTAGTGTAATATCCTTACATCGGAGAGTTAAAAAGAGGATCGAACCCTATGCAAGACGCGGAGTTTCCTCCGCAGTGATAGTGGTTATGATCGGATTTGAGGATCATCCCTACCGCTAAAAGATTCGAAACTGAGCCGTGTTCACCCCCCGGGGTTCCTACTAGAAAGAAATGAAAGCAGATAATTGAGTTTAATTGTATAAGTATTTACATTTTGATAGGTAATTAAAATGTTGTTCAAAATGGAAAATGTACACTACTGAGCCTTTAGCTTCATTTTTCCGTATGTTTCAAAAACATTTTCAGACCAGATGTGCACTGTGAGAGCATCCCCCTCACAGTGAGTTTGGAGTTACTCGAGGAGACGACGCTAGGATCGCATTGTAAAAATAGTTTATGACAGAGTGGAATATTTTGTCATGTATATAATGTATATATGTATATATTTTGAAAATGAACTACGCGGGCTTTGATCCCGCGACGAGGTAATGAGGCTACCGGCTTAAGTCCTGGCCAAGCCCACTTTTTTGATAAAATGTGCATGGAATTGAGAAAGGTTTGAAGTGTTTTGATAATTTGACGAATAAATGAGAGAGTGGGAGAGTATTGTGCTTGATTGAGTCATGACTGAGAGTCCAAACTGTCGAATGTGATTTGAATGTTGCAGTTTTTGTAAATTGAAACCGAAAAGTGAACTTCCGCTGATTTTTCCAAAATCTAAGTTTTGAAAGAAAGATAAAAAAAAAATTTACTATTTACTTCAAAGATTATTTTCTTGTGATATGTTAAGGATTGTAAAGGGGTTCGCCCATGGATTTATTTGATTTATTTTGAGAAAGTTTCTATATCCGCTAGAAAAAGTCGGGAGGTCCCCGGTTCATGAGGCATCAGGTTTGGATCCTTCACTTTGAGAATCGGTAGGTTTAACCTACAGATTCACTGAATGGTTATTACTTGATAATTCAATATTGATGCCAAATATGATTCCATGATGTTTATAAGAATGTATTTATGATCCCTTGTAAGTGAGTTGTATGAGAGTTGTTTTTCACTATTCTGAGACCATTTAATGTTCGCTGAGTACTATTTTTCAAAGATACCATTAAGGTTTAGGTTTTATAGCCAAATGAAGATCCGGTTCGAGGATTTATATGTCACTCTCCCTATCATGGTGGAGCGACCTCGAATCTCGCCGCTCTGGAACTAACCCCAGCTGACTCTAATAACACTTCAAGGAGTTCTATTTTACATTGTAATTGTTTTTATTTTCATTTCTTTAAACTCTAAAACCTCACCGTTTACCAAACCGCAAATCTACTGACGCACCAAATTGAACTCATTGGTTAGTTTATCAGCAGAAATCCATCCAGTTCACCCTGAACCGCTTAGCACTCGTTAGGCTGCTACTGCTTTGAAGAGGGAGGAATTTAGGATACAAATTCCTTACTGATTCTGACACTTACTATGGCATGAATCACTTGTTGAGATCGACCTTTATTGAGGTTAAGGACCCCATGAAAAGAAGGCCAATAATGTGTCTTCAAAAGAAGAAAAAAAAAAAAAAAGAAGAAAAGAGAATAGAAAAGTCTCCAGAGCTATTTTTGAAACCCGAGCACCTGGCCCGAGGGATCCGCGAAGAAAGCCTAAAGCCCGGTGCCTTGAAAACCAATCGGTTGGGAGCTCACCCGACTTAGTGCCTCGCCATACGGGTGGACGGGTGGAGCCTTAGCCAGCTGTAGGTGCTGGATTCGAAAATCCCTGAGTCGGGGTGAAACCCCAGAGTTAGGTGGGTCCTTCCAAAGATCTCTTGACTCTGATGCCCCCAAACCCAGTCGTCATGAGCTTCATCGTGGATCCGCACAGACTTTGTGGTCGAAAAGTTCAAAGATTGCATCCTACAACAATATATATGAAATAAAAGGGTCCCCAGATTCACGAAGTTGTTAGCGTCCTAGCGGAGGCAAGAGTTTGGTCAGAGAGTGCGCTAGCAGCCATATCAGATCCATCAAACAAACACTTAGGTTTTCAAGGGGAAGTTTCTAGCTGATTCACCGGGGATGGGAGGCCTTTGATACACCTCTATATGTCATTCATTCTCCTCAAGATAGAATATCGACGTTGGTTTCAGCTGGATTCCTCATCGGTGGGTTAGGTGATTACCTCATTCACAACCTTTGAAATAAAAGACTTAGAACAATATTTTGTTCTCGCTTGTACGCCTCTTTTCTTTCTTTCATCATATGGGACTAGTAATGTGTATCGTCTGGGGTGATAGGCGCCTCAAAAGTGCTATTTTGAACCCTATTTATTATGTGTTTCGAAGGCTTTTGGTAAAGATTAATTATTCTAATTAACCCGATTTTCACATAAGGTCCCTACTACATTCTACTGATCGATTTTGTACAATTTTGCAGTTTTAAGCCATTGAAGGCTGTAAATTGTTGAGTCGGTCCAAGCACCTAAGAATTAGAGTCAAACTCGCATTGCAGACTGTAGACACATGAAAAAGAGCGTAAATACAAAGAAATGAATCCAGATTAAATTTGTCTGCATGAAATATTGTTCATCCACAAGATTTATTCTAATGGATTCACTCACTATTCACCCGGGCTCCTGCTTTTAGACGCCAGGCCCCCGCTTGTTTCAATTCTTGCTCTTCCGGTTTATCTCTTTTGTAATAGCTTTTGGTTTTAGTTTTTTTTTAGAATTTCTTCGCTTGCCAAAGATATAGTTAGAAATAGAAAGGTCTCGAATTAGATTATCAATCCATCAATCAATTAGTGGTGTCTGATTTGGGAAGCTTCAATAGCCCTGGCTTTTTCTCTTTCAGTCATTTTCTTTCATTTTCCTTCATTGGTAACTCAAACACCTCCAAGAATAACAATTTAAGATATAATAAAAACCCCTTCGCCTTGAAGAGCAGGGCTATCGGGCTTCTGGGGCGAGGTAAAATTCCTTGCTCTCTGCTTTAATGCAAGGAGAAGTGTTTGTGTTTTATCTTTCACCTAGGTTTAAATCCTCTGAGATGCTCATCAATCAGATGCAGCAATCTTTTTGGGTTCATGATGCTATTGTTAGATTCGAACGAGATTCGTTAGTTGTCTTCTGCGAGTCACGAGGTAGAGATCGTATATGTTAATCGTCCCGGAGATTAGCGCTTCACAACGCTTTGTTTCAAAAAGGAAAATGTTAGTGGTTCGGGATTTTAAAGTTACTGAAGATCCAGTCGAAATGACTATAGGCCATCCTCCTCTTAATCGGAGGGAAAAGGACCTCGAACCTTCATTTACCTCTGACCCCAAACCCAAAGAGCCTAATGCTTTAAGGAGCCTTTTTCTTATTTTACTTCGGGCCTATTTCCAAGCCACCATCAAAACCCTCACTGTTTTTACAAAAACCTTAAACTAAACCTAAAATCATACAACATTTGTGGGAGCCAATCAAAATCATTTCTCTCTCTATATGAAGAAACCATCCCCGTGAGTTCGACTCAGAGTTTACTTGTGATCATGTAAAGAGCGCTTTTCTACTTGCAGTGAGTGGAATTTAGGTTACAATTTTCATGATTTCTTGATTACCTACTGGGTAATTTAATCAACGATCTGCGTTTCATGTTATCCCAAGTGCGTCCATGTCTTTGGCTGGAGCAGACCCAGTGCCTCTAGGTTCTATCCCAAAAGATGCATTTAATTGGCACAGTTTTGTACTGGGGTCCTTCGGTGCTGAGCTGAACAATCGACTGTGGTCCTCCGGAGCAAGAGGATGGTGGGGGTTGAGGGATGACCGCCCGTCTCTCCCTGGGCACTGCCAGATCCCAAAACATAGACGGAGACCTGCTCATCCTTATCTGAGGTGGGCTCACACGTCTCGAACCTGTACACCTCCGGCCTTAGTATTAATCTCATTTAATCTCAACCATGATCGCCTTTGATCGTGCATTCAAGCTCCTACACATCTAAGGGCACCCCGCCCTGCTCGGTGATCAGATGGGACAAGGAAGGGGGTGCCCGAGATCATCTTCATGATCTTTGTTACAGAGATCGTGATCCTCTTGAGGACCCTAATCGACATCAAATGGAATGTCCTCGACGATGGCACAACTGAAAGTAGGCCTCTTCAGTCGCCACTGTTGGTCACATTAGCTTAGATGAGACGCGATGGAGGAAGGGCGCATTTAGGGAATGAGGCTGGTGCAGCTTAGCCTTAAGTACCGTTCTTCATTATCCGTATCTCCACTCACCTCGCTCATAGTCAACATCCTATGATTCTCGTGATAAGTAGGAGTGTTTCATGGAGCCTATCAAGGTCTCTTGCTTAATCTCAGTTAGAGGTTACAGTATCGCTGATAGACTTTGCACTTAAGTCTACCACAACCCTGCACTGACCTTTTTCGCCACGCGCGGCTAAATCAGTAGAACTCTGATCACTCATGGCAACATTTTAAGTCGTAAAGCACTTCTCCACCCTTATCGTAATGGCTTGGCAGAATTACTGTGGTGAAACTCTTCCTTTGACGTATGACTCCAGCTCAGATTAGGCTAATTTCTCACACACTCGCTGACAAATTCCTTCTTTTATATCTGAGTAAGCTCTTCATTTGCTTAGCTTCTTCAGAATACGCTGTCAACTGAATCTTGAGGACGGAGCCATGAGTTTGTCACAAGCTCCGATTTGATCATTGCAGCTTCTCCTGTGCCTCTCAACATCCGGAAGTGATGCAACAACCAAAAGCGCCACACAAAAGCTGGCCACAGACCTCACTTAGTAAGACAAACATCGAGTAAATACTCACTGGGATGGTGTTTAGCTTTATCTCAGGGTTTTCAGATTCATCAACCACTCTTATGTCCCTTCAACACGCAACCCCAAAAACAAAGAATACAATTGAATCTAGACTAACTCACCAAAACCAGACCGTGAGAGTATCCATAAACGAGTGGATCTGTGGTTTTCAGATCAGAACGTTTCAGGGTCAGAGAGCGCCAAGACCACCAGTATCAGACGGTTAGGTCAATAGTGGCACCTGGCAAAATCGAGAGTACAGCCAGTGGTCTCCTTCAAGTTTTCGACGCGAGAAGAGGAACGCTCTGTCATAGTGCATGGCAACGTCGAACGTTTCGGGCCAACGGCTCAATCGCCCGCCAACGGCCTGGAATCGCCTCGGGTTAACGCCAGAGAATGGCCCTGGCTGCGCAATTTCAATGATTTGACATCGCAAAGAGGTGAGATTGATTTCCCACGCCGCGACGCTACGCAGGTGATAAATTCAATTTTGAAAAAAACATTTATGAGTTTCAGAGCACTCTACTTAGGTTCCAACTTTGCTCAACTCTTTGAGTGATTCCTTGTTACCCCTTATCGGCAAAGTAATCTCTGAGCCCTAATAACACGATAGTTCCCAAGAAAATTTGTATTCCTAAAGGTATAGATGTTTATACAATGAAATGAAATCTGAAATGCTTTGGGTCGCTTCCTATAGAAGTTTTGTTTAATGCCGTAGCTCGACTTTGAATCTTAATGTTCCTGCCTAGATTTGCCCTAACTCCTTGGTGGAATTATTTCGGTAAGCCAAAATTGATGGCCCATGAGCTAATACAAATCAGCTTCCAAAGAGTGGTGGCTTCACTGTCGGGCGCGACCTAAAGTTCTTTCTCGGGTGCATAATTTCTATCTTCTATGAAAACCGAGTCAGCAAAGAAATGATCCCACCACTCGACTTTAATTTCCTCGGAAAGAGTTTGAGTCTGGCGGTAAATGGCGAGGACTTAAGTGGAATTTACCCAAACTATTTCTCACAATATGCTTATCGCGCTTTTTGCCTTTTTATAAATCTTTGGGCATTTCATCACCTTCATCAGTGGAATCCTCCAATTCACTTAGTCAAGAAGATAAAGTCACCTACCATTCCATCGTCTATATTCAATTATTAGTCGCTGGGGTGATGTCATGTTCCAATTTCACAGCGCGGGCACGCTTTTTCAAAGGCTAATAGCAACATTCCTGGCGGTGTCTTGAATGTTGTTCTATAGGCCCAAAGTGCATCATTCATCTTTCACCAATCTTCACTGTTGTCAAGACTCGTTTTCAAATAGACTGAACTCTGATCATTCGCTTGACACTCACACATATATGGTATGAAAGACGATGCCGCACCATAGCTTTTCAAAGACGTTAATGGAGTAAGTTATTGTTAAAAATGTGTTCCTTCGTCTATAATCAACGGTCAGATGCCCGAATCCCCAGATATATGATCATGGCAAGCTCGCTACCAATTTCCAAGATTATTAGTCTTGGGAAGGATGCATTCTCCACCATTTGGAACGAATTCATGGTTAGAGAATGGTGAGGGAGATTTGTTTGAAAGATGGCGAGGTACCATAAAATCCATCCCCAGATATCAAACAACTCTACCTCGAATATTGGTAAGGGCTTACTCATCTCATTTGATATGCTCCCATTCTTTGGCATTTACACATGAGACACAAATTCAAGATCTCTAAACAAGGTGGGCCAAAAGAATCGCGACTAAGTAATTCTTATGAATGTCTGATTCTTCCAAAGTGCTCCCACATGCTAGAGGGAAGTGACGAAGATACTTTCCATTTCCTCCTAGGACACATTTTTATCATCTGATTTGTATTATAATGCGATACATACGGGCCTCCCAGGAATGGTTTCCTGAAACTAGGCAGTGTGTCTTCTCATTCTGCGATAATCAACCCCAGCGAGACTTACCAATTGCAGTCTGGCAACCAAATATACCTGCCTCTCGTCTTCAATTGCCAAAAGTCAGTTTCCTCGTTAGAAAATCATCACGATCTCACTTCATATTTCGCCTTTCTAATGGCGGAAGACATTATCGCTACTGATTTCAAATTCCTTCTTCATTCTTTAATTTTGCGTCAAACTCCGCAGAGTGGTCACACCAATCTATTAGCCTCACTTTGCGCCCTTAATATCGTGTTTCTTATGGTCAATGGTCGATGCAATCGTGATTTAGAGCATTAATCATGGTAGTTTGAATCTCTCTGCCAAACAAACACTGCCGCAAGTTCGCTGTCAGATACCCTAGGTCATGATTGGTCCAACGTGTTTATCAGATAACAGATAACCCTAGCCAGTTCTTCCTTTTCGACCTAGTGTTGGTTCTATCGCAGAGGTCGCCGCACCAATAACATTAAGAAGTTCTAAAAGGAAGATCTAACCTGCTACTGCAACAGGTAAGATACCACCCTCTTTAGCAAGAACGCTTCAACACTGATCATCAAACCTAAACGGCGCCTCGAACAAGGCATTCGACATATTATCTTGGTTTGAGAATCCTTGCTGACTGAATCTCGCATGACCTAGAAAGATCCTTATTACTTCACCAAGATAGAGGCTGTAGCTTAGCTGTTTCACCCGCTTTATCTACCTTTATCTCCTCTTTCTAAGATCCTAAGGCTCAGATAATGCTTTTCACTGGCATGGCACTTTTCCCGCCATACAAGGTTAGTTTCCTCACATCTATCAATGCCTGTCCCAAGTTCTTCTTCAGATAATTTATCTTCGGGGCTGATTTCCTGAATACAAACAAACATCCATGAATATCTCATCTGTTTTCTGAATGGTAATCAATATAGCCAACATGCAACACTTAAATACGTCGTGGTAAGTACATAACCTAAAAGGTATTCACTTAGTGCAGCAAAAATTAAGGGCAGTATCGTGAATGTTGTTTTATCTGTCCCTCTCGTGATATATATTTATTATAAATAATACCCGCCTGTAAATAGGTTACCTCATGTCTCCCGCTTCTAAATCGGTCTAGTACACATCCAGAATAAAAGTGGGAAATGATATTTTCTGATTGCCTTATTCAATTTTCGGTAGTCTATGCAGATTCTCCACCTTGTAACTATTCGAGAAGGTAGCAGTGTGTTATTCTCAGCCCTTATCACTGTGGTCCATCCCTTTTTTGGAACAACCTATACTAGGCTTACCCACGAACTGTTTGAGATGGGGTAGATCACTCCTGCATCTAACCACTTCAATACCTCTTTTCATACCACTTCCTTCATTGTCGGGTTAGTCTACTTTGAGCCTCCACTTGAAGGTTTGTGCCAAATCCTCTAATAGGATCCAGGTGCACTTCTGCACATAGGAGGCGGATCCTTGAGATCATTTGAGACCACTTAGATAGCATCCGCCCGGCGATCTCGAAGCTGCTCTTAAAAGCTTCTCTTCTTCCTTGTTTGTCGGAGAGATCTTGATATATATGATAAGCCCAGTGGGGTTGAGGATTCCGCCAGATAAGCATTCCTCGAAGTGAGTGGGTAGTGGCTTTAACTCAGACTATGGTGGTCGCTCGTCGAAGACACTAAAGTGCGAGTTTTCTCTCCCGACCAGCTCTCAATACTTCCTTATTGTTTGGCTAGAGAGGAGTCCATCACTTCTTGTACTCTTTGGCCTCTTCCTGGTTCCTCCTTAGCGTGCCTTGCAAATTTGCCTCGAAGGGTCGGTCGAGCCACTTTGGCGGCTGGAAGCAACTATAACCTCTAATGCCTCTGTCGTAAAACATGCATAAGCTCTCCGTTGGATGCCTCCATGACATTAGATACTGCTTAAATCTAACCTCATCGTCTTGCACTCTTAGTTTCAATTCTCCCTTCTGCATATCAATCATAGCCCTACTAGTTGCTAGAAATTGTCTGCCCAGTATAATGGGTATCTCTTTATCTTCCTCCATGTCTAACACTATGAAATCAGTTGGGAAGATAAACTTGTCTACCTTTAGCATCTTCTGTACTCCCCCGGGATGTTTCAACACGATCTGTTGCCGGGTTGCGGGAGTGGCGAGTCATGGGTCTAACTTCACCTAACCTGGCCAGATGCGAAAATGGATAAAGCGTGAGGTATCTTGGCTCCCCCGAGTCACATAGGGGCTCTCTCGGTCGAGTTTCTATCTTACATGGGATTGTGAAGAATTTGCTGGATCCTTGACCACAAGACAATTTCCTCTGAAATTATATACTTGCACTCCTTAGTAAGATTCACTATCTTAAGTCGATAACCTTCTTTCTAAACAATATATATCTTTTATTGAACTAACATATTGGGCATACGTTTCTAATGCATCACAAAACCAGGAATGTTGATATATACGATTTCTTAAACACTTCTGAGATTTAGTGGCCTTATCCGGTTTATTCTTCCCAAACCTTTGGGGATATGGTTGGTCTGAGAGGATTCGGCGAGTAACTACTGTTTCTCGATCTCACTTTCCTCTCATTTGATCTCTTTGTTGGCTTCTCCTCTTGGGGCTACTCCCCTCGCATCTGATCTTCCGGGCTGAACTAGTCCACTTCCTCAATTTCCTCTTCTTTTACTATTGGTGGTTGCCCCCTTGTAGCTAGCTCTCTACCACTTCTTAACGTGATAGCCTTAACACGTTCCTTACCTTCACCCCTCGGGTTTATCTCCGAATTGCGTGGCAAAGAACCTTGCTGCCTCTCAGTCCAATAGATTGGCCATTTGGCCCATTTGCACCTCTAGGTTTCTCAACTGTGTATGCTGATTATTCAACTGGGTTGACTGATTCTACATAGTTGCCTTTGTTTCATTCATAAAGGTTGTATAAGAAGTAAGCATTTGAGTTTAGTGCTTACCACAAATCTACTTTTTCTGGCGGCGGTTGCTAACTTGGGAAGGTGGCATGTTATTCTGATTGTTCCTCCATCCATAGTTCTGATTGTTCCGCCATCCTTGGCCCTGGTTCTGGTTCTAATTCTGATAGGTGTTACCCCCATACTGACCTTGTTGCTGATTCTAGTTAAATCTTGACATATATTATGCATGTTCACTCTTGTCATGTCGGCTACATTTGGCGTGCGCTGAGTACTATCTTGCCCTCAGCTAACTCACATATCTCGAGGATTAGCACAGATAGAATTTATAGCACGCTATTTGCCTTTATGTTGTTTGGTGAGTTGTATAACATGATTTACCAAATTGCTCAAGACCTCCATGTCTGCACCTCCTCTTGCCTTCACGGGTATCATCTCTCCCTAAGTAGTAGTTTACTAATGGTAGCCATGTCACTGGTTATATGCTTGATCTATAGTCTTCACTTCATCAGCGTGATGCCCCTGCAGGCATCATAACCAGTTACAGTGCAGAATCCTCGGGCCAGTTGTAAAGATGGACTTTGCATCCATCTAGTCAACCTATGATGTGGACACCTCCTTAATAGTTCATGAAATCTCTCCCAGGCTTTAGTTTAAGTTCTCCCCTTCCAACTGTCTAAATGTGTTAATCTCTTGCACGGCCCAGCTGCGTCTTGGAGGGCGGAAAAAGAACTTTGATCGAATTTTACGCACCCGAATCATTCCATGAGGTAATGGGTCCCCGGTGGTTGGCAGCCGACCAATGTTTAACTTCATCGCAGTAGGCAAAGAACAATCTGCAATCTTCACTGCGTCTTCTTTCCTCCATTGTATTTGGCGTGTCATACTTCAATGAAGTTTGTCAAATGTGTTGGGTTCTTTACTTGTGGATATGGGCCAGATATTACGAGAAGCATTGCCGGTGCTCTGCATTTTCAACTCAAAATTGTTAAACTTGAATAGGTTGTCTTCGGATGGCGAACAAGCGCAAACCCGATAAAGCAAACTCCTACAGCAACATAAGCGAATCATCACGGCTATATAAACGACTTTGGGAGCATAGTTCTACTTATTCCCATTCTTTGTCCCCACTTCTTGGCTCATTTTTGCTCTTGTACACGATCTTGCCCGAATTCTTCATGGTGATAGATTCCTTTGGTGTGCTTCTCTTTGTTCTCTGCGTAATCGGTGTAAGGTTCTCTCTGGCTCAGGATCGAATGGGAGTAGTTCAACTTGACCTCGTCTTCGCATACACACACATTAACCTTTACTGCAATCACAGCATGAGCTCACGGAGACCAAATTACAACACTTGTGTCACGAAATAAAAATAAAATATTTCCGAGAATATTATCCAGTGCATTATTCCGATATCAACACGGAACTTCTCCCAGTAATGGGGCCCAGCTTGGCCAGGCTCAGGTAGAGGTTATGAAAAATAAAATAAAATGTAGGCCCGCGCGCGCCAGAGTATACCGCATTCGAGTTCCGCGTAATATAGTGGCTAGTTAGGGTATCGTTCCCACGAAAAGTATGATGAACCTTTGGAATCGGCTTTAGAGTATATAGATTTCAGCTATAGTGGTATTTGCTAATATGATGACAATTTGATCCTAAATAATTTGTTAATTCAATTAATGAGGCTAGAGTTTTACTTTCCCTTATCACGTTCAATGTATTATAATCTATATAAAATTAGTTGTCGATGTATTAATGGATTCCATGTTGGCGGAGTTGATGTGCCTACGAATATCCTCACGGTATATTCGCTTTATCTGTGAGGTAAGTTTATCCCATCTGCATCAACCCTTAATTTCGAGACGCTTAAATGATTAAACCCTAATTACCACACTTGGAACCGGGAGATCTCTACTCTCCGATTGACCAAGTGTCACTCTACCCGGATCCCTGGGAACCTTTATCTCTCAATCTCAAATTCCTGGCAAGAGCATGTTGATGTTAGCCAAACACCACCATGTAATTAATTAACAAAAAATAAAGCGAGTCGATAACATATCCATAGATATACTGAATAAAACTGAATCAATAACTAATCCATATGAATGTAACAAGAGTATAAGTAACGAAAACCACAAGTAAAGCCCAGAACATCATTATGATAATTACAATTATTATGTTTTCAATCAATAGGAGTTCAAGAAATAAAATATGAAATACATCAATTACACGATCTCTCCAGTCACCTTGTGTAGTCGTCTTCATCTTGGATCTCGTGCCCCCCTCTTTTCTCTTTTTATCATTCTTTTCTTATATCTAAAAAATTATCGCTAGATGAATCCCGGTGACGTCACGATGTCGCGATGTCATGACGTTGGATGAATTCTGCGGCGTTGTTGGGCGTGTAGAGTACGCACGTCATATGACACCAGCGTCATGACGTGAGAACTGAAGCACTCCTCGATCTCCTTAACTGGAAATATCCACTCGACTTCCCAGTACTCCCTTTTTCACCTAAAATGCACGAGAAACCGAGTATCAGATATAAGGCAAAAATTAAAAAAAAAAACGCTCTTATTACTAAGTAAATTGAACCGAAAACGTGATCAGACGTGGGTATATGCTGAGTGTTTTGGGCACTCATCAGATATAGTGGCTTTCAAATTAAAAACCTTAAGTGTCGAACCCATAGGGAAAAATTGGTTTAAGTGGGGATTAAGTACCTCGGCTACTAAAGAATTTTATTATTTAAGCAATGTGACTAATTGGGATTGATGTTTAACTGAAATTAAAACTAAATTAAACTAAAACTTATTCTTGAAAATTAACTAATGCTTGGAGTGAAATGAGAAAAAACTTTAAAGATTAACACTAGGGTTGTCTGTCTCCATTGATGGGTTTATGACTTATAATACTTTAAAGCGATTAAGTGAATAAATTCGTGCTTACCCGAAGACTCTTTATGAGGCTCACTCTTCGAATCTCCTTAATTTCTCACACCTAATCCTTATTCTCCCTTTCAGATCCATCCTAGGTCGAGCAATGTAATACACTTGTTCTCCCAGCCCGAGCCCGGTGCTTGGAATCTGACATTGGTCATCTTCGTTCCCATCTGATAGAATTACAGGTTATGTTATGATCGATCACCTCTCGGTCCATACGATCTCCACATAATGTTGAATGATGTCCCTCCTAATAAAATCTATCTAGTACTAGGCATTCCTAGTTTCTTAGATTTCTTTGATTAAGTTAATTCGATTTTATCACTTGTGGGATAATACGGGTAAAAATCAATTCCTAAGGGGGCACTTCCAGCTATCATTCTAGAACCCCTTGAGATCTAGGTCTCAACTTCACCCTCTACATACAACAAATAAATGAAAACCTGGAAAATCACAAAATCACATTCATACAACCTCAGCATAAGCCTAGATTCACAAAAATCATTCAAGAAAGCCCATAAGCTGTAGCCACGATGTCGATAGCAGGCCCGATGAAATTTGTGTCGATTGTGTTTATAAAATGTGCGCTAAAGTGTATAAGCGCTAACAAGTATAATGTATCAGTAATATAGTGCCACTCCGAAAATGCGGATATCGATCCACGGGGAGAATGAGATCTTTAAGTGATGAGTCTTAAACTCATCTATTTTTAATCCATTTTCCGGCTTGTTTTAGTATTTTCATAGTTGTTTTAATGCCCGAATTATGGAATATTTATAAACTTTGTGTTTTGCGATTATTCAAAGGAGAGATTTCGGCCGAAAGAAAAAGAGCAAGCTGCGGCCCGATGCAGAATTAGCGACACGAGTTTTATATGTCGCGACACAAGGTCCTAATTATTAGCATAAGAGTTATGTTGCAACAGAAGATAACATGTCGTGACACATAGAACATGAAGAAGGCATAAACTTCTATCCGACTACGACTCACGCAGCTTATAAAACCAGTGGAAAGAAACGGAGGAAGAGGCGTCTGAGCTTTAGTCGCGACAATGAAAATTGAGTTTAAACACTGAAGGAAGAAGTTTATGTTGCGACAAGAAAATCTAGGTCGCGACATGAGATGCTTACTTGTTGAACTGCCTTGGTTGTGACAAAAGATATTCATGTGGTGACATACTTAGATGCTGAGGAGACAGACTTTTGTCACGACATGGATTTTTATGTCGGCCTGCGGACAGTCTGGCGAGCATAAAGCGAGGTCGTAGCAGGACTCTTCTATGTGGAAATAAGGAACTCGACATATCTGAGGAGAGAACTAGTGTAAACATAACCGTCGGAGTTCGTGAAAGGATAGTACGAATCTGAAAAGTATGTCGCGAAATAACAAAGAAATTTGGTCGCGGCGAGAAAACATTTACAACTAGAGTATGTCACTGACATTATAATGAGGTTGCAACAGAATCAAGCTCGGGCACAGCAAAACTGTATCGTGAAATTTGAATTCACGGGTGTGATAGAGATAATGACAACATGAGAATCATTGTTGCAACAAGTGACGAAATATTATTCGTGACATGAAATTTGGGTTGCGGCGACCTGGTCGGTGAACCGAAAAGTCCTATCGTGGCGAAATATGGGTCGCGACACGAAGGTAGTGAAGATGAAGAATTAAGTAGTCACGGTAGAAGAGCGAGTCCCACGACGGGAAAAGATCTTTTTATACAAACAAGTGTTATCGCGACATTACATATTGGGGTCACAACATGCAAAACATCCTCTGACACAAAGTCCAGTCGCAGCATCGAAAATGAAGCTAGCAGGAAGCAGGCTAGAGTGTGGGCAAACTCTGTCGCAGCCCGGTGGACTTTTGGGTCGCGGCCAGGATAACGATAATACAAGGCGGTGTTGCAAGAACCCGAGCAGTATTTGTCGCGACAAAGAAAAGCTAGGTACAACACCAATTTGACATTTCCCTGACATCATTATCGCGACATTAAAACTTTGAATTACAGCGACGCAAACTTACCACTTCTATAAGCTTTGCGGTGATTTTTTAAGTTGGGGCCTCCTTACTTTTTTGGTAGTTCAAACCGAAGCGAAGGTAGAAAACCCGGATTATGAAAATAATTGTTACGATCTTCGTTCATTGTTCTGAGGAACAAAAAACTTGATATGCAGCTGTTATGTTAGACAATTAGGTAGATCACCGATGGCATATGAATAGGAAATGTTGAGTATAACTTGGAGAAAGATTTAAAGGCTTTCTATCTGAAATGTTTTCTCGCCTTGACAATGTGAGGCGACAAAAGGTGGGAGAGTTCATTCATCTGGAACAGAGGGATATGACTAGGGCCTAGTATGAGGCCAGTTTACAAAGTTGTCTCATTTTTCCCCATGGTTGATTTCTAAAGAGGAAAATAAAGCATTGAAGTTTTAGGATGGGTTGAAGCCTTCCTTAAAGAACAAGATATCCATTCTAAAGTTGAGTGTGTATTCAGAGGTGGTGGATAAAGCCCTTATTGCAGAGAAGGATTCCAAAGAGCTTCATCAATATAGGAAGAAACAAAGGAATAGGGGTTGGAGTGAGAGTGCTCATGGAAGTCATGTACAGAAAAATCTTGCTTCAAGTAAAAATTAGAGTAGAGGGAGTACAACGCGGAATCCAGATATAGTTTGTCCTACTTGTAGTAAAGGGCATGGGAACAAACCATTTTATAGGGATACATGAGCTTGCTTTGGTTGTGGGAAGGGCATATAATTAGGGATTGTTTAGAGAATAAGGAAACATGCTTGAGAAACTGGAGGATAATGGGAGGATAGACAAAAGCTGGGAGCTTGAGGGGAGAGTTTTGCTATGACTCATAGAGATGCCTAAATCCATACTTTATTTGCTAGAGCATTGATTGATCCTGGTTGAAACCACACGCTCTTTTGTTTTTCGATATCTTTGCCTTGGTTTATTGGGTATGTCATGTATGCTGTATTTTGATTTGATTGTTACTACTCCTATAGAGTTTTGTTTGTGACCCGGTAGAGCTCGTAAATTTTTCCTATGATTATTCAGTTTATCGAGATATGACCAATTGATTTAAGTTATTCTTGCTCGAGACTTTGATGGATTTTAGGGGGATGGGTAGTTAGTTTCGTATCATGCCTCTATCTATTGTTTTAGGAAATGGGTGACCTTTAGCATTTCGAGTCGGCCTGAGTTCAATTTTGAGGGGAAACAAGTAGATAAACCATTACATGTGGTTTCGACTCTACGAGCTAATTCCTTACTTAGGAAGGGTGTCGAGGCTTTGGCTACCTTGGTAAATAATAAAGAATGAGTGAGTTTGCTTAGATATCTAGGTTGTGAGAGATTTTCCTAATGTCTTTCCAATTGATTTACTTGACTTACCACACAAAAGGAAGGTAGAGTTCACAATTGATTTAGTGCGATGAACAAATCCTATCTCTAAGGCTCCTTATAGGATGACACCTATAAAGCATAAGGAATTGAAAGTTCAACTTCAAGAATTGTTAGATAAGGGTTTTATTAGGCCCAGTGTTTCACCTTGGGGAGCCCCCGTGTTATTTATGAAGAAGAAGGATGGGTTAATGAGGCTTTGCATTGACTATAAGGAGTTGAATAAGGTGACAGTGAGGAACAAGTATCCTCTTCCTCGGATTGATGATTTGTTTAATCAGCTACAGGGTGCATGTATGTTCTCCGGGTGTGCCTTATGGGTACCATCGGCTAAAGAGTGAAGAGCCCGGTGTACCCGAGTGCCTTCGAGACAAATGGGCACTATGAGTTTTTGGTTATACCCTTTGGTTTAACTAATGCACCTACTGCATTTTTGGACTTAATAAATAGGGTATTCAATCAGTACCTAAATCAGTTTGTGGTGGTTTTCATAGATGACATTTTGGTATACTTGAGGAGTAGAGAGGATCATGAGTTCCATTTGAATATTTTGTTTCAAACTTTAAGAGATAAGCAGTTGTATGCTAAACTGAATAAGTGTGAATTCTAGCTAGATAGAGTCTCTTTCCTTGGGCATGTGGTGAGCAAGGATGGTATTTTGGTTGACCTTGGGAAAGCAGATGTTGTAGTAGATTGGAAGAAACCTACTATGACTGAGACTAGAAGCTTCTTAGGACTTGTTGGCTATTATAAAGCGTTCAGTGAGGGTTCTCTAGATTGCCTACCCTTGACGGTCTTTCAGGGAGTTAAGTTTGAGTGGTCTAACGATTGTGAACATAGCTTCAAAGAGCTAAAGAACATATTGGTAACAACTCCTATTTTGACTATCCCTTTAGGTTTAGGAAGATTTGTGGTGTATAGCGATGCCTCTCGCCAAGGTTTAGGTTGTGTTCTTATGCGAATAGGAAGGTTGTGGCTTATGCTTCTAGGTAGTTGAAGCCTTATGAGCAAAATTATCCCACTCATGATTTAGAGTTAACTGCAGTAATATTTGCCCTTAAGATTTTGAGACACTTTTTATTTAGTGAGACCTACAAGATATAAACAGATAATAAGAGTTTGAGGTATCTGTTTTCTCAAAAAGAATAGAACACGAGATAGAGAAGATGGATGGAATTACTCAAGGATTATGATTGTATTATTCAGTATCATCAGTGGAAGGCGAATGTAGTAGTCGATGCCTTGAGTAGGAAATCAGTTAGTTCGTTATCAGTTATCAGAGGTTGTTAGAGGTAGTTATTAGAGGATTGGGGGAGTCTACAAGTCCATCTTAAGGTTTTGGCTTCAGGAGCACTTATAGCTAATTTTAGAGTACAACTAGATTTGATTGGGATGATTATGGCTTTATAAAAGAATGACTTACAGTTAATGCAGCTTATGGAGAAAGTTAAGAAGAGTGCTAAATCTAACTTTGTCTTATCTGACGATGGAATATTAAGGTTTAGGACTTGATAGTGTGTACCAAATGATTGGGACATAAGGAGGGAGCTTTTGGAGGAAGCTCACTAATCTACGCTGGCGGTCCACCTAAGAGGGAGAAAGATGTATAATGACTTGAAACAAAATTATTGGTGGGCAAGTATGAAGAGATATATTTCTCATTTTGTAACTCAATGTTTAGTGTGTCAACAGGTGAAAGCTGAGCGTCTTGTCACCAACAAGGTTCTTACAACCACTTGCTGTTCTCGAATGGAAGTGAGAGGACATTACCATGGATTTTGTGACTAGGTTGCCAAGAACTTTAGGAGGTTATAATGCTATTTGGGTAATCGTTGATCAACTAACAAAGTTTGCTCACTTTTTACCTATGAATGTTGGTTTTTCTATGAATCGGTTAGCTTCTCTTTATGTCAAGGAAATTGTAAGGATGCATGGTGTACCGGTTTCTATAGTGTTTGACAGAGACCCCCGTTTCACTTCTTGATTTTGGCATAGCCTGCAGAAAGCCATGGGTACTGTTCGATAATTAGCATAGCTACCAAAGACTGTGTTAAGTCCCCGGAAAATGGCGCCAAAAACTTGTTAGCAATTTTCCCCAAGTGCATGGGTTGCATAAGTAATACAGTGGACTAAAAGTCCAGATATCAATCCTACAAGGAAGATGTGGCTTTAGCGAGGATTAATTACCTCGGTTACTAAAGTCATTCACTATTTGAACGACTCGATGGTTGGGTAAAAAAGGTTTTAAAAACAAAATAAAATAAAACAAAGTAGGGTAATATTAATGTCCAATTACAAGGACTAGGTTAATCTCACAGAAAACGTTCGAGGAAAGATACTAGGGTTGATTGCTTCCGTTGATGCATTTGATTTATATTTATAAAGTAGTAATTAAGCGAATATATACTTATGCTTGTCCAAGGAACGTGGTATGCGATTTACACTTTAGGTGTCTCCCTGATTTCTCACTAACTCCTATTCTCCTTCCCGGTCATCTAGGTCATTCGTGCGATACTTTGCTAAGGCGGATTCTTTCCTGCGGAATCCCGATTGGTCACCTCTCGGTCCATCTGATGGTGCAGGTACTACACTCAGATCAATCACCTCTTGGTCCATACGATCCTCACATAATGCTGAAATGGCGCTACTCCTAATGAAATCTATCTAATACTAAGCATTCCTAATTCCCTATACTTCTTTCATTAGGTTAATTAGTATTTCAATTAACTAATTCATACCTTAAGAGACCCGGGACTAGATTTTAGGGTGTAATCCAAGAGTTACCAAGGATGCCCTAGTATGGGGATCGAAGACCCAACTGTTAGTATGGATTAATTAATTAAAACCATAATAATCCTAAGAACTACACCAACAAACATCCACACAAACATGAATTCACAAAACCATGATAAAATATATATAAACCCAGTATCGACTTCCATGACCAACCTACAGAGGATGTTTATCTACTCATTACAATCAAGTAATCGAAATAAAATCATATTTAAGATAAATATAATCTTGAAAGATACAAGCAATTAAAAGTTTAGAAATACAAAACAAATGAGAGATGAAAATCGTCTCTAACTCTACACCACCGTTGCAAGAGCTCCTCTAATGAGTTAGATCTTCAATATCAACTCCAAATCCAAAGAAGAAATAAAAAAAATCTGGCTTTAAATGGATTCGAGAAGAAGGAGGAGAAAACCTAAGAGGGTGTTCCCTCTCCAAAAACCTGAACCCTAATAATGTCTCAAACATATACATTTATAGAAATGGAAAATGGGCTCAAAAATCATTGTTTTTATGCTCCCGGCGGTACTATGTACGCCAAGGCGGCTTTACTCACCTTAGTGAAGCCACAAAATCTTAATTGGCCTTATCTTCCTTTGCCTCGACAAAGGCGCCATGCTAGCGAAGGATAGGATTCTAGCAGCGAGCAGGTAGATCAGCAACGAATGACACCACACCGCCTTGGAACCTAAGGGCCTTCTCTTTCGTCTTTAGATTCGCCTCGAAGTCTCTTCACCTTAATTTCTTCACCTGGCGTGTGATGTACAGCCGGGTTTGCTTTCTTGCTCTTTTGCCCTCTTCTTTGCTTGCTTTATTTTCATATTCATAAAGCATGACCAAATAAGGGATCTAGGTCATAATCTTTAGGAATATAGGTGTGAATCTAGCATTTAAAGGTTACAAAATGGCTGCAAAACACTCTATAAATGCTAATAAGATCCACTGTCGGGTACTAAATTGAATTTCGATCTTTGCTTTTCATCCTCGGACTAATGGCATCGAGGTGGTCCGATTTTGGAAGATTTGTTGAGAGCTTGTGTTCTAGACCTAAAAGGTAATTGGGATGATCACTTGCCTTTATTGGAGTTTTCCTATAATAACAGTTTTCAGCCTAGCATTGCGATGGCACCTTTTAAGGGGTTGTATGGTAGGAGATGTTGATCTCCTATTTGTTGGGATGATGTAGAAGAAAGAAAGCTTTTGGGGCCCAAACTTATGCAATTAACAGTGGAAAATATAGCTTTGATCAAACAAAGACTAAAGACAACTCAAAATACACAGAAAAGCTATGTTGTTAACCGTAGGTCAGATTTAGAGTTTGAGGTAGGTGACCACGTTTTCTTAAAGGTTTCGCCTATGAAGCCTGTGATGAGATTTGGGAGTAAAATAAAGCTTCGTCCTCGTTTTGTGGGTCCTTTCGAGATACTAGAGAGAGTGGGCCCTATGGCTTATAGAGTAGCATTGCCTCCAAGCATGTCGAAAGTTCATAATGTTTTTTCATGTTTTGACCTTGAGAAAGTATGTTTTTTACCCTTCTCATGTGGAGTTGGAACCTATTAAGATTTATGAGGACTTGACCTATGAAGAGGAACCCATCAAAATTGTAGATGTGATGGGTAAGGTGCTACGACTTGTGATTATCAAGTTAGTAAGGTCGATAGATAATCATGAGTATCCCGAAAAAGCTACTTGGGAGTTAAGAATGAGGACCAAAAGCATCCTCTCAGCTATTTTGAGACTCGGATAGGTCAAGTTTAGAGGACTAAACTTTTATGTCTCTTAGGAGTGGCCTTGAATATTGCTCATCTAATGCATGGGCTAGTTGCCCAATTGGCTTTTTTGTCATAGGAGCTTCTTCATTGGTGACTTGAGCTTCCTTAACTTTGAAATTTTTTTACTTCTATAAGAGAAATCCCCATATGTCCTCCAAACCAAATGTTAATAGCTCAGCATAATGTTGTGGGGTTGAAAGTAATGACCACCATTGTAGTTGAGATAATGAGGTGCTCTTTGAGTTTGTTGGTCAATGAGATTTGAGAGAGCGTCAATCTTTTTCTCAAGTGTGGATGGGCACTCATCTATAGATTCATTGTTCATTTATGCTAAGCACCTAAAAGAAAAAATGAAGTACACTAAATACAAATAAGAAACAAATGAAAATATGAAAAGAAATTTTTTGCTCAAATTAGCAAACTTCTCTTTGCCAAAATATTAATCTAAACACTGGCGGTACCTCCTCGGCTTAGCGGTGCAAAAATGTGCGTTCGTGGAAAGCGGCTTGCAGGAACTTGATCCACGGAAAGCGGCGCCAAAAAATTGTTCTGCGAGACAGAGTCGTACAGTAATATAGTGGATTCAAAGTCGGATATGGTCAGCGGAGAAGATGTGGTTTTATTGAGGATTAAGTACCCCGACCACTCAAGTCGTTTACTATTTAAGCGACTCAATGATTTGGTGAGAAGTTGTAAAAATTAATAAAAACTAAACTAAACCAAACAACGATTGATTTGTGGCCAGTTAAATTGACTAAGCGGGGCTTACTTAGAGGAGGAACCAGGGTTGGTTATCAGCATTGATGTCAAATGATTCATTTAGATAAGACTAGAGTGAATGAATTGTAACTTAAATTGGTCCGAGGATACGGTACAAGGATCTACCTTTGTGTTCCCCCTTATATTTTCTCGCAAGATCCATCTATTCATAGTTACGTCCATCTAGGCGATAGGACAATACCTTTCAAAGACATTTTTCCTCAAGAACTCTATTGGTCACAGTTACGTCCTTACAATAGAGCTACTCGTACTAAGTTTGGATTGGTCACAATTATGTCCTTTCAATCCTCACTTAATACATTTCGTGTCCCCTTCTAGTGAAATCTACTTAGTATTAGACATTTCTAATTCCCTAAGCCTTTTTAACTAGGTTAATTCGAATCCCAATTAATTGATTCACACCTTAAGAGAATCAAAACCATCTTTTAGGGCATAATCAAAGCGTCACCAAGGATACCCTAGTAAAAGGATTGAAGATCCGATTCTCAACATGTATCAATTAACCGAAACCATAATAATCTAAGTATTAACACCAAATACAACAAATCAAGCATAAAACATCCAACCAAACTAAAGATTAAATGAATCTAACATCAAATGTCCCGATAACTTGACTCTATGAAATGTTTAGCCTTCTGTTTGACCATCAAAACCCACAAATTCATGTTAATAACAAACACAAAACTGTAGAAATTAAAGAAGGATAAGAGATAGAAATACAAAACAAGGTTTGAAATGCAAATGACTTCAATCTCTAGACCAAGCTGAAATCCATACTCCACAAGTTCATGCTTCCCAGTAATAATCGATTACAAGCCAAGTTGTTCACAAATAAAACCTAAATCTAAGAAATCTATAGAAAACCTAATCTAAAAATGGAACAAAGCTTGAAGAACCCTAGGAGAGAGCCTCCCACTCTCAAAGTTTGAACCATAGAAATGTGTGAAAGTTACCCTTAAATACACCTTGAAAAATATGCCAAAACAGGCCTAAAAATGGAAAGTTCTAGGCCAAATCGTCGTGTGGTCGTGACCACATTACAAGTTGTAAAACAGCTGCTACATGAACAAAGGTTGTGGTTATGACCGTGGTGGGCGACACCGGGCTGTTGACGGTGATCTGGGAGGCGTGGGGTAGCGAGCTCTGACCCTTCTTTGTGGTTTATTTGTGACTGTGATCGAGCCATGAAACTCTTGCCGATCAATAGCAAAGATCTTGCTTGGTCACAACCCTGTTCTTCGCCATAACTTGCTTAATTCTTGCCCAAATTGCTTTCTTTTCGTCTCATTTTCTTCGTTTCTACAAAATACACAAATATAGGGGGTTAGACATTAAAATGAGTAAGAAGGGTACTTAGTTAGCTTCAAAATCATGAAATATGATATATTTTGCACTTATAAAAGCTAACCTAAAGCACACCGAACACCATCTTCATGATGAAATAATTATTGATTGATTGGCGTAGGAAGTTCATACATAATTGTTTAGGTGAAATCTATGTTCTTTGAGTCATTCTTACATGCCTAGATTAGTGTAATTTGAGTTTCTCTAAAAAAATTCCTTCATCCAAATATAGCTGAGCTAGACTAAGTCGGTCACTTAATGTGATTCTGTAGAGACGGTATTCTTGCTATATTATATTACTTAAGGCGTGTAACTTCCCAATAAATTTTATAAATAAAAATTATTATATATTAAAAGTATGAATTAAAGGTATCAAACTTATAGTTTAAAGGAAATTGATGGATTAAATAAATTGAAATGTAAATTGAAAGTGTGAGCATATAGATTGAATATTATATGCTAAATTAGAAAGTGATTGAGGGCACGAAAATAACCCAGTGAAGGGCAAATGTAAAATTGTAAAATGAGGACCTAAAGGTCGATTGTTATAAAGAATAATGTCTAGGGTGAATTATGATAAATGAATGGCCAAAGTGGAATAGTAGGAGACTTAAATGAAAAAAATGGGTTAAAGGCCAAACAAGGCCTTATGGAAATAAAATTGAAAGAGAAGACCAAGAGGAAAAAATGAGGTGAGAATAGAGTGGAAGGCGAGCATGGCCTTACACTTAGTGAGATTTTAAAGACCAAAAGGAAATGGTCTTTGAGGCTCATTTTTAGCCATCCGGTTTTTGGAAAGAAGAGAGAGGAGAAAAAAGGGAGGAAAGGCGCTAGGGTTTCACGAGAGATCAAACTTTAGTGTGATTCTTTCCCACTTTGCTTCTAAAAGCTTGACCTACAAGAGAATGATTTGAAGAGATAAGGTAGAAAATCAAACCTATTCCTCTTTTATGATTTTTGATTTTGGGGAAAAGAAGCCCAACAGAAGAGGTTTTTATTGATTCAACCACATTTGGAGTGTTTGGGTAGATTCCATGGTGGATTTTGATATGGGACAAGTGGAGAAGTGTGGAAAGAAAAATGTGTGAAAATGCCCCGAAATCCCATATTTAAGGCGAAAACCCATAGGTGTCTGGGTACCAAAAGAGTGGTACAGTACCATGATCTGTTGGTGAAGTGAGTAAAGGTACCCTCAAGCTATTCGCAGGTACCCCTTTGCGGTGGATATTACAGATGCCGGTACCCGATGATGCAGATACCCTTTACTTCGTGATATTTTGACATGTTTTGCAGATTAAGTCCAGTATTAGTGCCCCAGAATGTTTAGGACCTAAAGAAATGATTAATGGGGTTCAAATAAGGATGGGAACTAAATTGAACGATAAGTACCCTGCCACCTCGCCGTCTTGAGGCGGACTTAGTGTCATTGAGGTAGTTAAAGAAATAAACTTGTAATTCACTAAAATTGTTTAAATTATTTTATCCACTAAGAGTAGGCGTGATTGATATTGACTAGGGACGAGGTAATGATCGCCTAACCTAGGGCCAAGATTGAAGAGGCTAGATCAAACCTTTGACGGTTTGTTCGACTATTTATTCGTATTTAAGTACTTTGGTAGTTTACGAGTAAATATGAAATAGTCGATGAATGTATATATCACGATGAGTACATAGATTGAGTATATCTTTGAAAGAGAGAATCTGAAAGTGAATATGGAATTGACGTGATATTTGGCAGAATGAATGTGATTGATAAATCAAATTGTAAGCGAATCGATTGATTCACGACATCTTGAATTGGTCGATATAGAATGAAGCGCTTTGTGGGATGCGCAATCGGCATCGTCATGATGGCGTATGGCATTTAAGTGATACCACGTAATCGGGGTGCGCAAGCGGCGTAGATCATGATGGGAGACAATTGTTAAATGTGTAAGTACATTCTTAGAATGATAATAAGGGCGGGGATTCATTAAGCGGAATCCGCGAAATGTGGTCGAATAGTGAGGTGGAAATGACCAACATTGGCCAGTATAAAGGGATTTTATGTATATACCTAAATCTCATAAATTGAATGGTAGATTAGTTGGCCCATTGAAAATGCATGTTGTGATGATAAATGATTTGAAAAATGAAAGCATGCGAAAATATGAATGAGTATATGTTGATATAACAGGCATGGTTTGATGTTAAATGCATGTCGGTTTAAAATTGAATATTGAAATAGGGCGCCATGAACAACACTCTAACATGAAAATGCTTAGGCGTATAGTTTTATCTATCTCTTGTAGTGTCAATGCAAAGAGCGAGGCGAATCAGCGCGAGTCATAAAGAGGAAATTCTGACGTATAAGTATACCACGAATCATTTGCATATCATTTCTTTTGAGCAAGTGGTATTTTGTAAACAGGTTGAACTCACGAACCTTGATTTTTGTATATCGTGCGAAAAGGCATAGATACCTTATTTGTAAATATCTTTTGTTTAAATGTTTATGAGTCCTCACAGGGTGCATTGAAATTATGGCTGATTATGGAAGCACCCCAGCTGGCTTAAGCTTATGGCCGAAATGACGCCGTAATAAAATGTTTTGATAAGATAAATGAAAACGTCGAGATTAAGCCAGGGCTCCGGTTGGATCGCATCGTCGGTCGGCCCAGGGGATTCGGGTCGCGACATTTGAAAAGAAGATTTATCGCGAAGAAAATAAAAGAAATAAAGTATTGGCGTCTAGGTTTTGAGTTCGGACTCACCGTCGGGTCGGTGGGCTCGAAGTCACTACGACACGTGCACTTGCGCTATAGGCGTATAACATATAACATGCTCGCACCTATCATGCATAACCCCATAAGGATTTAGGTAGATCTGCCTTGCCCATCATAGACCTCACCATGTCTAACAAGGTTTGGTTTCTCCTCTTAGCCACACTATTGTGTTGTGGCGTGTAAAGTGGAGTCCATTGGGACAAAATCCCATTGTCCCTAAGATAATTCGGAAACTCTTGGCTTAAGTACTCACCACCTCGATCTGATCTAAGTGATTTAATATTTATCCCAAGTTGTTTCTCTACCTCATTTATGAATTCTTTGAACTTTTCAAAGGCCTCGGACTTAACCTCATAAAAAGATTTTGAAATGCAAGATAAAACGTCAGAATAGTCATCGATAAAGGTTATAAAGTAAATGAAACCACCTCTGGCATGCACGGACATAGGACCACATACATCGGCATTAGGTCTAATGGTCCACCTACTCGTTCACCCTTTCCTTTAAAGGGTAACTTGGTCATCTTGCTTAACAAGCACGATTCACATGTGTCAAATGATTCACCAATCAAATGACCCCGAAGCTACCACTCTTGTGTAACCCCAGTCATGTGTGTCACTATGGCCAAGATAATGATGCCATAAAAAATGATTTCAAATTATCTCTTTTTCTCTTTTATTGTCTACAACTTCAGTGGTTAACATATCTATGTAAATCCATTTGCTTAAATACCATGACATAAAAGACATCATTTAACATAATGTAACAACCATTGTTGCAAAAATTTAAACGAAACCCTTTCTTGTTCAAACAAGAAACATAAATAATGTTCTTTGTCCAAATTTGGCTCCATACAAAAACAGTATATAAAATTTGAAACAAGTCCACTAGGAGGTTGGCTTATAAGTCTAATAGAAATGCATTTGCGGCTCTTGCACCATTGCCACGACTCGAGGGCCAGTCTGTGAGACCTGATTTTGTCCCTAAGCACTTGCATTTATTCTATGGGTGTCATACTCACCCATTATTCTCATATAACACCATTTAGGCCCTTTTAGGCTTGGTCTTTCTCCGAGCCTCGGGTGGGCTTGTATATGGTCCATTGAGTGCGTATGTATTTCACTTAGGTGTATCGAGTGTTAGTTATTGGCATCGTCTTATAGGAGACAGAAGTGGGACCCCCTCGAGGTTTAGCTCAATTAAAGTTTATTAGCGTATGTCAAATTCGAGCACTTGAGCTTGTTGGTGTATCTCCTTTGTCAGAGCTCGATTGTTCATTTGTTTGTTTTGTTGAATTCCTTATTGTCGCGAGAGTTTATGTTAAAAATTCGCATAATTTTAGATTGATCGTTTGACCAATCGGTTTGACTGGTTAAGTCTATGTAGTATGTATACAACCTTTGTTTTTAATTGATTTTGACGCCTCCTTGTTTGATCATACTCCCTCATCAAACTTAGAATGGATTACCCATAGTTTTTTTAGTCTCCTTATTCTTCAAGGGGACATTCTATCCAAATTTCTACTTAATTTTCTCGGCCGGATCATTGGTTGGCATCTGGTTCAACCGGTTGAATTGGGACGACTTATATGGAACCTTGTTTTTGTGGATTTTGGGCCCAAATCCTAATGGTTTGGGCGCAAGCTCGACAGAAGTATTGTGGGTCTATTTTGGGCCTTGTCTTAAGGAATTTACATACAGCCCACCATGAACCCGTGGATACTTGGTGGTGAAGCGAAGCTAAAAACTTAAGTGATTCGACTTGCATGGGAAATGAGGAGGGAGTGAATGGGAAGCTATTTCTCGAGATTGATTAGGGCCCTTTCAAAGCTTGAAGGAGAAAAACGAAGAGGCTTTGACTGTACGGAGGTGGGAATTAGCATAAAAGGACATAGGGTCCAGTTGGAAGGAACCTTTGGAGGGCACATGGACTCGGACACCCACGTTCTTTGGATTTTTTCGAGGATGTGTAGCTTGGTTTATGTTCGCGTTTTTATGTGAAGAGGTAAATGGAACCTGGCTCCACTCTATTATATACGAGGATGTCGACCAAATTTTAGGTTTACACCGACCCGTTTAGGCAGGTTTCACGCTCATCGTGAGAAGCCGATTCTTGATTTGCTGGAGCAACCGGTTTTGGCGGTTTGATTTGTTTTGGTTGGTTCTCCTCAGCCAGGGCTGAGAATCAATCACGTTTATTTTTTGGATTCGACTCCTTAAAGAAGGTCGATAATTTTTCAAATATTTTCTCAATGCGTCGAGACCGGTTGGAAAACTAGTGCTTAGGTCGTTGGTTTGATTTCTTTGGAGCAGTATTGTGATTGTGGCGGTTGATTTGTTTGGTTGGTTCTCCTCATCGGCGAAGATCGTCACGTTGTTTTTGGATTCCTGACCCTTAAAGAAGATTCTGACAATTTTCAAATATTTTCTCCAACCGTCGGAACCCGGTTGGAAAACTGAACAACGGTCCATTTGGTTTGGTTTTACGGAGCAGCGTATTGCGTGGTTGACAGTTTGATTTGTTTTGTTGGTTCCTACTCATCCGAGCTGAGAATCAATCACCCGTTGTTTTTGGATTCCTGACTCCTTACCAAAAAGAAGATTCTGACAATTTGCACCAAATATTTTCTCAACCGTCCAGACCGGTTGGAAACCAAACCAACCGGCTCATTTGGTTCGGTTTGCTGGAATGGCGGTTCCGGCAGTTTGAATTGTTTTGGTTGATTCTCCTTCATCCGAGCTGAGAATCAATCACCCGTTGTTTTTTTTGGATTCCTGACTCCTTAAAGAAGATTCTGACAGTTTGCCAAATATTTTCTCAACCGTCCAGACTGGTTGGAAAACCAAACCAACCCGACTCTATTTGGTTTCAGTTTGCTGGAGCGGCAGTTTGCAGTGTTTGGTTGTTTGTGTTGGTTCTTGGTTACTCGAATTCGAGATTGAACTCCGTTGTCTTGTTGGATTCATGAATATTTAGGGATGGTTCGCCACAAAATTTTTGGAAACCCTCTCTCAACCCGTGTGCGTTGGGAACTAGATCGATCGGTTGTTGGGTTTCGTAAGGGTCACCGATTTAAGTTGTGAAGCCATGATCTTTGAGTCAACTTCCCATTAGCCTAAATCAATGTAGGGCTATATTTAGGAGGTCTGAAATGGGGTTTATTTCCGGTTAATGGTTCCATTTTGGATTCTTGAGAATCGGGGTCTATCTGCAGGTCAAGGTGATTAGTTAAGCGCGATAATCTGTAGTGTTTGTCGAGGCAGATTCTTTGAGATGAATAAGGCGTGTTTGTATAATTTGGGCGGTGTTGTAGCATCAATGAGTGGCCCGAGATGCAATGTATGGTTTCTCACAGCTTGCTTTTGCTTTTATATTTAATTTTGAAACGTTAATACTTTGGCGTTGATGACCTCTTATACGCTTGGTAGGGACCCACGGTATGTGTAGTGTTGGAGTAATGAATTTCACATGGATGTTTGTGTTTGAGTGCCATGCATAAACGCTATGTTTGTTGGCTAACCTTTGATGTAAGCGTGTGGGGACAGTCATGACATTTAAGCTTTTGGTTGTAGTGTTTTAAAACATCTTTGATCCCGATTAGGTTGGTGCGATCGAGTTGTATGTTTAGCCCTATGAGGTATCACGATTTTGACCCTTGTGCCTACATACCCAATTCACTAGTAGAGGCCAGAGTTAGGGCTTAGAGTGCTACCTCATATGAAAATTTACCTTCCCGATAGGTATCCCCGATCAGGACCCGGAAATCTAGTTTTCGCGAGCCGACTTTTTCATCTTGGAGTCATTAGGGTTTTTGTTCTTACTTGGTTTCCCCTTAAAATAAAAATAAAGTAAGTAAGCGACTCAAGCAAAACGTTCTCCTTGAGACGGATTTTTAAACTTCGAAAATTAACCACATTTTCTTTTCACATTTTTCCTTCCATTTTATGGTGTGTAGGTCAAGGTGGATCGGGTAGGGTCCTAGGTGGCGACTCCACTAGGGATCGAACCCAGAATCTCTGGTTTCATAAGGATCAAGCTTGAACTTGAGTTGGGTATATTGGGCGCGTAGCTATACGATCGATAGGCTCTTAAGAACACATAGATGACAGATGATCAAAAACTTGGTTCAGTATTTGGCATACACTTATGGTTTGTTTATGCTTGTGTGTTCACCTGTTGGATTCTAGCATGTTTGTTCATGGTTGATTTGGTACCTAGCTATATGTTTTTGATTGGCATAGATGGATTCCAGTTTGTATGTAGATTTTGTGATAGGCTTGCTCTTTGTGCATGATTGTTCTTTGCATGGCCCCCAGCTCCTTCCCTTGCGTGGCCCCTTCTTAGCTTGTTTTGTGGGGCACGTGTGTATCCCCTTACTTCCGAATCACTAGTCTTGGTCGATTATTCCTCATTGATTGCTTATGTTGTTTGGGAGTCATTCCCAATGTTTGCCTTCGACCAAGCTAGGGGTTTGGAATAAGGTCTAACGTAAGGGCTATATCGATGTATGGGAGCACTATGGAGATGACGGATGTCGAAGCAATGAAGACACAATAGCCACGAGCTAGATTTCATTTGATACTTGCGTGACGTGTGTCCATTGTGATTGTTGATTGATTATTGATTAGGATCTCGATTCTGCGTATCCTTGTGATGCGGTCGTCTAGCCTTTTAGGACTTGCCTTTTTCCCTTTTTGGCACTGAAGCGCGCACTTTACCCTAAGGTATTACCATGTATCGAATCTCGCTCACATGTGGGGCCACATGTCAGTTAGGCGATGATGTCACATGTCGGGTTCATTCCCTTAGAGAGTTTCATTGTGGGATTGCATTCTTTGGTTGATTTTGGTTGATAGACACGGGGGCCCGGCCTTGCCCCCTTTCCTTTGCCAAGATTGTTGACTAAGATGACACAGTTCAGGCTGGATTGGATCGGTAGACTTGTTAGGGTGAGATCCACGATCGATTCCATGATTCATCAAATCACACAGAGATATGGGACTCCCGATGCAGCTACTTGTCGACCGGTATTGAGATTCACGAATACCATGGCATCTCTCAGGGATCTTTATATTGGGAGCGAGACGGAAGGATTGATGGGCATCGGGCCGACCATTGCCATTTCGAGGCTTTTGAGCTCTCCCCCACCTCCACCACCACCACCATCATACGGACGCGATGTGACGGGACTACAGTTCCACCTCGCGCTTGTATTATCCGGGACCACTTGTGCAATGAACTATATAAGTTCCACCTCCACCACCACCCTTTGGTTCAATCAGCCACGCAGTATTAGACTTGTTCTACATGGTAGGCTAGGACCATGCTACGTGTTGACCCGCGCAGATTATTGATGACCTTTCGGGCCGTATCGATAGGATTGACGAGAGATCGAGGTCTCTGCATGTTCGATGGAGTTATAGGTTGGGACGGATATGATGACCTTCGATGAGCGCGCGCGGTTGAGTTTAATCACGGACATTGAAGTACACCGGGATAAGTGCCCAGTATTCACTGGTCCTCCACGAGTTGATATGCGCGGGCATAGATTGGATGAGGTACAGATGATCATGCTTTTCCCTGCGTCGGCCCGAGTGGTGCAGCTCGGCGGTGGTTCTACATTAGACCGCCGGCGGTTCAGGCTAATTTGGAAACGAGAGTTGCTCGGGCAGTATTCTTTTATCGTGGCCGGTGTATCCGGAGGAGAGAGTTAGAGGCCCTCGGGCGGCGGATGAGTCGGTCGCCGTTCATCTCATTTGGAGAGAGAGAAGATTACCTGAATTATAGATAGACCCTCGAGGCGCGATCGGATCGGCGCAGTTATGCGTAGTCTTGGTCGCTTTGCTAGGCATCTCATGGAAGCTTCCACCCAGACCGGACTTTGGATCATTGGTTCCAGGCTATGGCATTGAGGAGGCATATCTAGAGGGATTATGGGCGGAATCCTTCTCGCCCCCGGACTCAAGAGGAAGAAGCCCGGTGGACCGGAACCATCGGATGGCGGGTTGCCGTGGCATGACGGGACACGGTCCCCGTCCTTACTCCGTTTCGAGCGGTTTTCGAACGCCGCCTGCAGGATGATAGGGCGGGGTCGGTATGGGCCGGTATTGCCCGGCTCGGGCCCGAGTTAGGCTGCTTTCTACCGGCCACCAGGCGGGGTATATGCTACGAGGCACCTCGAGAGGCCACTTGTATGGTACCCTCGGCGGTATAGAGCACCACCTCTCTTGAGTAAAGCGAAGCGATTCTATGACTCGGGATGCCCTTTGGCCAGGAAACATTTAGAGGTGGATTGAAGGGAGGTTGATTGTTCGCTACCACTAGACCACCACATAGCCTACCCACGGATTCAGGAGCCGGTCTTCCGTTGTGCTATCATGTGATGCGATACAGTTTCAGTATCTTTGCGAGGCATGCTATTTCGGAGCTTGATTGATGAGTTTGGTTGGTTGAGGCCTTTGAAGTGACTACGAGATCGGCTCGCTCATGACAAATGCACCTCCACCCGTGCCGATCGATTGATTTGGGAGATGGACCTTCGCCGATGGTCGGAGATGGAGGCTCCTCAGCGATACGTTTTGTATCGCAGAACTAAAGCCTTTTGGATGAGAGGAGATTGAGGCGGCGGTCATGTTGGGGCTATCGGAGGAAAATGGCCGTGCATTTAGAAGGGTCGAGCCGGAAGTTTCGAAGAAAGGCGACCTAGTCTTGAAGGTCCTCGGAAGGATTGATCAACGACCCCGAGGTAAGGTTGAACCCGGTGGAAGGGCCTTATGTCATCAGAATCGACTCGAGGGACGGCTGGTTGTGGAACAGGCGAATCGGTTCCGCGAGCCGGTCGATGTGGATCTTTGAAGAGGTTTTAAACGAGATCATGGTTAGGATGGGTGGCCATCCTTTGGCTCCCTATTAACTATACATTGATATATCTATTGCTAGCCCTTTAGCTCAGCGGTTTATTATGCTTTATTCTTTCGTTCGGCCGCGCATACTTTTATTTGGGTTGGGGGCGCTACGCCTTTGTGCGTTTCATTTATTATTTGGATATCTCGAGCATTATGATCATTGTGACATTTTTCGTTTGTTCTTTCTCGCATCATTGCTTGTTTCTTTTTCATCTCCGTTTGCATCTTCGCCGCCCTTCATCTTTGAGTCCTAGTTTCTATCATCTCTATTTGTTTCACTTTTATCTCCTTTTGTATGATGATGATGACATGCTCTCATCCAGGCTACTAGTCGAGGTTTGTCACACCCGCCATTCACTTTGTAGGTTTTTGATCCAGGATTCTTAGGTTGAGGGGACCATTTGGGCTTAGAAGGTTTGGTTCTTTCGGTTGGATTGTGTTAGTATGGCATTCGACCTTTGCTGAAAGTTACGACTCGAAAAAAAAAAAGCAAAAACAAAAAACAAAACAAAAGCTCAAAAACAAAAGCAAAAAAATTAAGAAAAAAAAAAAAATGTGTTTGTTTGATGATACCGTTACTCATTTAGGTTTGAGAGATTTATTATTCCTTTGAGGTGGTAGAAAGCATTGTGCGATCTTTCTCCATGGATTTGGGTAACACATTGGAAATTATGAGGTTTGGGTTGCCCGCACTAGGTCCACTGGCAGATCATTACTGCATCACCTCCCGTCTTATAGTGACTTGCTTTGACTTGGCACGTTGCAGGGCGAGTTGTTCGTCGTTGTCACGTTTTGCGCGCTTAGCCCAGCGAGAGATGCCACATTTATATACGACTTGTTTCTTATTTTGCTTTATCATTCATCATTTCTTATCACTTCGATGTTCTTCTACTCTTATTGATCATCTCACTTTTAGCGATGTGTCCTTTGGTGCCGCCACTTGTCATTTCACATTGTTCATTGAGATGTTGGTTGAGTCACCTTGCTCACATGATCCTTTAATATTTGACATTGCAGCGTACAAGGTTTGGCGGTGTTGTGAGTATTTGGGCGAACCCATCGCATGTCATTCACGCTCTTGGCTTTACATTCACGGTCCGTCGTGAACCACCACGGACCATGAGATCTCGTGTTTGGCAGTATTTTGCATGGAATGAGGATTACGTCTCGCAGTTAGTGCGGGATGCCGACCAGTCTCGTTCTTCAGAGAGAGTGTCGAGGGTCACGGTACACACCATTCGGTTTGCTTACGCATCAGTCCGTGATCGAGTCGCAGGCGATCTGAGAGTCGGGACCATGGATAGCCCGTTAGCTTTATGGCACTGACCACGTTCACCTTTGGGGCATACCCTATCCTTTCATGGCGGCATTGGCTGTGCGCATGCTCTGCTGCGAAGCCCATTTTCCTAGAGATGTTTTGGCATCAAAGTTTGAGTACTCTACATACGTGTAGGTTTCTTCATACGACGATTAGCCACAGGGCACAGGTCGATTCATGGATGTTGTCAGCTCGATAAAGGTGCGTCTTTGGCACACACCCCATATGTTATCTTGTTCTCTTCTTTCGAGATGATTAGGTCTTTAGAAATTTATTTTAGAGTTTTTGTTTTTTTTTCATCGAGGGCTTGCATATCGGATGTGCATCTTGGGACGCCTACATGTCGGTTTTATGGAGTGAGTGGATGATTTTCATGAATGAATGATTGTGATATTTTCAGCTCTCTAGCTTTGACCACATGTGTAGTTATGGGATTTTGACATGGCATTGATACAGGCTGGGGCACCAACCGCTTCTTTCACCCTTGATACATTTGTGCACGATTGTCCCTCTGTGGTATACCCCTTTATTTCCGTCTTGTTATGAAGTTCTTGGTTTTTCTAAACATCATTTGTAGCATTTTCTATTGTCATATTGGGCATCCCCGCTACTTTGTGATTGTGTTTGATTTGGCTTATTCGAGGTCATTTGTTGGTAGACCACTGGATCATACTAGGGCTACCACTTTCTTTGAGTTTGTTTACTTACGTTTAGCTTGTTTGGGTTCTCAGCATCTCACGGATTCCCACCACTCCGAACTCGCCGGATCCATTTAGGTACTCGCGAGGATCCATTTACAGTATAGCCCGGATCCCACCTTCGAACTGCGCGGATCCTACCGCTACGTTACTCGCCCATATCCCACCTTCCCGGAACTCGCACGGATCCTACCATTTTCGGTACTCACCGGTTCACGTTGTTACTCGCCGGATTTACGCCTTTCGATTTTCGCGGATCACATTTTGGTACTCGCCCGGATCCCACATTTGGTACTGCGCGAGATCTCACATTTATTTTCAGCGGATCCACATTTCAGTACTCGCTGGATCCCACCTTTTTCGATTACTCGGATATTTACCTTCATTTCGCCGGATCCCACATTTACGAGTATACGCCCGGATCCCACCTTTGAACTTCGCCGGATCTAAAGCCACACATTTTTTCGCCCAGATCACCTTCGAACTTCGCCGGATCACCATTTTGATTACTCACGGATTTCACCCTTCCGTGATACTAGCCGGATTGCGCCTTCCGTGCTCGCGCCGGATCACCATTTGGTACTCGCGAGATCCACCTTCCGAGGAACTCGCCGGATCCACCATTTCGGTACTGCCGGATTTCTACCGCACCGATCTGGCGGTTTACGCGCTTCCGATTTTCGCGGATCCACATTCTTGTACCAGCGGATCCCATTTACGGTACCGCGAGTCCACATTTAAGTCTTCCAGCGTTCACGCGTTACAGTACTCGCGAATCCACATTTACGGTACTCGCCCGAGATCTCACATTACGGTACTCGCCAGTCCCATTTCGATGCGCTGGATCCACGCACTACGGTACTCACCGGATGTTACCTTCGTGCTACTTTGGATCCCACATTCACGGTACTCGCCCATATTCCACCTTTACGGCTCGGCGCGGGATTCCACCTTTTTTCGGTACTCACGGATCGACATTTTCCGATTGCGGACCTTTCTCATGAGTTTGCCCGGACATCCTCATCTTCTCCGGCATAGCCTCTGGATGTCATTATCTTTTCCGGCATTATGTCCAGATCCACTCAATACTTCCCGGGCACATCGTGACTTGTTTTCCTTTAAGTCCGCCTTGTTTGATAAGACGACTCTGTTAGTTAACCAACTACAATCACTAGGTAAAGGAATGAGAATTGTTGGTCGTACAGGTTTCTTCTACCTGGGTTCCGTTTCACCTTTGCATCGCTTTGCCCCATACCCACAATTCCTGTTCATTCACTCCTAAGAGGGCATATTTGTAGGCCTCCCAATTTTGTCCTCAGCACTTGCATTTGATACATGGGTGTCATACTCACCGTGTCTCATATAACACCATTTGGTACTTTTAGGCTTGGTCTTTCTCAGGCACAGGGTGACATATCATGATATTAAGTGCGTATATGGCTACTTCGGGTGTCATCGAGTGTTAGTTATTGGCATCCTTCCTAGGGAGTAAGTGGGACCTCGAGGTTTTAATGGTGAGTTATTAATATGTCAATTCAGAGCACTTAGACTTAACTTCGATTATATCTACTTTGCCAGAGCTCGAATTGTTCCTTTGTTTGTTTATTATGAATTTCCTTGACCGTAGGAGGTTTATGTTAAAATTTATAATTTTAATTCAGCCAGTTCAATGTCAGTTGGCTAGTTCGTGATGTAGTATCATCAAACTCTTATTTTTAAGTGATTTTTTAAATGTGAAACACTCCTCATGTTTTGGTCATATCTCCCTCATCAGCTTAGGAGAATGATTTTTAGTTTTTTTGTTGGTCTCACTTGGTAACCAGGGAACATTCTATTCAGGAATTTCATATTTTCCCCTCAACCGGCTCCATTACATGGTTGGCATCTGGTCAGCCAGGTTGGATTACAGATAGCTTGTGTGGAGCAACATTTTTGTTTTGGAGCCCAAATCTAATGGTTGGAACATAAGCTCCAGCTCGACCTTGGAAGTATTGTGGGTCTATTTTGGGCCTTGTCTTAGGTTACGCCACAGCCCTGTGACCATGTGGATACCCAGTGGTGAAGACTAAAAACCGTGGTCGGCTTATGGGAAATGAGGAGGAGCAGATAGAGCTATTTAGAGATTGATTAGGGCCTTTCCAAACTTGAAGGAGAGAAAAAGCGAAGAATTTGATAGGTAGGAGGTGGGAATTAGCATAAAGGACATAGAATGATTGGAAGGAACACTTTGGAGGGGCACACTTAGAGACTCGGACACCGTTTATTTGGATTTTCGGGATGTGTAAGCAGTTTATGTTCGTTTTATCAGTGAAGAGGTAAGAAATGGAATGCTGGCTCCTCTATTCTATCTGGGATAGACCAAATTTTAGGTTTTACCTCAACCATTTAGACAGGTTTCATATCGATGAGGCCAGGTCATGTTCTCTTTGGAGCAAACAGTTTGGCGGTTGATTTGTTTGTGGTTCTCAACTCATCCAAGCTGAGAATCAATCACCCGTTTGTTTTTGGATTCTGATACCTTAAAGAAGATTTCTGACAATGATTTTCAAAATATTTTCTCAACCATCGGAATAGGTTGGAAGCTGAACCAAGCGGTCAGTTTGGTTTGTATGGTTTCTTTGGAACGAGTGATACCGGCGGAATTCGTGATTTGATTTGTTTTGGTTGGTTCTCCTCATAGAGCTGAAGATCAATCACCCCGTTTATTTTTGGATTCCTGACTCCTTAAAGAAGGTCGACAATTTTCAAATATTTTCTCAACCCGTCCCGGGCCGGTTGAAAACCCCAGATGGCTGGTCCATTTGGTTTTGAGTTTCTTGCAGGCGAAGTGTGCAGCGTTTAATGGTTGATTTGTTTTGGATTACGGACCTCCCTCATCAAGCTAAGAAATAATCACCGTTTGTTTTGGTTGACTCCTTGAAGGTCGACAATTTTCAAATATTTTTCTCAACCGTCCGGACCGAGTTCGGGAAATAACCGGCTCATTTGGATGGTTCCAGTTTGCTGGAATGGTAGTTTCGGCGGTTCCCGGAATTGTTTTGGTTGATTCTCACTCATCAGGCTGGAATAATCCTGATTGTTTTGGATTCCTGACTCGCCCCAAGAATATTACTGACAATTTTTCAAATATTTTCTCAACCGTATTCCGGACTGGTTGGAAAACCAAAGCCGCCCGGCTCGTTTGGTTCGGTTCTTTGGAAGAGCGGTTTGGGTGGTTTTGATTTGTTGTGTTGGTTCTTGGTTGCCGGTCGGAATTGAACTCAGATTTGTCTTGTTGGATTCCTGAATTTGTAAGGAAGGTTCACGATTTTTTTAGGAAATATTTTGTCGCCGTCAGACCGGTTAGGAAGCAAACCAGCCCGGCATTTGGTTAGTTCTTGGAGCGGAGTTTGGGTTGTTTGGATTTGTTTGTGTTGGTCTTGGTTGCTGGAATTGAATTGAACTCCGTTTGTCTTGTTAGTTCTGACTTTGTAAGGAAGGTTCTGAATATTTTGAAATATTTGCCAGCCGTCAGGGCCGGTTGGAAAGCAAACTACGTAAAAGCTCATTTGGTTCGGTTCTTTGGAGCAATTTGGGTAGTTTGATTTGTTTTGTGTTAGTTCTTGGTTACTCGAATTGAATTAGAACAGATTTGTCTTGTTGGATTCATGAATTTGAGGATGGTTTCCAGCACAAAATTTTGGAAACCCTCTCTCAACGGCTGAACGGTTAGGGGAACTCGTCCCGGTCGAGTTTATTTGTTGGACTACAGTAGGGTCTACTTGATTAAGTTAATTGAAGCCCATGATCTTTGTGAGTCCGACCCATTAGCCTAAATCAATGCAGGACTGTTGAGATCTAAATGAGGTTTATTTCCGGTTAATGTGGTTCCATTTGGATTCTTGAGAATCGGGGTCTATGCAGTCGGGTGATTAGTTAAGCACTTTTTTTTTTTTTTTTTGTGAGTCTAGTGTTTTTGTCGAGGCCAGATTCACGAGACCAGATGACGTGTTTGTATATTTGGACCGGTGTTCAGCATCAATGGTGGCCCGAGATGCAATGTATGGTTTCTCTAGCTTGCCTTTGCTTTTTCTTTAATTTTGAGAAGCAGTATACTTTAGCGTTAGTGACCTCTTATCTGGCGCTTAGGCCCAGGGACGCGGGTATCGTATGCTTTGAGTGTTGGGTAATGAATTTCCATGGATGTTTGTGTTTGAGTGCCATGCTTTGTATATTTCTTGACTGGCTGATGTAGTGTGGCGAAGGACAGTCGCACCATTCCCAAGCTTTTGGTTGAGTGTTTTTAAGCATGCTAGATACCAATTAGGTTGGTCTGATCCAGGTTGTATGTTTGCTTCACTTCGAGACTGTCGATTTTTTGACCCATATGCTCCTACATACCCAATTCACCTATTAAGAGGCCCAGGAGTTGGTTTAGAGAGTGCTACTCATATGAGGCTTTTCTTCCCGGAGCAGGTAATCGATCCAGGGACCCGAGAAATCTAGTTTTCAGACCGTTTTCCATCTTCGGAGTCATTGGGGTTTTTTGTTCTTACTTGATTTCCCACTTAAAAATAAAAATAAAAGTAAGTGCGACCAAAGCAAAACCGTTCCTCCTTGGACGGATTTTTTCCAGCTTCGAATTAACCCACATTTTCTTTTCACATCTTTTCCTTCCATTTTACCGCGATCAGGTCAGATGGATCGGGTAGGGTCCTGTCGGACTCTCCCTTTGCGAGCCCTCTTAATTTCTTAAGATACTGCGCATATCATTGCATATCATGTGACCCTGGCCAGAATATACAATACGAATGTGTGAAATAGTAGCCAACTCAGTAGTAAATACACAAAAGGTGATGATGCGTCATATGCCACATTCTTCTTCCACTCCATGTAGGCCTTTGATTTCTCCTCGATGGCCATATTTTGCCTGATGAGCGTAAACCCTCTTTTAAGAGTCTCCTTGGCTGTATCTTGATGTGTGTCTTTTCCCACCACCCTTTAGCAGTAATTTTCCTTCTTCGCATTCTTGAACCAAAGAATCCATTCAAAGCATCCGGTTTTTTAACCCTTGCTTTCAAGTGGATTAATGTTTTACAACAAGTTGACCGGCTCCAGTGTGGGACCTTTATCAGTTAAGTCACATGGTTGAGCCTGACGCTATTAAAGCGCATAATTAAACCCGACCACGATTAAGTCTATGCCAATTCATTATTCATACCGAACTCAGCCCGATCTAACCTTACAATATATTCTATTAAATCTTCAATGCATCTTGCCTTGGCGATGTCCCCTCTTGCATATCTTTGAAGCAGGAGCGATGAACCTCGAGCCAGCACGGATCTAAACTTGCTCCGTGAAGCGACTCGCGGATGGACCTTCGGCATAGGACCATGCATGGCCTCATGCTGTTACGAAGCTCACAGTGATATAGAAGAGTTAACACGACCAACATGGCAATCACATTATCATCCGAGTGCTGATATGCGTTAAGATCTTTGTGGTGCATGGCGGCATGGGACGGAGTGGGCCGGCGGGACATGAGGCGATTCTTTTGCGCGGCAAGAACAATTCCTCGCGTTCCAACCGGCTGATCTGGTTGGCGCCTTTGCATCATGGCCATCGATATTGATCGCAGTTCTTTGATGACATGGTTTGATTCTCTTCCTAGATGTAAAGAGATCATGTTAGATTGTATGAAACATGCCCATAATTATTACGACACGATAATTTTACATTGTAAATAAAGTCATTTATTTCTGAATCCATAGCCTACGCTCTGATCTAAGAGAACCTATGTAAGGTTCTCATAGTGAGTCGATATCTAATATCACCAAGAATGACCTTGGGTTACCAACCAAACAACTGAGGTCCAATAGGTAGGTATCTTGTCCATACGATTACTGATTCGATCTGTATTGAATCAGGTGCTATCAACAATGATTTGTGCACGCACTATCACATTAGGCTATCAACTCATGATACGTGTACATCTTATATACACTGACCCAACTACGTCTCTATCCAACATTAACTTTAGGTTTGCCTAACAAGCTAACAAGTCTAATTAAGGCTAGCCCACTAATCAAGAAAACTCATTTCCATTGATAGAACATGTCATATGGAAAGGAACTTGGGTTTGCAACTACCACGGTCCAGGAAGAACTACGGCTCACACCATATTAGTGGAAGACGTTAACCTTAATATTAATAATTGAGGGGTTTCTTTAGATAAGTCTCATAATTTCATTCTCATGCTTTATCCATTCATCTCATGAAGTACTAAGATAGTTACTGTATATGGCATGATTATGGACATTCTAAAATCAATTCCATGAGCCAAAATGGAATTGACTAGGTCAAACCTAGGGACGTGCATGATTATTACAACCCATGAAAATAAATCAAATTTACATTTCAAGGTCTTTTTTCTTGGATCCTCCTCTGTGCTTCTTTCTCCTTTGTATCTCCACCAACTAATCATAATCCTATGTAATATAATTACATACATTCAAAAGAAGAACCTCAAGTTACATTTGAGGGGATTTAGATGAGAAGAGAAGTAGATAGAGAAAATAGAGAGAGGCAGGGACATGCAGGCCCTATTTACCCAAAAGAATTAATAATCAAATGTAATATGCTTAATCACCATTAGGCAAAGTCCATAATCATCCATCATGCCAACATACACCCTTAAACTTACATTCTCTATTGCAACCCATTGAAAGTTAAAGATAATGGCATCCCAAGATTCTAATTTAACAATTTAAGGTCTCAACACTTCATCCCAAAACTGACTCAACTCATGAACCTCTACTGATTCAACTCATGAACCTCAATTGATTCAACTCATGAATCTCAACTAATTCAACTCATGAATCACAACTAATTCAACTCATGAATCTCAACTTATTCAACTCATAAATCTCAACTGATTCAACTCATGAATCAAAGTTGCCAAAAGAGATATTTTAGTCCAAAATCTCTTCAAGGAAATTTCAACATAATTTTTCGAACTTTAAAACACAATTCCAGAAATTTCAAGGCTGGATTATTCAACCTCTGTTTGCATATTTCACCTTCAGTCTATCTCAGAGATGTGGGCCTAAAGTATGCAAACCTAGAAGAGAAAATGGATGAAACTGACCATATTACATGAAAGAAAAACATAAGATGGAACTTTTCAAGATTTGAAACTCATTTTCAAAACTGTTGGAAACCATGGGAGCCTAAATCTAAACTTCTCAACATAGATCTGATTTGATGAAACTGAGTGAGCTTTGATACCACTAAAGGGATTCCATGGTGCTAAGAGCACTACAGCACAGCGGATATAACAAAAAAAAAACTTGGAATTCCACCCTTTTGACCAACTTAGCTCATCAAAACGGATCAAAACAAAGACCAATAGTTCAAAGCATCATATACCCTTGCAGATCTACTCTTGGAGGATGATCGCATCTTGACCATAAATGAACCACGTCCTTGGTTCATCTCTAGTGGTATCCACACAAAGATGAGACCGAAGAACCTATAAGGAGACAGTGTTGAAAGCAAACTCAATTCTAGCCAAGTTTGGTTTCAATGAGGGGTGAAGAAGAATGGATTTGATGCTCTCAAATCTCCCTTCTTCTTAGTTGAACTTCTCAAGAACAAGAGAGAGAACTCACAACTCTCAAGATTTTGAGATTAGGGTTTCATCCATCACACCCCAATAGGATTAGGGTTTCACCCACAACCACATATTTATAGGAGAAACCCACCCTATGAAAATCCTAAAAAGCCCTCACTCGAGATGGAATATGCTACATGCATGCATCTCCATGCATAGTAGCATGCTCCCTCATGGGCCTTAAGTTCATGAGCAAGTTTTTGGCTTCCCCATTCTCTAAATGAATACTCTTAGTCCCAAGATTCCACTAATCCCGGAGTGGTGTAATCCCCAAAGTTAAGTCCCTCATGATTGGATCACATCCAAGTTTGTTTTATATCAAGTCTTCATCTTCTAAGTGTGTGACCCATTAGGTTTTCGATTATGTTGGCCATTAGATTCAACTATTGAATCAAGAAAGTCATGAGCAGTATCTAGCAACACATCATGATTCTCAATTGACAGAAGAGTCAATGGTCTAACTGCAAACCCTTCCATAGACAATTAATGTGCAATTCGTCCTTTCACCATTCTATACCCCACTGGGTTCAAAGCATGGACAAAGTGTAGCTCTCACTAGACTAGCTACACCACATCTAGCCCCAGTGATATCAGATATTGTTCCTGGACTCATTACTCATCAGTTATGCACTTGAAGACACTCTTCATGGCATTTCCACTCTGGCAGAGATTCCCGAGTAATGATCCTAACAAGATGCCATAAGTATACTCTCCCTCTATTGGGAGTGGAGAATCCTTTGTTGGCTACTCAATTACCTTCGAATATCTCAAGTTGTACCCAATCATCACCCTATGAGCAACCTCTAGAAGGCAATAAGGAATGAAGTCAAAGTACATAATCAGTATTCAAGATATCCTTGAGCACCTCAAGTCTAAGGATACTTGCATCATTGCTATGATGAGACTATCATCTACATTCAATAGATAATCCATATGATTGTCTCATGGCAGGTCTCCGATGAACTTAGCTACTCTTAGCAAGCATCCACATGTCAACTCTAATAATCTCATGATCACAGTTTATAAGATCCACTGTTTATTCCAATCAAGGGGTATAACATGTGCTAGTTTGTTCGGATTAACAATGTCCAGTCTCGTTAATCCTATGACTAGGGATAATTTAGATACTAACATAATTGCATATGATAGGAATCTTATTATCATGATCTCATCATGATTTCCCTCATGCTATGTTATGTATCATGGACTTCATGAATTTTATTAAAGATTTATATCAATTCAACGTATGAACATCAAATTAATGAAGAAACCTCTCATATTAAACAATATGTAATGAGTACAAAAAGTGCTAAGGACGATTGCCTTTAGAGCAATTCTCTAACAAGAAATACTATGAAATTTAATGAAGATGGGTATGTTTGAGTCTTAAGAGAAGCATAAAATGAATCCTCCCATGATTTTTATAACAACTTTTACAAGGGGAAATGCGTGTACCTTCCCACGGTTGTGGTTGAGGTAGAATCCATCAAGGAACTAGGCAAGATTATGGTTGTACTTTTATATAAAAAAATTTCTTCTTCAAATATAAAATTACTAATGCAACAAGAAGCTAAATCTCAAAGACCTCCACGAGCTAAATGTAAAGAAGAATAAAAAGTATGAACCTTCTTATGTCAAATAATCCTCAAGCATGATGGTTGCCTCAATTTAACAAAAAACACATTTATAAGTAAAAATTGTTATGGTATGGTATAAGCTAGCATGATGGTTGCTTCAATCTGATAAATAAAAAAAATTGTTCACAAGTAAAATTATCACGGTACGGTATGGTATGGTATAACCCAATAAACAAGTAGAAGAACAATCACAATTGAATTGATAAACAACCCAATCAAGATAATTGAAGGAACAAAAAGAAATTCAATTATAGGAATAGAGGAATATTTCATACTAATATGTAGACTTAGATGGTACAAAACAGCCACAATCCTAACGAGTTTATAGAAAGTTAAAAGTTGCACTTGAAGGGGAAAAAAAGGGTGTTGATCCTTCCAACTCTCTACACTTATTTAATGATGTAAAGTTGTGAATAATTTCAACTTCTGTATAATTTTCATTGATTTGATTTCCAGCTATTTCATCTTGAAACTACACATTTACTAGCAAGTTAACAAAAACAAAGTCCGAATGACCGTAAGAGTGTGCTTGTAAAACAACCCTATATGGACGGGAATGAATTGTATATGCATATGGGTTCAAACTTTTATCCCAAAATGTCATTGTTCCAGAATTCAAAATTATATGTTTTTAGGAGGCCGCTGAACAAATATTCAGATGTGGGAACATAACAATATTAAACTAGCCTAATGAGGAAAAGCCATAGAAAAGAGTGGAAAAAACAATTCCAAGTAATCTGCCAAGAGAAACATAAAGAGAAGAGTTGAGCAAGCTTAAAGACCTTTACGTTTATGGCTTCTGGAACAAAATGATTCATCATTGGAGCCAATTCTTTTCTCTTTCGCCAAACATGAGGTGAAATCATTTTCCCTCTTGATCTTAGATATGTGTCATTTTATTGCCAAGAAATCAAAGCTTGCCTTCTTTCAGAACTCAGTCATATGTTTCAATGCAACTACAGATGAAGTTTCAACTTTTCCTTTCTTTTATTATTCTTTTTTCATTTAAATCTCAATTTTAATGGCGTGAACCCAAATTTGTTTCCCTCCAAAACCCCTGAATTCATTGCGACACGCCTGAAAAATCAAAACAAAGTGTATGGATTGGGCAAAAACACCGAAACAGTTTTGAAACAAGTCAAAAAAAAAAAATTCTTGGACACTTTGAAACAAAAGCATAACAGTTAATGGAATTTCGAAATATAATACGTACCTTCAAAACAACACTGAACTACTATCCACACTTATGCGAGTTCTAGACCTTGGATATTTGTTAATGGTGGAATAGCGTTGAGGAAGGAACGACGTTGGTGTGGACGCCTTTAGCAATAGAGAAAAGAAAAGCGTGAAAAAATTTCACTTAGGGCTTAATTCTTCGAATAACAAGCAGTAAATCCCAAACATAGAATTTTTTGAGGGGAAAAGGGTGAAAAACATGTCGCACAATTGTGTATCAGTTGCTGGGTTGCAGATGCCACGACGTCATTCGAAGAAGGCAGCTTCTCCTCCAAGCTTCGCCGACAACGTCGTTCAGAGTTGATACGCATTAAACACCGGGGTTCGAAGAAGATAGCTTCTTCTCCACACTTGGAAAACGATACCAAAGGAAATTTTGGAAACGTGATTGTGCGTGGGAGTTCAATATGTTCAAAACACGTTTCATGTCTGACATGGCGAGTCTGTCGTTTGGGTGTGCCATGTTGGATGCCAACTCAGCTACCTCAAGGTTAGGATTTTGGTGTGGGTTATTTTGGCTATAATTGCTACTTAAATTAAAGTTCATATATTAAAAAAAATATTTTTTTTATTCAGGATTTAAATGTCAAAGTCCTCAAAGTTAAGGATTAAAAATGTGATTTTCCCTAATATCTACGTTAGCTTTAAAATTAACTTCTACTAATTCACCATTCAGACTTCATCAAATCACCCTCAAAGATAGAATGACATGGCTGAAATTCACTTACCACCAATTGACTCGATATTTCCTCTATGCTTAATAAAGAACTGATCTACCATTCTTCATTCAAAAGTGCATCGTACCATTAGTCTAAATTTTTTTTAAAATTTTTTTATTATTAATTTTTTAAAAATGACATATATATATATATATATATATATATATATATATATATATATATATACTTATTGGGATTTTTCTAAATCCTATGGTGATTCATACTAATGAAGATGAAGGACATATATATAGCGGATTTCATTTGAAACTTTGGATTCAGAAGCTGGGTATAATATTTTATTTGTCACTTATTTTTTTTAGTACTTTGAATATGAGCATGTTTCATTAGCCTTGTTTATCATTAATTTGATTCGACGTTTCATTCCTTTTATCATAAATTGAACTCCTGATCAGGTTGGTAAATTTCCAATAATTCTAATTATTATGATTGCAGTTAGCTGTTTAATAGCCATAGGTTATTTGAAGTTATAAATTTATAATGATGTTTCTAGTATTATTTACGCTTATTTAAGACTTTAAATATTATATTATATTGTCTAAATCCACTGTTATATTTGAACTATTATTAAAACTCTGCTTTGTTTTTTTATTCAAGAATTACAAATTAAATAAATTACAAGTTTTACATTTTTAAAATTTATACCTGCTACCGCTTTTTTAAATTCGCAACCCGGCAGACGAGTCTGGGCCGGGTCGGTCAAAAAGCCACCTAAAAAACGAAACAACCACCTGCTGATTGTAATCAGAGTCTAATCCCGCTAGCCACCAAGCTCTAATTATACTAAAGATCAACCACTTTTCATATATTTAAGTTTACAAATTGACCCCCTATTTGATGGGTTGAGAAAATGTGTAAAAGAAATGTCAATCAAAACTTCAAAGCTAAAAACCAAAATCCCATCAACCAAGCCCTATTAAGAAAAATAAAAAGAAAATTTCCTGATAACTGAGGATTTTTACGAGGTGAATTGGCCTATTCAAAAGATTCGTAAGAAGCTTTTGAGAATGCTAAAGAGACATAGCTTACATAGAGAAAAATTGTACACATAACAAAGAGACACCACCATGTCCGTTCAAAAGATGCGTTTTTAACACCCTGTTGTCATTTCAACAAATCTTTCATCCTTTTCTTCCTAAGGGCTCTAAGTGAATCCACTTGATACTCCAATGTTCTATCATCACTCTGTAGTTGTGGAATACATTTTTGGTTTTTAGCACAAACTTGGAAAAATTTAGAACATTCCCTGCTTCTAATCCTTCAGCCCTTCTCTACTATCTTATACACTATTAAGGATTTTATAAAACTCCTTGCTACCCTCATTTCCTTGGATCGCATTAATGTCCACAAATAAGAAAGCCATCTGAAGGGGTTGTAATTAATAAATACAACTTGCCAAGGTACTCGAGCAAAACCATAGGTCTTAACTCTAGCTGTTAACTGTACTAATGCACTCCTAGGAGAAATCAACTGCGTAGAAAGTACAATAATCCAATTGAATTTCTTTCATACAGAAATATTCATAAGGACTTATATGAAGTTGCGATTATTCCTCAACAATGTTTGATCATCCAACAGCATCACTAATCCTTCTCATTTGAACACTCCAGCAACCTTTCAGCATGACTGTTTGTATTTAATATCTCATTACAAATTGGCTCAAAATCATAATTCAAAATTGTAAACTATTAATCGCTTCACATGTTAAACCTACACCGATCATCTTCTATCTTCCTGTAGACATCTGGGCGCTAGAGCAAATGATTTGTATAACTCATCCTTCCAACAGATTTTACCCATCTCCTACATTCAAATCATCCTAGCCTTAAATAAAATCTCATATAGATATCACTAATAACTATGGTGCTCCAGGAATCCTCAAATGCATATCTACTTATGAGCAAAAACCCCCCAAAACTCTTCATTCTGTCATTTTAAGACAAAAGATATCTCATTTATTTGGTGCCAAAGGAAAGCATCACTAAAACCAAGACCATCAATGCACTGTGGAATATACTTGCACTCCTTTTTACCATACGAGTTTAACAAAATCACCTGATATTTGAAGCTAGACACATGATAGAACCACACAACTACCAATACATCCAAAATTTCTTGTGACGTGTTGAACCCTTGTGTTGTACCTTTCTTGTGACGTTTTTAGCACTCCTTTCACTATTGTAGTTGTACCTGCACATTAAGGAATTGAGGTTTTTGGTTTTGGAAGTGCTAAGGTGAGCTTGTGATGTTACAATGCTTATCATACGCATAGTTCACATACACTTATCTATGAATCGTTGTTGCTAGTGTTTTTTCATTATAGAGACGAATTCGTCCCATCGGCATCTTTATCGCCAGAGATTTTCGTTGAGGTCTAGCAGTTGAAGTCTTTGTCAAAGATTTCATCTCAACTCACATAAGTGATCTCTCTACGAAAAGAACAAATGCATACACAACGAAATGCTCCTGCCAAACTCAATTATTTTCAGGTAGAAAACTTACCTTTTTAAAGTAGATAACAAAGGAGGGGAGAACTGAAACACTCGTAACAGGCATTATTGAAATTTTCTATTCTTTTCCTATAAGAAACTTACCTTTTCAAAGTGGATAACAAAGGAGGGAAGACTTAAAATACAAAAACATTCTACAAGAAAATTAGTTTCGGCGGATAACAACAAAAAGGTGCACTTTGCCACTCCACAGCCACCTCTAGTCCAACTAATTGTATAATGTCATCAAGCACCTATTCAATTAAAAACCCGCCAACCACCCCGCTCATCACAAAATCCTCTCCTTTAATAGCAATTTGCCTCAACTCCTCCAGATGGCAGGCCGAAAGCATCGTGACATGTCCGAAATCAAGCATCGTTGGGCCCAACTCGATTTGTAGCTCGACCCAATGTCAACTCACTTAACTCATGTCGTCCACCCTGTACCTGAACCCATCCGTGACAAACTGCCAGATTTATTAACAAATGTGGTATGATAACTCAGTGCCTGAATCTCATGCAATGTTTGGATTCCATGATGATTGTTGTTGTCTGTGGAATATAATTATGATCAACTAATTTGAATTTTTTATTAATAAATCTTAAAGAATTGGGTTTGGTTAATGATAATATTAAATAATTAAAAATAATAAATATATGGTTTAAATAAAAATACATTAATAATTATTATTGGAAATAGATTCATAAAACAACCATACTTTAAGAGTATTTTAGATTAATTATATTATCTTATTTAACAAAATTAAAAACGGTAGCATATGTATATAAAATATTATATACAATAATAAACGTTGATATGTTTATTTAATAAAAAACAATATTTAATGAATGATAAATAATAATGGTTAATATGTTATTAAAGAATTATAAATATATATCCAATGTTACCAAAAGTAATAAAATAATAGCAATAAATAAATTAGATATATTAAATAAATTAAATATATATAATTTTTTTATTTCAGACAATCATATAATGCTCTTTACTATCATCAATATTTGTAGTTTATAAATTCATTATTTTAAACTAGCAATACATCCACTTGAGACATTACAATCAAATCTGCTAAAAACACTAAAGGACGACAACATCAAAAGCATTAAATAAGATAAACGACTCGACACAAAGTTCCTACACCAAAACCCACGACGACTATAATTCATAAGATTCGACTTACATCGGCTTAATCTCGATTCAATCAATGCCTTTTTCGATCAAATATATCAGGTCATGAATTCACTCCAAATGACTATGATCGCATCATACTGCCGCGAAGCCAATACAAACAATAATTCCAGAATAAGACTGTGGACAAAAACACGAAACAACAAAATAAAACAGAGATTTATGTGGAACAACCACTTGATTGATCAACAAAGGAAAAATATGTAAATTGGTGATTTTAGGTAAAGAATGGCCAAAAATCACCCCTATTTGTGAGAAAAATGAACCAAAACAACTAATCGCACCCAAAACCCAAACTTCACCGTCCCAACGGAGAGCAATGATCGTGATCAAACTCGCAATCAAACCGTTGCATTCCTGGTGTCTTTGGATCAAACTGTGTTACCAACGCCTTCAATCATCAATTAACTTCAATCAAATCCATGGCAAACAATGGAGAGGGGGGGGCAAATAAATGCTAGGATTGAGAGACTCCTAATACTTTCTTAGGAATGGCTTATTTTAGACAGGGTGTTTTTCTTCATCGTAAATTTTTTATTTAATAACATTAATCATATATTTATATAAAACATTATTCATTTTAATTATATATTTATTTTTAATTTTTAATAAATATAAATTATATATTTATAACGTCGTTGGTTCAACCACGATTCGATCGCTGATTTGACTATTGAATTGTGAATCGGTAACATTCCCAATTTAATGACCGATTCAATTTTTAAAACATTGAACATAACTCTACTAATTTATTCTCTGAATATAACTGCACTTTTCTAAAATTCCCACTAGTGAAGTGAATTTAAATTCAAATGCGATTACTGTAATTTATATATAATTTTCTCGCTGACCAAACGAAATATAAATGAAAGGTGAAACTCAATATGTTGAATATATCAATGAATTTTGATATTTTTCTAAAATAATTTAAAACTCAAAACCTAACCCAATAAACATTAAAATTTATACATCAAAACTAATTTGAATGGTAATTATTTCTCCTCCAAATATAATGGTGTCTTTTTCAAAATATTTTACAACGAAAAAATCATAATATGAAGCGTATCTTTAATTTTCTTTTTGAAATAGATAAATTTATTAATTCAGGTTGATAATACATTCAATGAAACAAAGAATCAAAAGTATTGTTAAAATCTTTAGAGGATGACACAACATTTAGGTTAAAGAAAATAGAAACGGTTCAAGGTCTACACATTTAGTAATCCAAAATTGCCTAAAATACCTAAAGTTCCAAATCTGTAACATATTGATGAACATAATTTGATATGATGACTTTGTTGGATAGAAATTTTATAATCTAAAACGTCAATGCACAACCCCATGAAAAAGCCAACCGTCAACTACAGAACTGTACAACGCAAAAGGTTGGCAAAAAAATACATTGCAGCAGATCGACGACAACATGAAAAAACAAAGGAAAACAAAGAAAAACCAGATCGGTGTGGAAGAAACCACTTTATTGAAAAAGAAAACCCAAATTTGGGGAAGAATAATAGGAGAGGTGATTTTATATTAAAAAAAATGGCCAAATAAATCACCTCTTATTTATAACGAATAAGGGCCTGAAAGAGAGAACAAATGGAGGGACGACTAGGGTTTCCAAAGGGTTTACAAGATTAATCCATAGTTTAGCCGATCTTCTTTAATTAGTCTCACATACTGTTTAACTAAAAATTAAAGGGTCTCGTATCCTATTGGTCCGCCACCAAAAGTGACTGGCTTAACAAGTTAAAAAATGGCATATGTCATTATCTAATTCGCCCCCAAAACTTTTATTTAAAAAAACAAATCAATTTATCCCCACCCCTCTTTCACCATGTTTCTTATCTAATGACACAAACATGACATGATGTTTGCGGGTTTAGATTGAGTATAATCATATTTGGGTCAAATTCGTGTTGATCCGTATTACTCGTTTAATAAATGGGTTATGTTCATGTCAATTCACAAAACACGAATTTGACCCATTTAATTATTATGTTAATTAATATTTAACCTAGATTAATTCATTATATATTATTTGTGTTAAATATTGACAAATTAATTATAATTTATATTATTTTAAATTATTAAATTAATAAATGAGTTACACATGTCGTATCGTGTTATACCATTATTAAATTAGTCGTGTTTGGGTCAAATTCGTGTTAATCCGTATAACTCGTTTAATAAATGGGTTATATTCATGTCAATTCATAAAACACCAATTTGACCTATTTAATTATGTTAATTAATATTTAACCTAGATTAACTCATTATATATTATTTGTGTTAACTATTGACAAATTAATTATAATTTATATTATTTTAAATTATTAAATTAATAAATGAATTACACGTGTCGTATCGTGTTATACGATTATTAAATTGGTCGTGTTTGAATTTGTTATTTCTTAACTGTTTATTATTCGTATCATGTTCGAAATGATGAATAGAATAAAAAGCGAGTTTTAGACATATGTAATTATTTTGAAAAAAAAAATACCAAAATAGGTTGAAAATCAAAATAATGTCTAAACTAGTGCGTAAACAGTAATACCGCAGTTATTGACTAAGACCTTAAAATTTCTTTTACCTTAATGTCGTAGTCACTAACTACTGCAATCACTTAATTAAAAAGCTTTACAAGTGAGAGACGTACTGGTTTGAATACTATTTCCAATTTAAACCTACTTTGATTTTTTTTTTTTTCAAAATAACCTAAATATATCCTAAACTCATAAAAAGCTTTGTTATTTACACAATCCATGATCATGAATTGTCACCCTACCTATAATTCCTTTTTTGGTTCAGTTGTAAAAAGTTCGTTCGCATACACCTTTAGATTCAATTTTATTCTTGAGATCTTAGCTTTCTCATAAATTTGTGACCTTAAAACGAGGTCAGGTTGACTGCAGATCAATCAGCGAATACCCGTGAATGTGGTGACCCGACATTTTCATGAAAAATCGGGCAAGTCTCAACTGTACGGGGAGCTCTACCAAATACAAAACGCATATAACTGTCCCTGACATCAATATAACGCAATAACATGAGTAAAAGCGACTACTTGAGCCCATGAGCAATGCGATAAAACATATATCCAAGCTATATCCAATAGTTTCAAGAGTTCAAATTTTACTCTTATACAACACATATATTAAAATTAGATAATTCTAATACATGTCATACATCATAACCCAAAGCCACAATCCGGCTTTCTTCTAAAGCTCAGTCTCTAGGATGAGTTGTCTCCTCGCACGCTCCCTGTACCTGTAAAATAATATCCTTCGACAAGGTGAGCTAATGCTCAGTAGTGGAATCACCCTAAGTGGGCTACTCTCCACCTAAGTGCATATGCAATGTTCCAAAATAAACACACATTCAAGCAAATGCATGATCCTACTTGAATGTCTAATTGATCATCTCGTACTAGGAGTCCTCGCCTACTCCTCCACACTCGCTAAGCCTCGTATGAAGTGTATGTTTATTTGTGGACAACCCTCCGATGTATATATATCAATTGGGTCGTCTCCGATGATTTATATTATTTATGGACTACCCTCCGATGTATATCAATTGGGCCGTCTCCGACGATTGATATTTTTAGTATGGACTACCCTCCGATCATTTTTAGTTTTAGACAACCCTCGAAACCATTTTCTCTAGACTCATCATTGCACTCCTCTACTAGTCCTAAGATTGTCTAGTGCATATGGAATCACGTGATACCAATTCCATTCTGATCTATAACACGTGCAAATATATATACATGCATATATTCACATAAAAATTAAATCACACAATCATGTTATGTAAGTTCGCATTTCATCACATCAAAATTAGCACACATGGGCTAATGATCAAACACGAGCAATTCTACTTGAATTCTTTGGACCAAACACATTAATTCATAAAATTTATTTTGTGAACACTATTCTCGGGGAATAATTGAAACCCTCGATTACTATTCTGAAAAATCCTGTCATCCGGTTCACTTTGTGAACCCAGAATTTCATAGTCATATCGGCCTCATTCAATCAAGACATAGTTTATCATAATTGCTAATAATGACCCAAATCAGCCCGGTAGATGATCACGAGTACGTCCATAGTCTCTAACATTTTCCACCTCGGTTTCAAGCTTTTGAACCGATCAAAGCGACCATTAAGACACTCATACACATCCCAACATAGTTGTGCATAAATCTTGGCTTCAAACAGCCCACCACGAGTCACACACGCGGTCAGTGAGCTGTAATATTAGCTCAAAAATTACTAACAATTCGATTAAGATTTGGGACCGATCAAACGGCCCCTCACGGCCTCATTCAACTCAAACATTAACATAGCTCTTAAACAAATAATAAAACCCAAGTAGGGAGAAACCCCTACCTCGGGGATTTTATCGAAACTCCTTAAATCCGGTACCCATGCGAAGCCCTCTCCGTCGAAGCGACTTCCCTTCTTGTCAGAGCGTCGTGGTCGGATCTTGGAATCTTTGAGAGAAGTCTAACCTTCTCACTCTAAAACCTTCAAATTTCACCCTATTGCATCTCCATTTCCCATTTGACGTTTTTGGTTTTGGCTCCTTTTTAAAATTGGGGAAGACAAACACTATTGGCTAATTTGTCTTCTTCTAACTTAATCAAACTCAAAAATGACCATTTTGTCCCTTCTTTTCCCAGTTTTGTCATTCGGTACTATCTCGGCCGTCCATTTTCATCATTTTCTACTCATGCCACTTATGGCACATGATGCGTGTTATATGTGACTTTCTTGCATCGAAAAGCGTTTCTGACACGGCCAGCGATGCCTCAAAAGCGTGTAAGTGATTGTCTCGAATTCAACGAGTCGTGCTAGCTAGATTTCACGAGACGATTAACGGTGTCAGTTCATCATCGAGATCTAGATGATTTGGTTAGAGTATAATTTTATGCAAGTACGATTTTGCCCTTTTTCCAGAAATTGGAATTTCTCGGGTCTTACAGAATTGAATTTAACAGTGTAATGCAATTTAACAATGTACAACTCAAATTTCAAAAAATAAATTTGAAAATTGATTGTTCGCATATCCGAACGAGTTTTTTAATGCAAAACCCTTCATTCTTTTATCTTATCGCAATTTTGACGTCAGTGGACTAAATTAAATCGGATTTGTGTCCTTTCGTCAGTTAAGACGACCCTCACCATCACCTGAACTGCCTAGAGTATTACATACATGCCACGCCACGCCACGCCAAACAACAAGAGTTTTAGATTGAAATAGTTTATTTGAAAAAAAAATTACAAAATTAGTTTGTAACTCAAACTAATGCCCAAAATAGTGTGTTTGGGCCACAGAGGATTACAAGGTGGCAAATGCCGCTGTCATAGACAACGGCGATTGGAACTATTAAATTGCCAAACATGACAGCGGCAATTGGACTTTTTAAATTGCCAAATGTCGCTGTCATGGACAGCGTCAATTGTAATTTTAAAAATTCTAATTGCTGCTACCCATGACAGCGGCATTTGATATTTTTTAAATTCCAAAAGCCGCAAGACTCCCTTACTATTATTGTTTTTAACATTGAAACTTATTTAAAATATTTACTATTTGATAAATTACATGAACTAATGGATTCGAATATATTTGTTATATTATCATAGTAAATTATTTGTAAATCAGAACAAAAGTTATTTATTTGAAAATAACTTAAATATATTTTAAAATTTTCACAACAAGCACATCCAAGGTAGCTTGAAATTCCAAATAAACCTACAAGTTTTATTTTAAAATATTTGGAGCTTTTTTTTTAATTTCACAAGTTATATCCAGTTGTGCATATTACCATTTCAAATTACTGAATCATGGAATATTCAATGGAATTTTTCATGAAGCTTCATTATGACCTACATGCATAAGTCAAATCATATAAATATATAAAAAAATTGTATACAAATATCAATATATAAGAATATCAACATATATCAATGAGTGCCACAAAATGGCGTCTTTATATTTATCTTAGGACGGCACCTAGAATACACAGCTAGTTTATCTATAGGGTCCCGTGCAATCTCAAACGGAGCTAATGGAGCTAATGGAGCCGAGGGAGCTGATGGATGAAGTACTCGACATATACATGGAGCACGAGGTCGCCTAGCTGGAAGTGCACCCAACTCTAATACAAGGTCAACGATGGTGTTACCGATAAGAGGCAATGTAGGGGATGATAAAGGGTGGGATGATAAGGTGATATCTGCTGCTATGGTGGATGGCTCTGGTGACATCGGATATGGTAAATATGTGTAAGTGTCTAGGGGTATGGAAGGTGATGTGTAAGTTTGTGGGGGTATAAAAATCTTGAGTGATGGGTAAGTATGGGGGGTTATCCAGTAGGCAATGTCGGCTCCGGGTGTACGACCTCCCTCAGCGCATCTGAGACCATGACCTCAGCGATCAACTCTCCCTCTCCTCTACCTCAAATGGGCATACGTGCTAGAGTGGATGACACGGAGGTCTAATAGATGGTCGTGTGATCCTTAGATGCCTCTTGATCGTAGCCCGGAGTAATACTCTTCTCAATCTAGTGTAAGCTGATCTAGCAATATGATGTAGGGTTGTACACGAATGGTGGTAGCACCACATGGCGACTAGCTATGTCAGCCATGGCAGAGATCTAAATGAACCAACCAAAGAATTATAAATACATAATCTATTTATTTAAATTTGGAAAACACTTTAGAAACACAGGACTCTAACTTACCAAAACCTAAGTAGTACCGGTTGTAGTATGGAACCTCATATCATCCCTATGGAGTGGTGGTGTCATAAAACGTCATGTAATACGACGATACCACTGCATATATGGATCATGGAAGTCCATAATACCCACCATAGGGGGTGTGGTGATGATCCTGCCTGCTCGCATATCCCATAAAGTAATGTATGGAGCATGATATGTCGCCAAATCTCTCTAGTGTCATCCACGTGCATCCACTCTATGTAGTTGTTACTCATAAGAGCAAGATGGAGGTATCTCCTGGTGTAGCCCAAACTGGCGCAAGACTCGCTCTAGACGATGCCACTCAACATTCTCGAAACATATAAGTGGTGACATCGTCCGCCAAATCTCTTGATCAGCTAACTAGATATTTGGAAGCTGGTCAACCAACTCTCCTACGTATGGCTTCCATAAAACCTACACATTTACACTTGACGTCAAAAACTTTTATGTGAATATGAATGAAATTACTATAGAACCATATACTTTCACATATACCATTACCTGATCAAGAGTTTGTGCATCTAACTAATCTCAATATAGGAGGAGTACATCAAATAGGTTATGCACCCTTGTCAAAGGTACTCTCCACCTACACCCTAATGGAAGAGCTGGCTCTGGCTCTGGCTTTCAATGAGTAGGCTCATTTATTAATCCATCGATCGTGACCTCGGTAGGTCTCCATCGACGACATGGCATGACATTGTCATCATGTAAAGGCTGTAGTGGCGGTGAGTCTGGATATGCTATTGGTTGAAAACCCAGATTCTCACCCACTTGAAGTTTCTCCCAAGACCATAGCTGAATATAAAATAAATAGAAAGTAAACAACCTAATGATGTGTTGTATATATGAATGTGTATGTAATAAAATAAAAATATTACATACCCACTCTATATCTGCTAAGTTTGACCTGTGTCTGTCTTGCAATACCAAGACAGATGGATCCAAAGGATCTACATCATCCAGCCCTCTGAACGCCGTATATATAACAGATAACACAAAGTCAATATAATTATTAACAAAACACATTGGAAAAATAGTATCATAGTCATTAATTCAAGTACTAATTACAACGGTAATGAATTAAAATACACACATACATGAATGATGTCTCATTTACTTAAATAAGGTACACAAGTATTTCATAATTCAAGAAATACACATTCGTACATAAGTGTTATACAAAGCAACTACAATTCCCCGAGGCAATTGCCTCACAAAAAAAAAGTGAGTTACTTCACATCTATCACTGAACTTGATTTCTATTCTTACAAGACCGTCAATTGTGACCCGATTGTTTGCACAACCCACATGTGATAGTAGTTTTCCCCTCCCTAACGTCCATTTCATTATGCAACCGGGTTGATTTAGGACATCCACTGCCTATGCGTTTCATTGACTCAGGAGGTACAATCGTAAGACCATCATAAAGAGGCCACTCATCTTCATTGAATATTGAATGAAACAAGTTTGCCCATGTATCATAGTACAACTGCATAATGTAGTAGCCTTGAACAAATAACCAAAAATCAACACATCAATTGTAACATCCCGAAATATACCCTAGCAGTTTTCGGACTTGTTTAGGGTATATTATAAGCTAAATGGAAATTTTTGGGAAATAAAGCGAGGCAGATTAATTCGAGCAGGTAAAGTGGTAATTTACCACTTGAGGACCCAAAGGTAATAAAGCCAAAGGATGGGATGCCAAAATAGAAATTTAATAAGTTATATGCCATTATGGAAATAGAGAAAAGATGGAATTGAAATTGGAATGAATGGAAGGGTTTAAATACGAAATATGAAAGTTAGAAGTCAAAAATGGGTTTTTATTTGGGAGGGCCAAACATGGCCTTAGAAATCCATGTTTTAAGACCAAAATTGGTCTCATTTGGGGGAGAGAAAAAAACGTAGAGAGAGAGGGGAAGAGCAAAAGGAGAGAGGAAGAAGAAGAGAAGAGGAAGAAGGAGGAGCCAAGATCAAAGCCAAACTAAGGTATGGAACTACATGGGCTTTTAAAGCTTGGAATTGTTTTTTCCATACAATTGATGATTATTAGTTGTTCCCAAAACCTAGGGTTTTGTTGGGATTTCTTCCTAACCCTAGAATTCTTAAAGTAAGCTTGGTAAAACTCTAAATCCCACCATAAGAAGCTTAGAAATCCTCCCACATGAGGTGGATTCATGGTTATGTGAAGCAATTGAGTTAGGGTTTAGAATAAACCCTAACAAATCCTTGGGTTTAGCTTATGTATGGGTTAAGACCCATATTAGAATGGTTTTTGAAGAAACTCATGATAGGTCTTTGAAATAAGAGAAGGATTGAATGATAAATTGAGTAGAAAAGAGATTCCAAGGTGAATTTGGAATTGTTTTGATGTGTGTTTGGAGGGTAGAAGTGATTGGGGATCAAAAGTATGGAAAAATGTGAAAACACATTACGGGCATTCCCGAGACTTCTACCGGTACAACTTTCAGTTTCTACCGGTAGAACTTCGGTTCTTTACGGTCATTTTTGGCCAAGTTCTCTGGGGTAGAACTTAGGGTTCTAAGTACAAGCTTGCTACTCTGTTTCCCGATTTCGACCAGTTTTGGTATTTTGTATAACTTTGCTCATTTCTTATCCGATTTGAAAGTTTAGATGGCTACATAAACTAGACTTCAAGGGGAACAAAACTCAAAGAATAGGCATCGCAAAATTCTGATCCTAAGTTGACTAAAAATTCACTTAAGCTGAATGTATCTTGACCAAATTCTGGTTCAGCTTTGAACATAGAGTAGTCGGGTTGTTTCGGACTATTAACGAAGTTCGGTGCTCGAATTGGGTGATTCAATTGGAATAGAGCCATAGCACCTTAGCTTTAAATGAGTACAAAGACCTTTTGTCAAATATAGTTAGAACCCCGGAAAAATTAGTAATACAGACTGTTCTAGTGTATCCGGGATTGAGCCAGGCTAGTTTGGCATGAAAATGCCATAACTTTATTTTGGATGATCCGTTAGTTGATTCCAAATCCTAAGTAAAGTAGATTCATAGAGGAATAAGAATATATGAATGCGGTGTGATTTCATAGACATCATACTTCACAAGAAGATGGAGTGCCATATGTAATAGGCGCAGAGCAAGGAAAATGTAGAAAATGAAGATGTATAGATATGTTGTAAGACATATGAAAATGATTATGGAAAATGAAAATAGAAAGCAATTGAAACATGAATGTAGACATGAAGAGCGTATGTAATGAACACGTATTAATAGTTAAGTGATATCGATTATTATGCATAACCCGAGAAATGGTAACAAATGATAGGAATATATGAATGAATATATGATGATTAATTATTTGTGAATGAGTATACATGAATGAGTATACTTAAATGAATTTATGAATGAGTATATGTGAATGAATATGTGAATGAGCACATGAATGTATATAGATGAGTATATAAATAGATACGTGAATGAGTATTTGTGAATGAATTTATGAATGAGAATACGTGAATGAGTAATTGTGAATGAATTTATGAATGAGTATACGTGAATAAGTATACGTAAATGAATTCATGAATGAGTATACATGAATGAATATGTGAATGAGTGTATGAATGAGTATACATGAATGAATATGTGAATGAGTGTATGAATGAGCATAAGAAGAGTATATATAAATGATCACATGAATGAGTATGTGATTGAGTATATCTTTGAAAAGATATCACAGTGAATGAAATCGAAATGTGATATTCAGCTGAATGACGTGAATAAAAATAAAGGCGGAGTTCATTCGCGAGTCAGCATTCGTAAATGAATGGAATGATATGAAGAATGAATGCTGACGGGATGCAGCGGCATCGAATCACGAGAGGCTGAAATTATCGATGTCCCACTTGGCGGGATGCACCAATCGGCATCAGTCATGATGGCGTATGGCATTGAAGAAATGTCCCACTTGGCGGGATTCACCAACTGGATCCGTCATGATGGCGTATGACATTTAATTGATACCACGTGTCGGGATGCACTAAACGGCATCCGTCATGATGGGAGAACCGAATAAGTGATACCACGTGTCGGGATGCACTAAACGGCATCCGTCATGATGGGAGAACCGAATAAGTGATACCACGTGTCGGGATGCGCCGCGGCATCGGAGTCATGATGGGAGAGCGAATAAGTGATACCACGTGTCGGGGATGCGCTAAGCGGCATCCGTCATGATGGGAGAAGCCAGAATAAGTGATACCACGTGTCGGGATGCACTCTTGGCACATCCGTCATGATCGAGAGAGAGGCCGAATAAGTGATACGATGGCCGGGCAGGATGCACCCAGCGGCATCGTCATGATGGGAGAACCGAATAGAAGTAATACCACATGTCGGGGTGCGCCAAACGGCATCCGACATGATGGGAGGCAGTGTAAAATGTGTAGGCACATTCTGGGAATAATGATAAGAAGCGGGATTCATTAAAACGGAATCCATACGTGTGAATTAAATAGTCAAAGTGAAATAACCAACAATGACGAGTGTAAATGGGATTTTTATGCGTATGCTTAAATCTCATAAATTGAATTGTGAATTGGATTATTGCATTGAAAACGCATGTCGTGATATTATAAATGAAAGCATGCGAAAATTAGTAGCATGGTTTATGGATAAAAACATCATTTACAGTAGTTTTTGTTGAATGTAAATGTTAAGGGTCTTTTGAAATTATAAGTGTTTATGGGATTGCGAAAGGGTGCTTTCGTGTAATTAAAAGTCTAGTGAATAACATAAACAAATGTTTGGAAAGATAATTGAAAATGTCGGAGTAAACCGGGCTCCGACTTGGATCCATCGCCGGGTCAAGTCGGGGATTCGGGCCGCGACACTTTTGAAAGAATGTTTAATAAGGCCAGTCAATGTTTTGATTGAGCGACTGGTCGCTAGGGCTCCAGGCTTGGATCGTAAATCCGAGATTGATAGAGGGGATTCGGGTCGCGACACTTTTGAAAATGAATTTATAAAGCGAAACTAAAGTTGCGGATACGGATCACGAATGTAATTTCTAAAGGGGTTGATTAATGGCTTCGGTCGTGATGGTGATAGGAGTCTAATATGTATTAGTATTAGTGAGTTGAACACATGTGTAAATTGATATGATTTGATTTGTTTCAGTTGCCATTGTATGCGTATAAGTTTACTTTGAATATGATTTGATCTATCATACATGTAGTAGATATAAGTTACAACCTGTAAAATACATGACACAGGAAAGTAATATGAACAAGATAATGATAAGGAATCTGAAAAGAATAAAATCTACATGTATAATATAGAATGAGTTAAGTCTGTATTATTTAAGTAAATTGCATAAGGAAAAGTAAATGAAAAGATAGTGGCGTGATTAATATTTATTGGTCGTTCTTGTCTATATGTTCCCCCTTAAAGCGTAAAGCTTATGCGGGTGTTCAATCCGTGTAGATAGAAATGAGGACCAGGTTGACCACACCGTTTGTCACGGGCCATCTCGAGAGGCAGGTGCTCACCGGCCTTTATTCCGCGATCTCGATGTTGAATTAGATAATAGTATATGTATGTGTATTTATACCGACCGGGACTTAGTTTATGTGTATAAATTTTAATATATACCACTCCGGTGATAGTTCATTTGTAAATGTAAGTGATTGTTGGTTATCAAAATAATATCAATAATGAAGAAGTCCAGTATAGTTTCGCACCCGAAACCCGGTTGGTTCATGTCGGGTCGGACGGGATCGGGCGCCAGGCATAATCGATATTTATATGATATGGCTATATGGAAATCCATATATCAGTGTCTTTCCACTTGTGCATTTTTGGTCTTGTAAGTTGAGGCGCTGCGTTTGACCACTCATTGACTTGACATGAAATCGGCCCTGTATGTGATCATAAAGAACAATTTCCATCAATCGAACATAGCAACCACGACGAATCACGAGCATCAATATATGGAGTGGAAGCTGCTCCTGTGGATGCCAAATCTATTAACGCATGTTCTTTGTAAGTGTGTTGGTGGAAAAAGGTCAATTGTACTAATACAGTGAATGGTAAGCTACGAGCTCATTTAAGAACTCTATTAAATACCCCCGTTGTGTTGGTTTGTCATTATCCCATATCTTCGACCTCCATCATGTGAAAGTGCCACTGCGCGAAAAGTTGCCTCACAACCATTGTTGTGTGAATTAATTTTCCAATTGTAGCCATATGTTTAATAGAATTTGCGTTGTGTACTACGCTAAAATTGCTATACAAATTCTTCAAGAGTTTATCTTTGAAAGCGAGTCATAAAATTGTTGCAAGATAGCGCCCCAAATCACATGATAAGCGGATGTGCGGCTGTGAAGATGAGGATTGCTCATTGTTGCCATAATACTTGGATGTCTGTCAGATATAACACAAATCCCCGTCCTTTGAGTTACTCTGTTTCTGATACATGCCAAAAACCATCCCCAACTATCAATATTCTTGCCTTCCGTAATAGCAAATGTCAATGGAAAAACTGATTATTTATGTCACACCCCATAGCAATCAATAACGTGCCTTTATACTTCCCATACAAATGTGTACCATCAATACTCAGTACGGGACGACAATGTTCGAACCCTTCAATAGATGGTTTGAATGACCAGAACAGACGTTGGAATATCTCAGTGTTTGACATATTACTGTCAAATGTTTTCCAAATTACAACACATCCAGGAATTGCTTGCTCTAAAGCAGAGACAAAGCATGTGACTCTGCGTATATGACTAAGAAAAGTCACCAAATAAGTGTCTAAGTGCTTTATGCTTTTCATCCAACTCCTTTTTGTATGATATTTCATAACCCCATTTCTCCATCACACTTGCTTGAATACTTAACTTTAGTCGATTGTGCCTTAATTGTGCCTTTATGAAGCGTGACCAAGTTTAGGTCAATTAATGATGGTCCCGAGTTCAAGCGATGATTGGCTAAGTATGTGACCCACTTATATTTGTTGATAACAAATAAGCAAGTATCTTTACAACCATGGCCTGAAGCTTCATAGACATTGTGTCTTCATCCTTCTTACATCTTAAAGCGAGCAATTTTGAGGATGCAACAACAAACTCTTGGTGTGCTTTAGTGCGATAAATCTTTGCGACTTCGCTACCATCCAGTTTAAAATTAAAAACTTGGCCAACTATAAATTCTCCACTCAAATAACCGGTAGTATGTTGCACCCATGGAGTCCAACCACTTGAAATAGCATTACCTAAGTTTTCAACATGTTCAAATTGAGGTGTTAGTGGTAAGTGATAATGAACAGGGGATGACTCATTTGGTTCCTCAACATCTAGGTTATTCGATACATCACAAAATGCTGCATGGGTAGAGACATATATCTCTTGCTCATTCTCCAAAACTTTGTTGAAAATTTGGAAGGATGATACATGTCTATCAGCTTGAACATTTAAGTCTCCATTAGATTCATCATATACATCTTCATCGGATTCATCATTAGCTTCTTCATAAGCGCGGTCTTCATCATCTCCATATACTTCAATATCCAGTACTGGACCGTTACTAGGCCCACAACCATAGTCAAATTCTACAACATTATAATTGTCGCGAACCAATAAATCTATATGACCCCACCCACAAATTGATTCACTTATGGCTTGACTCGATCGACTTCAATATACAATTCAATTTCTTCAATGCTAGTTGTGTTAACCATGTTTAACATTCGGTACACACTACCGTCATCCCATATTAGAAAATGTTGAAACCTATTTCTACTTTTTAGGGGATACTTACAATTGAGGACTAATTTGAACCTTTGTTTGTCAATGGTTGTCCTTGAGTATATCATATCACTCAATTGTTGAAACGTGAATTCAACCGGTACATCCAAAGGCACAATAACAGCTTTGTTCCCTACATATTTGACTTCTGTTTCAGTCCTCAATATATTTTCATTGTAATAACATATCACGGGAATAGATGAAACAGACATAATTGACCTGTACAAAATGGTCCTAAATGAATTAAATAATATGAGAGGTCATTATCCTTACCATTTAAACTACATTTATGGATGCTACATTCAATCACCTTGTTTAGCCAATGAATAACCCAAAAACAGATTTTGGCTATATGAAAGTTCACATGGGGTAATAATTAAGTAAAACCAGGTTTTGGCACGTGAGAACCTAAATGAACTTAAATATATATTCTTTACTCATAAGGTGATGCCTTGGAGCTCATATATCTATTATATTTTTACCAAGGACATAGGTTATAGTGTGTACGGATCCAGTTATGTGCTATGCCACCTTGGAACATGAAAGTTTTACCTTAATTACGAGTTGGAATTTGATAAACTAGCGTTGTAAGTCAAAACAAAATATTTCTTTTTAAGGGGGGCAGAATAATGAAATGTTCTACAACTCTCCTTGACACTTCATGTTCAAAATTTTGAGGCATGTTTTGGGTCCTTTCAAAGTTGTAAGAGAACTTCTTAACAATTGGTGGGTGTTAGATGTCTTATTTACACTATTGAAGAGTGAGAAGGGTGACTCGTTCATTGCTAATGAGGTGTTTGAAGACAGTGAAACTTAAAGCTTTGAGATGCAAGTGTAGGGAGAATGAAAAGTATTCTCAATTTTTTATTTGATCCTTTATGTTTCACAAAGTTGAGCAGTATAATAAAAGTTTCCCTTTCCTTTTGATAAATTCATTTTGGCATGGATAAGGTATGCCCTTCTCCATGTTATTTATTTATATATAAAATCAACTCTCTATCTTGTTATCCTTATAAATGGGAAAATTAAAAGGAATAATGAGAAATTATCAGGATTAATAAATCTAGAGACTTTTGATGAAAAACAACAGTATAATATATTAAGTAAGAATAAGTACAATAGAAGGATGAGCCAATAAATTGTGAGTTTTGTAGCATAAGTTAAAAACTATGCATCTTGCACACATAACTATTTTCCAAATAGTTCATTATTAAAAACAATATTGTCAACGACTAAAATTTTGTTAATTACAAAATATCGATCAAATCAATTTTAGCAGAAAAAATTTACCCACACCATAATGCATAAGCGCCTTGTTAACTACAATGTAAGTGTGCATACTTAAAACCATAGCAATCGATACCCAACAATAAAATAAAGAAACACACCACATAAACCCTTTAATTTATGCTCATTTTCTACTCACATAAAACATTCTGATCAATATCCATAGGGGACAAAGTTATAAACATTTTAGGACAACCTATAAATTAACAAAAAAACAATTACTTAAAACATAGCAACCAAACAGGGCCTTATGCAATCCATTATTATTCTTAAGAAAATACACATTTAATCACCATATTATCAACAAAACACATCATACCAACAAAATATTATCACTCCAAATTAAAATGAGAACTAAACTCAAGGATTTATCACCACATTATCAACAAAACACACCAACCAAACCACCAATCTAAGAACTTTTGAACAAAAAAACAATCCTATGTCAGAGGCTTACCCGCTGTAGCATCGAAGAGAGTACTAGAAGACCAAATAAAGAGCAAAAATCCATAAATTTCACAAGCCCTAGTTGTCGCCGTAGCGGGTGAAAAAGGGAATAAGTGAGAGGGGAGGGGAGGGGGGAGGAAGAAGACCAAACCCCAATTAAAAGCATGCTAATACCGTGCTTTTAATAGCACAAATTAAAAGCACACAAAAATTCACAAATTTCACAAGCCCTAGTCGGTGTCACGACGAAGAAGGGAATAGGTGAGGGGAGAGAAATGGGGAAACTCCAATTAAAAGCACGTTAATGCCGTTGTCTATGACATGGGCAATTGGATTTAAAATTTGTAATTGCTACTGTTCATGAACGGCGATAATTGCCTTGTTGTAATCCAAACTGGCACGAATGGACAACTTTAGTGATTACTTTATGTTAAAAACTAATTTTCTCTTCTTCTTCTTTTTTTCATACGAAATACTTCAATCTAAAATTTGAACCACAAAGGGTTATTATTCTAATCGCTACACGACACAAACTATCAATTTCTAGGAAATTGTTATCTTCATTCACTTTCTTCCTCAGCCCGCCTCTTAAGTTAGGGTGGAAAATAATTTTCTGTTTTGTTTTTGAATCCATGGAGTTGAATAGTCACTTGATCCTTGCTCTTCTTCCTCTTTTAACTGTTTGCTTTCTTGTGCCTTCAATTCAAGCCATAAGTGTTGAATACTGCGGTGAGTGTTTTTCATTCTATTATCCTTTTGGTTGTTCTTCAGAAAATGGAGCAAGAAAAAATGAAAACTATATTTTTTTTTTTAAATATAGCATAGTAAATTATCCAGTTAAGGCTCAGGGATTTCTTTCGTAATCGTGAATCGTTAATCGTGAATCGTGATCATGAAATCAAAAAAAGAAATAAAACCGGATTTTCTATTTGCTTTATTTTCACGGATTTTCCGGGATATTTTCCTGGAAAAAGAAGAGGGGATTTGGATTTGTAATATCTGGTACTAGAGCATGTTAGTTACAGTTTTTTCTGGCGCTGAATGCAGATAAGAAAGGTGAGTATCCGGTTACGGTCCAGGATATTCAGATCTCTCCAGATCCTATTGTTCCAAGCAAGCCAGCAACCTTTACTATCTCCGCTTCCGCAGGTAAAATCCCACATCTGTCCAGGTTTGTTAGATATTCTTTTTGTGAAATCCATGGCCTTGAAACCATCGCCCTGTGAAATTATACTATTCTGATTTAACGTTGACGTGTCTCCTCAATTTGTGGTTTGGTTTAGTATTTTTCATTTGATGTTATCTGAATGTTGGTTCTCATAACAGGCATTTGATTTTAATGCAGTACTTTTGTATGAATATATTGTTGTATGCACCATGGGCTCCTTTTTTTTTTCCTTGGTCCGGCATTCAATGGGAAATCTTGTTATATGACCCACTCTCCTAAAAGCTCAAGGTTGTAGAATTTGGGTTTAATATGAATATCATGCCTTTTAACACCCGCTCTCGCGTGCAGCCTTATACTTGCACGCAGAGGGTCAAACAAATCAAGTATAGTTCTCCATGGACTTTCAAATCAACAAATAAGGAATAAATTGTAAAGAGGTAGCTTTAGCCTAGGAGCTCCTGTCAAACCTGGCTCTCATACCATGTTAATCGACCAACTCTCTTAAAAGCTTAAGCTTGTAGGATTTGGGTTTAATATGAATATATGTCTTTTAACATCAATACTTTTTCTGGATTTTTGGTTGGAATTTGATGTTGTTGTTCTAAAATGTGATCTTTGCTTGAGACAGAATTCCCGAAATCTGGTATTAATATATTTGGCTTGATTGTGCGACTCTTGTAAGGAAGAGTTAGAGAATGACAGCAGTGAACAAATAAATGGTGACCGTAGTGTTTAACATTTTTGGCTTGGGTTATAGAAACGACTTTTTTAAACAAAGGAACCAGAATTGTTAAATCTACTTGAATTTATTGTTACAGTGTGGTTAAATTGGACATTGTAGATTGTGGTTTTCTTGTGTAATAATTAACACAAATGGCCATGATATAACCATATGATGCGAATTTGAATGAAGTTAATCAACTAGATTAGTTCCACTCAAATGGGGACCACCATATAGTGATAGGCTTCAAGAAATGATTTGAATGGAAATTTTAAAATCCCAAAGTTCTACCATAATAGTAGCTCTATCTTGAGGCCATGATGGAGACAAGTGGCAGCCACCTTTGAAAGTTTACCACAAACGCAAGGGCTGCAAGGCTCAAGCCTTAATTTGGCACTCTTTGGATGATAAAGGGCCTAGTTCGGATCTTATATAATGGGTTGGTTGTGATTTGCCAATGGTTGTGATTTTCCATGGGTTGTCATTTTCTATGATTGTCATTTTCCAGTAGTATTTATGAGGTCTTAGAAGTCAAGTCAAAGTTGTTAGTTCAAGTTCATTTATTAGATGGTAGTTCCAAGAGTATTGGGTCCCTAGAATCACCCATATATATGGTTGTATTTAGTCTTGGTGAATCAATGAATGAATGAATTGAAGAAATTTCCAGCAATTACTAGTGTCTTTGTGTGATGAAAAGATCCCTATGGTGTGATGCCTAGGGTTCCTAGGAGTGATTTCTAGGGTTATTTCAATCACTTTGTGTGATACAAAGAGCCCTTTGTGTGATACAAAGAGCCCTTTGTGTGATACAAAGAGCCCTTTGTGTGAAGCCTAGGGTTTCTAGGAATGATTTCTAGAGTTATTCAATCATACTCTGTTCTTCTAGCATTTTACTTTTGCTGCTGCATCAGCTCAGTAGTTGGAAATCTCAGAAAAAAGGTCTGCTGTGGTGATTATAAGTCTAGAGAAACATAACTTGTCCAATACTTCTTTGATTTAATCTAGGCAATTCTATGCTTGAGGAGCCAGGTGGGGGTGGCTGTGTACAGATGTCAAAATGATTTCAGTCAACAATTGATACTTCTTTTGACTATATACAAATGATATAACCATTGTAAGCTCATGGAAAATGGATAGCTAAAATAAATGCCAGTTTTTTCCGGAACATGCAATTAGAATCATGGAAGAAATTGAGCAAAGTATGGCTAATATCCTACATTTAGCCTCCTTCTTGTCGATAATATTCACTGTTCAATCTCAATTCAGTTGTTATCTTCTTCTCCAAAGTTTTAATCTGTTTCATGCATTTTGAATCATGGCTTAAGTTTCAGTGTGAAGATCATGACCCGTGGTGTTTTGGAAAAGATAGGCAATTTTAGAAAATGTGTCCACCATGAGCAAGAAATAATCCCTTTTGTTTTTGGTGACTAATATTTTATAAGAGTTCTAAAACAAACTTCATGGTCACTTCTATCCATGAATGAATAGGTAATAGGGGGGAAGTCTACAAGCTAGTATATATGGATGAAAATAATATTTTCGTACCAATGTCACACTGTTACTGTGACGAAAAAGCTTAAATTCTTCTCTCATGAAGAACAATTGGAGTGCACATTTGAATTCTTTAAAGAAGCTCTTCCTATTATAATTATTAAGCTGTTTACCAAATTGGGACCAATATAAGGATGCTCACATGCATTTCTTTGAAAGTATAATAGGTTCACTTCCATGAGCAAATTTGATTGTAGAGAAGCTCATCAGCTCAACACATGTACAACTAAATTTGATAGTAGAGAAACTCATCAGCTCAACACATGTACAACTCTCTTTAAATAAAGAACCATAACCGTACATTCATGGTTATTCAGCTCAACACATTTACAACTCTGTTTCAAGAAATGACAGAGGCCTCTCTCTCTCTCTCTCATTCTTTTATTTAAATGTTTGTTTTTTATATCTAAGTTGCCACTCTGGATACAAAAATCCAATACTCATCATAACTCTAAATTTTACTCTACTTCTAAAATTTTATATGCAACTATAAGTTCTTCTAAGTCCTTTTTGTGCATTAGCGTTTGTAGCAACATGTATTAATGTGTGTGATCTAGACTCTATTGTTACCTTTTTTTAATAATTAGAAAAAGCCCCAAAAATGTAACATTATGCTTACTCTTTTATCCTCCTCTTTTGTTCCTGAAAGTTTGATAGCACCGTCCTTGGGAGTTTCTCTTGAGCCCTGTGATGGGAAAGACATAAAAGGTGAATGAGAATATCGCTGTTGCTTATGTCTTTAAGACATGATTTTCAATTTTTCCTCAATAAACTTATCTTGAATCTTTAATGCTATAAATGATTAGGTGCATAATCACGTTCAAATATGCAAAACTGCTGACGGCTTTTGTACATTCTCATGCAGGTAAGACCATCTCTGGAGGTAAAGTTGTGATTGAGGTTTCATTATTTGGAGTGCATGTCCACACAGAGACCCATAATCTTTGTGAGGAGACATACTGTCCGATATCAGAAGGCAAATTTGAGCTCTCTCATTCACAAAATCTTCCAGTATTCACCCCACCGGTATTCCAAACTTTACCTGCTTTATATTTTGTGCTTTCTTATGCTAAGTTGAATTTACTCCATTCACTGGTCTCACTTTGTATTGATTTATTTTATGAACTACTGAACATTTAAAACGCTTTTGCAATATGGCATTAGTAATTCTAGATCATGTTGTTGTCTCTTATCTACACACTAGTAGTATGTCTTGATAATGATGTCATCAGTCCTAAAAATTCTGCTTGTTTATTGGATTCACAACAATGAATATCTTTGATTCATTTATTTCCTTTTGGAGTTGTCATTTTTCAGTGCATCACCCAATTCTATAGCTGTGCAATGTCATGTCATGAGGGAATACTGTATAAAATCTCGTTGCAGTGGCCCTCAATGTGGCTATCAATCTTCTTAAGCATGATTGAACTTAGTTCTATGATATTAGGTGGGTGTCCTGTTGCTACTCTTGGCCAATCTGTTCAGCTCCGCTTGGAATCCGGAAAGTACTAAGAAAATAAAATAAAAATGAAAATAAAGAGGGAAAATTGAAGGAAATAAAATTTGTAAGAAAATAAAAAATAGGTTTAAGCTTAATAAATTAATTCTATATGTTTATTCAAAATCATTTTATTAGTTTATCTCTATTATATAAAGACTAAGAAATTTAAAAATATGTAAAATTTTGAGAAATTTTGATTGTATTTGATTTTCTTTTATATTTTTCTCGGTAAAACCAAACATGAGAAAATCATTTTTCTTAGTATTTTTTTCTCTTTTCCTAGTACTTTCCGGCTTCCAAACGGAGCCTTCATGTTTCCTTAGTATTAGGTTGTGTATGGTTCTTGAAAAGTACTAAGGAAATAACAAAAATGCGAAGGAAAATGATTTTCTAATATTTGGTTGCCAAATAAAAAATCTTCAAGAAAATCAAAATAAAATTACGTACAAACTTATATATTTTTAAATTATTTAATATTTATATTGATGAGTTAAAATAAATAAAATGAGTTTAAAGCAACAAATAAAAATGATATATCGGGTTCAACTTTATGAAGAAATATAAGAAAATGATGTTTTTCTTATTGATTGAATGAGTGAGTTGAACATTACAGGCCCTACCTACTTATATACATCAGGAAAACATAAAAAGGAAATAAATCAAGTACAAAAAGGAAGGAAAAATATTGTATAGGAAAGGAAGGGAATAAATCAGAGGATATTCTAAGAATATCCTATGATTTTCAACACTCCCCCTCAAGTTAGAGCATATAGGTTATATGCACCAAGCTTGTTACAAATAAACTGAATCCTTGGACCTCGGAGAGACTTAGTGAAAATGTCTGCTAGTTGGTCACTCGAGTTGACGAAACTATTAGTCATGCATCCCGAGACAATCTTCTCTCAAAAGAAGTGACTGTTCACTTCAATATGTTTGGTCCTATCATGAAAGACTAGGTTGGAAGCAATGTGTATGGCTACTTGGTTATCACACACAAGCTTCATTTGTCCATAATTCCCAAATCTTAGCTCTTGAAGAAGCTGTTTTAGCCATATAAGTTCACAAATTGCCAAAGCTATAGTTCGATACTAAGCTTCAACATTAAACTTAGCCACCACATCATGTTTCTTAGTCTTCCAAGATATTAAGTTGTCTCCAATAAATACCGCGATATCTGAAGGAAGCATGCGTGCAACGGGGCGAGCACACCGTGCATCGTATCCAGCAATGCGGGTGTGACCTCTGTTTTCATATAACACCCCCTGGCCTGGTGTTCCTTTGATATAACGGAGGATACGGATCACAACATCCCAGTGACTATCACATGGTGATTGTAGAAACTGACTAACTACACTCGCATGAAAGGAAATGTTCGGTCGAGTGATGGTGATGTAGTTTAGTCTCTCCACTAGTCGTCGATATCTCCTTGGATCTCGTAGAGGCTCCCCCTCTCCAGGTACAAGCTTGACATTCTGGTCCATAAGAGTGCCTACAGGCTTACAATCTAGCATACCAGTTTCCTCCAATATGTTCAAGACATACTTCCCTTGAGACATAACTACATCGGAATTAGACTGAGTTATCTCACTCCCTAGAAAGTATTTATGTTTCCCTAAGTCTTTTGTCTGAAAGTGACTGAAGAAATGCTGTTTAAGTTTCCGAATAACATCCTAATCACTGCCTGTTATAACAATGTCTTCCACATAAGCAATCAGATAGATGCACTATCTTGATGATGTATGATGATAGGAGACATAGTGGTCCGATATACTCCGAGTCATACCGAACTCTTGTACCATAGAGCTAAAGCAGCCAAATCAGGCTCGAGGGGACTACTTTAGGCCATATAAGGAATGACGTAGCCTACATACCAAACCAAACTCCCCCTGAGCAACAAATCCAGGCGGTTGCTTCATATATACCTTCTCGGTGAGGTCGCCATGGAGAAATGCATTCTTGATGTCCAACTGATACAAGGGACAAGAGCTCATAGCAGCCATAGATAAGAGAAGACGAACGGAAGTCATCTTAGCAACAAGAGAAAAAGTGTCATAGTAATCAGGCGCCATATGCAGTATGCCCCCTTCAGCGTAAGCGGGCTTTAAGGATGACCCCTCCGCCACATCAGAACCAGTATAACTATATAAACCTTGGCGATAGCGGGGGACTTGTCGAGGTAAGAATTTAGGTCCCATGTGCGATAGAATGCAGGCCGATCATTTCTTCAACCATTGCACATTTCGGCTGAATGAGAGGGCCTCATGTATAGTGTTAGGAAGAGAAACAAAAGACAAGGTGGAAATAAAAGTAAAATATGGTGAGGATAAACGATGATAAGACAAGAAAGTATAAATAGGATGGGGATTATGAGAGGAACGAGTACATTTTCGAATGGAAATGGGAGGATCGGCTGTGGACAACAAGACCAGCGTAGTGGAGGGGGGCGCCATAGGAGATGAGTCATCGGGAGGCCCACTGTCGGTACGCAGACGACGAGTATAAACCTGTAACGGTAGAGATAAGACCGCGAGACTAGAAGGTTGTGGGGAAGAGAAGATAGAAGAGTGTTCAAAAAATGTGACATCAGCAAAAATGAAGTATCGATGTGTATCGGGAGAGTAGCAATGGTAACTGCGTTGAGGGCGAGAATAACCAATGAAGATGCACTTCAGGGCCTTAGCAGAAAGTTTATCTTGGCCAGGAGTAAGTATATAGACAAAACAAGTCGCATTTGTGAGGGCGGAGGGAAGCAGAGAAAAGGGTTGATTAGGAAGGAGAATGAGAAGACGATCACATGATATAGAAGAAGGCATGTGATTGATCAAATAGCAGGCAATTAAGATAACATCCTCCAAAAAACGTTGAGAAATTGTATGGTGGAGGAGAAGAGTGCGAGCTGTCTCAACTAAGTGACAATTCTTGCGCTCAGCCACCCCATTTTGTTGTGGAGTGTAAGCATAAGAAGACTGATGAAGAATCCCATGGGAGGATAAAGAGCGGAGGCGGAGAGGTATTTAAGGCATTATCATTACGTAAATCTGCGAATGAAGTATGAAGTGATTCTGAATCTCGGCCAAAGAGATTTTGGAACAACGAAATAGCTTAGTTCGACTCTTCATTAAAAATAGTCAAGTACAACGGGAAAAATCATCAATAAATGTAACAAAATACCAGAAACCTAAAGTAGACACAGTTCGAGACGGACCCCATACATCATTGTAGATGAGCTCAAAAGGAGACTTGGTCTGGGATTCTAAGTGCTTAGGGAATAAAACACGAGTATGTTTCCCAAGCTGACGCGGCTCACATTCTAGTGAAGATAAGCTGGAAAAGCGAGACACCATCTTCCGAAGCTTGGAAATGTTCGAATGATCGAGACGACGATGGACGAGAAGAGGTTCATCTGTTGAAGTGCAGACTGTGGAAGATGGGGTCAAACTGAGATGGTAAAGGCCTTGAGACTCATGTCTTATGCCAATCGTCCTCCCTGTACTCTGGTACTGCAAGGTGACAGAAGAGTGAGAAAAGGTAATTGAACAATTAAGATCATGGATTAATTTACTAATAGAGATAAGATTAAATGGAGAATCAGGGACATAGAAAACAAAAGTAAGAGGTAAAGATGGGACGAGACAGGCAGACCCGATTCCATTGGCCATGGTTTGAGTCCCATTAGCCATAATAATCGTAGGTGAGGGTGAAGTGATAGTAAGGGAAGAGAAGAGATCCTTATTACCAAACAGATGATCAGATGCACCGGAATCGAGAATCTATGGACCAAAAGAGTGTGCAAGATAGGTAAAGGCATTATCGTTCTGGGCAACAGAAGCAATGGAGGTAGATTTGGCGGCATGAATGAGGCAAAGAAACTCCTTATATTCATTGGGCATAAAAGTCACTCCTTGAGATGGAGACGGAGGCTGATCCTCAATTGAAAATTTAGAAGACCGGGCTACATGACTAGTGCAAAATGACGACCATGTGCTTGATAACACACGTCACCGAAATGCGGCTGAAATTACATTACATTAGGTACAATGAGGTCTTCGGCCTCTCTGCTCGGTGGCCACCACAAATACTCACAGGTCCTGCATTGGGTGAGATGGAGCAAGCATTACCAAAGTCTCATTGGAAACCTCAAAGGGTGCAGTGGATGAATGACGTAGTAACCGAGCAAAAATGTCATCAAAGGTCGAGTTAGTAGTAGAGCCAGTGAGGATCTATTCTTGGATGTTGTCAAACTCTGTGCCAAGTTTAATAAGAGTAAGGATCATAAAGATTTGATCCTTATTGGACAAGTAGGTCTAGGCATCAGTGACCTTAGGCAGGACAGATAAGAGCTAATTTTTCAATGCAAAGATTCATCCAACGAAGGAAGATAATTTCATATTAAGCTGCTCCAAACTATCAACGGAGGAGATGACATGGTAGAAGCATTGAACGTCATTGGTATATAAATTCTTTGCTTAGGTCTAAAGGGGCTGACATGTCTGGTAATCCCCAAGATTGCTGAGTGTTTTGGGCTCTATAGACTGTTGAAGAATGTTACATAGTAAAGCGTCATGTTTCCGCCACTGAGGACGTTTATCTTCTTCAACACTACACTCCGTAGAGGTCAGATGGTCTTTAACACCATTTCCAGTAAACCATAATGCAACAAAATTGGCCTAGGATTGATAGTTATCAATTTCCCTTGAGTCGATTGACAGTTGTCATGGGAGTTCTAGATAGAAACGAAGAAAATCTCGAAGCTCTTTCAACCATAGTGAGAAAAATCGACAAAATCAGCAAGAAGACCAAATACCAAGGCCAAAAAATGCAACTGCGAAGGTGAGAAAAGCATGTGGATGATGCTGAGGCTCGAAAAAATAGAGAACAGTCACTGTAGCAGTAGGTAGGCCATAGAATCTATAGAAATCTGGAGTTTCATAGCCTGTCGGAGAGAAAAGAGGGCAAAAATCCTAGATGCAAGCCTCAAATGGAGAAACCAAGGGGTTGGGAGGTAATGCCGGGAGGGGACAACCAAGCTAGGAGAAGGCGATGGCAGGAGACTGGGCCACGCGTCATCACGCGCTAACCACACGCCGGCACGTGGTGGTTGCCATAGAGGAGAAGTCACACGGATGGAGTTGCATGACACACTAGTTGTTGTTGGGGTTGCTATCGACATGTAGATCAAGCAACAACGAACCCAATGGTGGGGTTATCGGCTGGAATGGAGCAGTCGTCGGAAAAGTTCACCGGAAAGTTTTTTGGGCACTACAGAGGTCTAGCAGCAACAGGGGATTTTGGAGCTTCCTGGGACGATGGTTGTGATGGTCAGAATAAGACAATCATTAAATGGTTTATCGGAATTGAGAACACAACGAAGCTTTAACTTGAACCTTCCATGGCTTTGATACCATGTGAAGAAATATAAGAAAATGATGCTTTTCTTATCGATTGAATGAGTGAGTTGAACATTACAGGCCCTACCTACTTATATACATCAGGAAGACATAAAAAGGAAATAAATCAAGTACAAAAAGGAAAAAAAATATTGTACGGAAAAGGAAGGGAATAAATAAGAGGATATTCTAAGAATATCCAATGATTTTCAACAAACTCTAATTTTATTTTCCTTCATTTTTTTCTTCTACTTTTTCTCTCAATTTTCTTTCCCTCAAGTTTTCTAGAAACCAAATATAGTCTTATTGTTTGTGTGCTTTCTTTACATTTTTTTTTGCCTTTTTATTTTCTTCTATTTTTTGAAGTTTCTTATAATTTATTTCCCAGTGTTCTAGCGCTGCCTGCCATGTTGAGTATACTGTTGTTATAAACTTATTTATAAATGTAATGTCAGCCTAACAGGTGGCCTTACATATATTTTGGGGAGCAGCTACATTAATTATCCTCAGAACGATTCATTCTGCAAAACAATCTTTTTGGTAACAAAATCACTGAAGATAATTCCATTTAACTATTGGTTGTCCTCTTCTCCTACCAAACGTCCCCTAATCTACATAGAAAGATGTGTTAGAGAAAGGAAAAAAGAAAGACAAAAAAGAAACAAACCTGCATATAACCTACTAGACCTGGGGAGGAAGAAAATGCAAATGCTTCCATCAACAAGCCTTAGCCAACCTAATGTGCTACTTAACTAATTCAGGCATCAAAGTGAAAGAGCAAAATCTTCAAGCATCTAATTTCCAAGGTCCTCCTTCCTTTGAGACTCCTAAAATGGTCAAATAGTTAGTGTCCATAGAAGGTACTGAAATGAATTCACGTATGAATGTTGTTGCTAGTTTTCTTTTTATAGACCTTTTCATGTATAGGTGCCATATTTCTATTTGTCTTTTGTCTCTGGTGTTAGTGGGATCATGGAGCAGTTGTTCTTTTTGTCCTGGACCCTTGTCCGGACTGGTTTGGATGAGGAATGATTCATATTTTAGGCAAATAATCCATGTGCCGAATACTGTTTGGTGTCATGTGATTCCACTTAGCTTATGTCCAAGTCTTAAAGACGTCCGTTTCAAGTAGGGCGCAATGGGCACCAAGAAACGGCTAGGCCTGATATAGGCCTAAGTATAGCAAACTTCATTTTAACGGAATCGGGCATTATATGCCCGACTCCTATGGTACTAAACTCAGGTAGAGTTCATTTGGTTCAGTCTAGGTGTGTCTCGTGATAAGAAGGCTAGTCGTTTCAAGCTGGAAAAGACGAACCTTTGAGTGCGGTATGGCTTGCTACACAAGCTGATTCTGTAAGTGTTTGATTCCCAGATCATCATATAACCGAATCCAACCCATAAGTAACAGGTGCTATCGTCGCCCTTGTTCATTCCGAATATGTGCCCGACTCCATTTTGTCTGTGACGGGCCTAGCTATCTTTTGTTCACTCCAAGTACCACAATCAAACTGTGACACCCCAAACCCGGGGGTCCGTTGACTACCCGTCAACCCGCGGAATACTCGTGAATGTCGGGTGACCCGATATTTTTCAAGAAAATCGGGCAGAGTTTTCTTTGTACAGGGAGCTCTACGCAAATACAAAACACTGCATAAACTGTCCCAAGCAGTCAATATAACTTGAGTTTATGATTTAAAACTGACCACTTGGGCCTGAAGCAATACTCAATATACATGCCAACTATGAATCCAACTATATACTCAATAGTTACAAGAGTCAATATGTTTTTACTCTTATACAATACATACATTAAACTTAAAAAGTTATAATACATGTATACATCAAAGCCACAACCCGACTTTCTTCTAATCCTCGGTCTCTAGGGCTAGTCGTCCCCTCGTACGCTCCTGTGCTGTAAAATAATATCCCTCGACGGGATTAATTTAATGCTCGGTAGTGGAATCGCCACAAGTAGAGCACACTCGCCTTAGTGCAGTGCAATGTTCCAATGAAAACACACATTCAAACAAATGCATGATCCTATTGGAATGTCTACATGACCAACTCGGATCAGGAGTCCTCAGGCTCATCACACTGTCAAACCTCGTATGAAAATTATTATTTTGTTTGTTTGTGGACAAGCCTCCAGTGTATATATATATCAATTGGGCGCTCAACGATTGATATATTATTTGTTTAATGGACTCTCTCACATTGAATATCAATTGGGCGCTTCGACGATTGATATTTTTTTAAATTGGACTACCCTCCAGATAATTAATATTTTTTAAATGACCCTCGACAGTTTTCTCTAGACTCATCTCATGCACTCACTCCCCATAGCCTAGGGTGTTCAGTGCATATGGAATGCATGTATGTCAATTTAATATAGTCTCATTCACGGAGTAAATATATAAACATGCATATATTTACAAAATTTAATTCACACAATCATGTCATGTAAATTAATTAAAATTCATACGGCCAAAATTGGCTCACTTGGGGTAATGATCTGAGCAATTCTACTTAGATTACTTTCGACCAGCATATATTTTCAAGAAATTATATTTTTGAGAACATTGTTTCGGGAATAGTGAAACTCTCGATTCTTGTTCCCAAAAATCACAAATCATCGGTTCACTTAGTGAACAGGGTTTCTGACCATTTTAAGACCTCGATCCAATCGATACGCATCAACACAAAATGCATAATTTTACACCAAAATCGGTCGTGGGCGGCCACGTACTCCCATTGATTTTCAAAAATTTGTATCAATTCGGTCCCGAGTTTGGAGGGATCGATCAAGCGACCCCTGCGACCTTATTCGACTGAAACATTGGGTAAAACACTTAAAATGGGAATAAAACTCAAGTAGGGAGAAACCCTACCTCTCGGGTTTGAGAAAACTCCTAAATCTCTAGACCCACGCCGTTCCCCTCCGCGCAGGAGCGCCTTCTCTTCATTCCGCACCAACGGTCGATCAAGGTATTTTTGCAGAAGTTTCTCTAAAGGAAATCTAAAAAAATGGCCATCGACCACTTTCCGTTCAATCTAATGCTTCCTTTTCTGTTGGAGAAGACGCCACCGGCTTATTTCGCCTTTTCTTTCGTTTAATCAAATTTTGGAAATGACGCTTTAAGTCCTTCTTTTTCCAAGCTTTGGATATTCTAAGACTATTCCCATTGGCCCATTTTCATCATTTACTCATACCACTTATGGCACATGAAAGATTTGTTATATACGACTCGTCGCAACGGTAATCGTTATACTAAGATCCAAACCGAGATGCCTTCAAAAACGCGCGCCGACCCGATCGGGTCTCGAATTCGACGAAATTTACGTGCTAGCCAGATTTCACGAGACAATTCCAACGATGAAATCCGCTTTCACATCCGAGATCCGCAGAATAAATCTCGGATTTTTAACCTAAATAACAATTTCAGAATCAAAATTACGATTTTGCCCTTATTTCATAATCAATTTCTGCCTTACATTCTTCCAAAGGAATTTCGTCCCGAAATTAACAATCAAAATCAATTACACGATATGCAACGTACTCTATCATGCATGTGAACAAATATTTAAATTTAACGACCGAATCACGACCTTCATCCCTAAACAAGGGATAGGTACTCGCATCGTGTCCTCACAAGCCCCACGCGGCCTCCACTCAATAAGGCTCCAAGATTTCATCACCTCACGGCCTTACGGGCCACAAACCCGATCACGGCTATCAACAACGACACCGTCCTCCTCGGCTGTCCTTAACCGCTGCCAACCTCAATCCGTCCCTCAATCCACGAAATGGATCCTCGGCGCATATTTCCCGAGCATGAGACGGAAACACCCGACACCCATCATGTTGGCCAGAACGCTAACTCCAGACGTTAACGGCCTACCCTCTCGAGTATCTCAAGGATCCAATGAACCCCGGCTGAGCAACGCCCCACGCTCACGAACCCGACCACCCTGGGGCATCACCTTCAAGAAGACGTGATCCCCAACCTCGAACTCTAAGGTCGACGTCGACATCTCCAGACAAACCTTCTCGCTTCGCCTAGTCGTGAGAAGACGCCATAGATCGCCTCACCTTCTGGCGCTGCTCTAATCATATCGTGACTGGGATTTGAAATTTCTCTTCTCCCACCCATTCAACATAACTAGCGATCTATTTCTACTCTCCCCATACAATGCCTCATACTGTCATCCTGTGATACCCGCCGTAACCGTTTGTCAGAGGGGCTAATTCCACTGCGGCAAATGCTCCTAACTCCGCCCTTACGATCCAGACGCATGCCTCGTAGCATGTCCCTCTAACACCTGATAAACCTCCGGGACCACCATCTGTCAAGGGTGGAACGTCGCACTCATCAAGCCAATAGGCTCATAGCCTTTTGAAACTCTTCCAAAAGTGATGCCAGAACCCTAGTCCCTATCCGACACTCATTACATACCTGCATCTATGTAGCCTGACTATTTCGAATGTATAACCTGCATCTCCAAGGCTTAAGGTCATCCGTATGGCTAGAAAATGCGCCAACTTCGTGAGTCGGTCCATTATCACCCATACCGCTGGCCATGCTCTCGGCCGCTGGGCCCGCGCGCGTGGGTCACAAAGTCCATCGGACGGCTCCCACTTTCCACTACCACCTCCAATGGCCGGCGTAGTCCCGCCGCTTCGTGCTCAAATTTAACTCCTCGTCGACACGCGGCACATCGTCGAACAAAGCCCCCTACGCTGCCTCTTCATCCCACTCCAATAGCACGCGACGGCATCCTGCGACATCTCGCGCCACCCCTGACGCACTCCGCAACCGAGCGCTTGAAACTCCCGAGCCTCTCTCAAATCGCCAATCAACCACTACTCGTCCCCCTATATCGAAGACTACCACATCCGCGTGAACAATCCAAAATTTCTCGTCACCCGTACTCCGACCGTATTTCTAGCCCCCGACGGACATCTCGCCCCGCCACCGGGACTCAATCACTCGCCAACAGAGACGGTGTAGCCACTAAACTCCCAAGGTACCCCGAAGCCCGCTTGTTGCATCAGAAATTTAAACCGCCCCATGGTTCCTGAAAGCATCCGCCACTCCCCGAGAAGCTACTTCAGCCAACGCTCTCGCGGACTTCCGACTAAGTGTGCATCGCCCACTACATTCGCTTTACCGGATGGTAATGCAAGCAAGCCATAACTTTCTGTGAACTCATCCACCCGCCGCTCTCATCGAGGTCCCGTTGCATGAAAATATACTTCAAACTTTTATGGTCCGGTACACCCTCGAACTCCCGCCAGATAAAGTAGTGGGCGCCAAATCTTCAAGGCGAAGACCACGCGCTAACTCCATGTCGTGGGTAATTCGCTGCGGATTCTTCAACCGACGGAACCATAAGCTACTACTCCTCCCGACCGCATCAAACACATCCTAATCCGCCCCTCGAGGCATCACAATACACCGCGTACCCTCAACCGCCGGTCCGATTCACGTTATGAGTCAAGTAAGTCTCCTTCTTCAACTCCCCGGAATGCCTCAGACGGCCATCCCAATCAAATCTCGAATTCCTTCCGGTCAACCTAGTCATAGGTGCTGTTATCCTGGAGAAATCCTCAATGAATCTCCTGTAATACCCAACCAATCCCAAGAAACTACATATCTCGAAGACTGACTTCGACCTCTCCCAACTCATCACCGCCTCGACCTTCTCCGAGCCGACTAACACTTCGACGCCTACACCACGCGGTCTCAAAATCTCACCTCAAGAAGCTCGTAACTCTCGTGACTTAATGAACTCGCGCATACCGACGGCGTCTCAACAACTAAACGACCAATCACTACGCCTCCCACTGACGGCAGACGCACGCTATCCACGGTTACCACGACAACCGTTTCAAATAGTATTTAATATCCTATGCATGAGATCCATGAACGCCGCCGCGCATTCGCCAATCCAGCGCATCACCGTGAAACCTGCGCGCCCATAACGCGCCCTAAACGCCATCTTAGGTATATATTCGTATCCCTAACCTCAAATTGGAGCGGTAACCAAAGGCGGCGTTCATCTCGACTCGCGCCTCTCAACCGGACAAACAAATCGCCAATCCTCTTAATGGGTACCGATTCTTGATCATAACCATGTTCAACTGGTCGTAGTCATTAATACCGGCGGTCTGGCCCTTCTTCGCAAATGTAACCCAGCGCCCACACGCGCTCCTGCCTAATGAACCCCATTCAATAGCCCCGTGAATCGGGACTCCGAGTTCCCGCAACTCAACCCAAGGCCATCCCATGCGGAGTCATAGAGATGGGTGAAGCAACAAGGCGTAACTAGACACTCAAGTCTACTACCCTCTCATGAGGTAGTCCAGTAGCTCATCCGAAAAACATCCACATACCCATACTACTCGAGGTAGATCTAAGTCCGTCCTCCTCGTCCCTTCAGTGGTAAGGCTCGCTAGCCAACCCGGGCTTAACCCCTCGACACTGACTCGTGATAACGTCCGGGGAAAATATCATGCTTCGGTCTCGAAACATCACACGAGCATCGTCCCTGCAGCAGAACCCCCGCGCCATAATCGATAACAACCCTCGTAGTTCGCCGTACCAATCCATCCTGATGACATCGAACTCGAAATGTCCATGATCCTCAGTCCACTGTGAAAGAGAGCCCCGGCATCTCCAACAACCTCGACATATCATCCCTATTCTCGCCCTAATCCCTAGGGAGAACTCACGTACAACGGATCCTCTAAGGTCTCAAACCTCTAAGCCTCTCAACTCTCTACGGTCGTGGTCAGTTCCAACCATGGAATCCATTCAGAGGCTAAGTCCTACACTCCCCGTCCACACCTGACAACTTCAAATTTCATTCTCAAATCTCCTAACTCACCAAGCTCCACGGCCACGTAATCATCACAAACTGGCTAGCTCTGCGGAACCTAGTCACATACCATCACGCCATCCTCCCCCGTCGCCTCTAGGAACTCCCGGTGCCTTCGCACGCCTCGCCAGCCTCTAAAGTATCGCACTCCATGAATGTACCCAAACCCCGTCCATATCATCGCCTCTAGGTCTCTAGAGAGGTCCTTGCCCATTTCCACCATACTGGGCCTCACCTCTAGGGCCGAACACAATTATCTAATCCCGGTCGACGGAGGTGATCTCCATAGCCCCAAAAGAGATGCTCTCGATCTCGCATAAAACCAACTGGTCCGCAACCATCGGTCTCCTTCCCGCGAATGCCTGGAGGCATACGAAACTGGGAGGTTACTGGGACCTCCCTCACTACCTACTATGCTCGCCTGAGCGATAGCCCGGGCCGCGATACCACGCTTCAAAGAAGGCCTCGCTGGACAAATACTAAATTACTGGTCAAATGTCTGGTGCTCGACCAAATGTCTCCGTGGATCACCCCTGGCCAGTTCTCGCCTCATAATTAGCCATCTACACAATCAACATGGCAAGCCAATATACAATACAAGATCTCAAGGCATAAACACAAATTTCGAGGCACTACAATCACACCAAACCAAGCAGAGTATATCAAGTCCCCATTTATGAAGCAATGCAGAGAATTTGTCTGTACCCAACTGATTTTGATCACAAAAATTTTATTTTTGAAAATTTTATTTTTTTTCCGAAAATTTTTATCAAATTTTATTTGATTTTATTTCATTTTAATTTAATAAAAAAAAAATTCGAAAAATTTGTGATGAACAGTGTTCATGAACCGGGTTTACGAACAATGTCCAAAAACTGACCCGAAAAATACCGAAATAAACCGGCCAAAAACAGCCGAGGCACCGAGTGCACAAATTACCGTCTGGGGCCAGCCACGCCCGCGCGCCACTCCCCCGCTGTCCGCCCGAGCTCACAGCCGCCTCTCTCGCGCAAGCCTCACAGCGGTCCAAGGCCAGGCCAAGGCGCCTGGGCCGCCGTGCTCAAGGCCCACTCGCGCCCCTGGGCCGCCTACGCCCTCGTCACGCACAAATTCAAGCAAGAGCCCACCCAGCTTCGCATCCAAAAAAAATTTTTTTTCGCTTTTTGTTAATGGAAAATTCCAAAAAATTATTTATACATTTTTTTTTTCATTTTCCATAACACCCAAATAAATTTTTATAAAAATTTATTTTCCTCCATTTTGTCTTTCGCTTACATCAGAAACCTAGAAAAAATCATTTTCTTCAATTCTCATCCCATAAATTTATTAAAATTCTATTTTTCATTTTCTTTTCCAATTTTGTACATCAGACACCTAAATATTTTTCGAACATATTTCTAACTCATCCATGCTAATCACCAAGCACACATAAACGATCTCATCACACAACACAAGCATACCATTCACAATAATTCATCAAATCATTAATAAACACGCGTGCACGTAGTGTCCTGGGCTATTCCGATTTTCCTAGTAATCTCATACCTACATTTATCATCGAATCCACACCTAATGCAAGGATGTTTACACCTCAAAGACTATGGCCTAAGCCCAAATCCCTTGCCCTGCAGAATTGTGATACCTAAACTCGATAATTAAACTCGCTGACACTTAAACCCGGGGTCCGTCACTCACCACAACCCGTGGAATACTCGTTAATGCTCGTGACCCGATATTTTTCAATTAAAAACGCAGTATCTCAGACGCGTGTTCTACCTAAATACAAAATCTGCATAAACATGTCTCAAATAGTCCAATATAACAGTTTATGATTTAAAACGACCACTTAGGCCCATAAACAATACTCAATATACATGTCAACTATGAATCCAACTATATACTCAATAGTTACAAGAGTCAATATGTTTTTACTCTTATACAATACATACATTAAACTTAAAAAGTTCTAATACATGTATACATCAAAAGCCACAACCCTAGCTTCTAACTTGGCCTCTGGGACGAGCCGCCCCCGTACGCCCCCGCACCAGAAAATAATATCCTTCTCGACAGGTGAGCTAATGCTCGAGAAATGCGACCGCCCTAAGAGCTTACTCACCACCTAAGCCAAGTAGCAAGAATGCTCCAAATGTAAACACACATTCAAAGAACGCATTTGATCCTACTGGAATGCCTGGCTACGACTCCAACTCGCATCCCGAGTCCTCACCGACTCCATCACACTCGCCTAAGCCTCGTATGAAAATTATTATTTTGTTTGTTTGTGGACAACCCTCCGATGTGTATATATATATCAATTGGGCCGCTCCGACGATTGATATATTATTTGTTTCAGGACTACCTCCGATGAATAATCAGGGCCGCCTAACGATTGGACATATTTTTTTTTAATTTGACTACCCTCCGATAATTAATATTTTTAGACAACCCTTCGAACCGCTTTCTGTACTTCATCTCATGCACTCACTCCTATGTACTAGTATGCTCCAACAATAATGGCCGTGACGCCAATTCCAATACAGCCTAATTCATTGTAAATATATAAACATGCATATATTTACAAAAATTTAATTCACACAATCATGTCATGTAAATTAATTAATTCATACATCAAAATTAAATTCACTTAACGATCAAACACGCAATTTACTTCGAATTACTCGACCAACATATATTTTCAAAAATTACGTTTAAGAGTATCGATCGCTTTAATAGTGAAACCCTCGCCATTATTCCTTAAAAATCACAAATCATCTGCTTCACTTAGTGAACCCTGTTTCACGGCCATTTTCCACTTCAATCCAATCAATACACGTGATCAAACACAATAAATGCACTCTTACACTGTGTCACGTGGAGCGTACCCACCGCCGCTCCATTTGATTTTCAAAACTCAGATCAATCTCTGGCCCTGCTCGACCGATCAAACGGCCCCCTAACGGCCTCATTCGACCAAATTCTCGTGAAACACCCTAAAATGGAATAAAACCCAAGATAAACCCTACCTCGGAGTTCGGTAAAACTCCCTGGGTCCCAGACTAATAAACCCTCTCTCGCAGCAGCCTTCCCTTTTGGTCTCCAAGATCGCCGACTATTTGATCGCTGTATTTTTAGAGAGAAGTTTCTCTCTAAAGGAAATCTCAAATGCATAATGGACACTTTCTCTCGGTTCAATTCACGTTTTCCTTTTCTTTAAGTTGGAGAAGACGCCACTGTTCCTATTTTGGCCTTTTTCTTCATTTAATCAAATTTCGAAATTACGCTTTATGTCCTTCTTTCCCGCTTTTGACATTCTAAGACTATCTCTGGGTCAGTCTATTTTCATCATTTCCTCTACTCATACCACTTATGGCACATGAGTACTTGTTATATATGACTTTCGTCGCACGAAAATCACTATACGGCACCCAAACCGCGACGCTCTAAAACGTGTCAGAATCTCGACCGTCCCGGGACCGACCAAAGTTTACGTGCTACCTAGATTTCACGAGACGACATTTCAACGATGAAACTCGCCACATCCGAGATCCGTGAGAATAAATCTGATTTAACCGAAATAACAATTTCAGAATCAAAATTACGATTTCGCTTCTTATTCCATAAATTAATTTCGCCTTTACACAACCTTGGCCAAACCTACAATCTAAGTGTCAACGAAAAATCAGTACATAAGCTTTCCATGGATGACGTAAAAAGCTCCATCTCATGGGACTGATATGTGGGCAAAATTTTCTAATTTTCTTCTTGCATTCCTCATTTTTTAATGACTTGAGAAAGAATTCTTTGATAGGTATTCAAGCCCAACCCAAAATACCGACCTGATAGATGGAAGAACCTCTCAAACTTAAGCACTACTCTTCACTCTCATGTGGAACTGATATAAGAATGTATCATTGCCCATTCCTAAATAAGTCGGACGTCCTGCCGACGCCATACTCAAGCAATTTTCACTCGACCTCCTTCTGCATCAGGTAGCCTTTTCTCGTCACACACTTGTTCTCAATGAAAATACCAATGATAGGTACCTAAGTCCAATAGAAAGAAATTCAACTTAAAGATCGCTCGACAGTGAGAGAACTCATCACCTTAAGCACACCCACACCTCATAACCTAACAGATACTGATTGTATCATTCACTTTGTTATCTTTAGTTTTATTTTATCATATGCTATATTGGTAGAATTATATATATATATTTTAATCGAGGAATTTCATGAGCTGATAGTGTCTGGTATTTTATAGGGCTCATACACTCTGAAGATGGAGATAAAGGATGAGAGCAAGCTTCAGCTGACCTGCATTACCTTTAATTTCAACATCGGTTTTGGGTCTTATGTGGCTGACAACTAATAGTGAGCAATTGAGGATGTCACGTATAGTAAGTAGTCCATCTATGTTATGTTTGCTCGTGTTTAGAAAAAACATAAAAATAAAAATAAAAAAAGAAGGAAAAAGAAAAAAAAGGTCATAGGAAATCATGTTATCTTGTAACGTGTGACCGCTCTATTAAGGATATTCCAGTGGCGTTTGTTTTTTTCCTTAACATTAAATAAAACTTTTATTTAAAATATGGCTTAACAGGAGGATTAAGGCTTTTTTTTTTTGAAAGAAAGGGATTAAATATTTAGTTATTTGTTTTTTCTAAAAAAAAGTAACCAACAAACCTTTAATCTATTGTTTTTTAAACAAGGAGTGTTTAAAGAAGGATGAAAATGTCGGATATATCATGTATAAACAGGTCTTGAAATGAAATTCAACATTGAAAGTAGGTTGATAGAAATATTGGTAAAATATCGGAATTATCAGCAATATATTGGTTATGCATCAAAATATCATGTATAAATTGAGATTGGAGTATGTGTGTGAAAACAAACAAATCAAGAAAATCGTCAAAAAAATCAGTGATATATAGTCGATTTCGTCGATAAATTGATGACATATGATCAATTTTTTTCTTTAAAAAAATGGCCATGGCGTTCCAATAAAAAGGAAATAAGATAAGAAATGAGAGAAGAGGGAGAGGAAGTAGATCTTTTTTTTTTTTTTTGAAAAAATGGCCATTGCGTTCAGAAAAAAGAAAACAAGAAAGAAAAGAATAAATGAGAGAAAAGATAGAGAGGAAGCAGATCAATTTATTTATTTATTTATTTTTGAAAAATGACCATCAGAAAAAAAAAAAAAAAAAAAAAAAAAAAACATAAAAGAAAAGAAGAAATGAGATAGGAAGATGAAGAGTGGCTTTCATAAAAAATAAGATGAGAAGGCACATTGTAAGTGGATCCCACAATGAGCTCCTAAAACATTTTGGGACTTTTAGGGTTTAATAAAAATCAATGGTGGAGATTGTTTTATGAAAAATGTACGAGTTAGATCTAATCTTCTAACATAGAGATAATGGGCTGAAAAAAATGCCTAAAGAGGGCCCAAATAATATTAAAAAAAATTAAGTTTTTTCTATCTTTTATTATTCCAATTGATCCATTCCTTGGTGTTGTTTAGAAACAAATTGAGGATGTCATAATTTTCCTTAATATTATAAAAAATTTGAATTTTCATTTGATAATTCAAAATATGGGAATACAATAAAAAAGTTATTATTAAACCTTGATAGCGTTAAATTTTTAATTTTAATTTAATATAGTGTTTATCATTTTGATTTAACTTAATAATATTACTTTAAAAATAAATTATTTTTAGTTAGAATAAAAAATTTGTTATAAATATTATTAGTTTTTGAATGGCCAATAATGACTAATTGATTCCTGATGTCATTCGAATTTGTGTATAATGGCTCGATGGTTACGATGTCATTCGTTATTATGTGAGCTTTTGACTTCACCATGTATTAATGTATCGTTTATGTAAAGGCTTTTAGCGCCTATTTATAAACTATCAGAAATAAACCATCGACTATCGAAATAGATATGATCGAAAAATTCCATACCGGTCTCTCTTTATCTGTAGCTATTCTCTACAATTCTTTTGATTCTGACAGCGTTATCAAGCCATATTTATAACCCAGAAAAGGTAACTTTATTTTTATTTTATTTTGTGAAAAAATCATTTTCAATTTATCATATAGTGTTTACAAAATCATCAAAATTTCATCTCTAGAGTTTTATTGCACTTGACATTTACGTAAAAACTATATCTTGGAGTCTTTAGATCTTGAGATAAATTTGAAGAACTCTAAATCTTGGGAGAAACCATTAAAGAAGGAAATCAAGATCCTGCGGGGCCGTCTGTAATTTTCTTAGACACCATCTCCATGAGGATCTTAAAATTGAGTATTTAAGCGTAAGATCACTCTTTATTTTTATGGGCTGAATTGAAGAAGAGATTTGACCACAAAATGGCAGTTTCTGCAAAGCTGCTATATTTGGATGCACGAGGTTGCAAGACTTTAAAAGCAGTTAAGCGAATATAAGCTACAACTTTATTTAAAATAAGCTCGAGTTGAAGGCACTGCGAGGAAATATCACTGAGAAGAGACGCTGCTTGAAAAGCGTTCTGACGTTTCACGCCTCGAATGTGACCACTGCCGTGGCAATATCGGGCGTAGATTCTGAGCATATCATTACCGGTGTATGTGTATCTTACAGTAGCTGAACAAAATATTGAGCTACTAGTGAAAATCATCAGTCGAATCCCACTTGGATGCGAAGCATTCCAGTGAATGCAATATCATCCAAAATTATGGGCGTGGACGAGGGGCGTGGTAGGTAATTCGAAGTGAGGCGAATTCAGGCAATATAACAATTCTTAACTCTTATCGAGAAAGAAAAGCTCAGTTTCACCACCGAAGTGGAATAATAATGAGGGCCCCAGGCAAGTCGAGAAGGAATGGAGGGTGCAAAGAAAAATCCAAGGCTCCCTCAAGACACGTGTTTATAGATGATGTGGTATGGAGGGCCACATTTGGTCTCGTACCTGTCGTGCGGTAAGAGCATCTAGTGAATCTATATCGAGCATCATTAAAGGAAAATAGAAAAGAAAATAAAAAATGAATTTACCCTTGACGGTAATGGAATGGACCTATCATATTTGATAATGATTTAACATAGGTCAGTGAAATTCGATTATTTAATAGATGATGTAAATGACAATGTTAAATAAGTATATGTATTTATTTTTGGTGTGTTAAATGTAATTTTTGTATTTTCTCCTAAATATCGATGTTCTTGAATTTCAAGATGAATGAAGGTGATATATGTCTTCATGATTGCGCAGCCACACATACAATCTTGAGAAAAAATATATTTCTTGATTTAATAACAACAAACGCTAGTCATTAGTACAATATCACGGTACATAAATTTAATTTGACTCGGAAGAGCAAACATAGTACTACCAAATGGAACGATTTAATATAAATGATGCGTTATATTCTAGCAAATCGAGAAGAAATTTCTTGAGTTTTAAAGAAATCACGAGAAATGGATATCATATCGAAAGCTGCTGAATGAAGGTAATAAGAATGTTTATATATTACTTATCAATTTACGGAAAGATTGTTAGCCAAAAAGCTCTTGCATTCTCACTCTGGGTTATAATAAATACGACCGCCAAAGTCTGATGAGATAAGTATTATTGTGAGACGAGAGATTCTTGACCAAGATTTTAATAACGGCATGGCGAGCAGTCATCCACAGGATCTTAATAAATCAAATACGGAATCATAAAACACTCAAATGAGCATCATTAGAGCAGAGATTCTTTTGCCAAATGAACTTTCTTGTGAAACTTGTTCACGGGGTAAGATTAAATGTAGACACATAAATCAATACAAAATCATGTACGAGTCACTTAGGTCTTTTTAGAAAGAATAAATGGGGATATATGTGGACTATTCATCCACCGTGTGGACCTTTTCGTTGTTTACACATGGTCCTAATAGATGCCTCCGGTGATGGTCGCGTCTGTGTGTGCTTGGCACCTGTGATGTTGCCTTTTGCCGAGCTCACTTTACCTGAATAATTAAATTAAGAGCACATTTTCAAACTATCGATTAAGACCATTAAGGCCGAAATAATGATGAATTTACATCCCAAACTTTCGATAATTTTTGTATGTAGTGGGATGTCGTTGAACGATACATTTGCTCATGTTCATACCGAAATGGTTTAGCGGAATCATTGATTAAATGTCTTCAATTAATAGCTAGACCATTATTGATGAAAACCAAATTACCGGCATTTACACATGAGATTCGTACTATTATACGTCTTTCTTAGTCTAATAAAAATTAGACCAGCAGCTCTTACCATGAGTACTCCCCTTCACAACTTGTACTTGGTACCTGACAAATATTTCTCATTTGCGAATTTTGGTTGTGCGGTTTATATGTACCAATTGCACCTACACATAACCACGAATGGGTCCCCAACGTAGAATTGGGATTTATCTAGGTTTTGATTCGTCGTCTATCATAAAATATTTGGAACCCATAACAGGAAATGTTTTAGAGCATGAATTCTTGTGTTGTCATTTTAATGAAACAATGTTCCCCTGATTAGGGGGAGAGAAAATCGGTCATGAAGGGACGACATGAGATCGCGGAATGCATCACATTATCTCATCTTGATCAACGTACTAATCGATATGAGCGAAGTTCAAATGATCATTCATTTGCAAAATCTTGCAAATCAATTACGAATACATTGTTGTCCTGAGAAAGTGACAAAGTCGCATGCTCCGTACAAATGTTCGGCCGCACGGTTGATATCAGCGAGAAGGACAAAAGCATTTGAGTCTAAAAACATTTCGAGCGTGGGAGCCCGCGTGGGTCGAAGGAACGCCGCTCCGGAAGCGGAGAACAAATGGAAAGCAAAATGACCACGAAGAATTAAATATTAGAAAACCCAAATACTGAAGAATCTAAATGAACAAATAGCCTAGGAAAGTAAGATTTTTGAAAATAATGAGATCTCAATAAGTTATGTGCACGGGGGTGAAAAAATGGGATCGAAAATAATTTTGATGTGAATAATATTTTGCTTTCCAAGTGGCCTTAGACATCATACAAAATGATGATGATCGAGTACAAAATACGAATGAATGTAGACAGAGTAGTTGACTTTAAATGGAGGGCGATACGGGGCGAATTACATTCATTGATAAAGCGAGATGTTTTGGACTGTAGTCGAACACACCGCAAATATAAAACACATTTAGAGACAAATGGGTATTTGTACGGCGCAATGAATAATGATATCATAAGGTATAAGGCACGATTAGTAGCCTGAGTTTACCGCGAAGGCGCGGCGTTAGTATGAGGAAACATATTCACTGTCATGAATGGCGATACATTCGCTTTTGATAAGTTTAAGCGATATCGGAAGAACTTGATATGCGTCTCATGGATCATTTAATCCTTTGCATATTTTATATGAATCCATAGATAGTATACACATGAAAATCCACTGAAGAGTTAAAAGCTGCACAGCCGATTAGTACGAAACCTCGTAGCATGTTATCAATTAAGCTACAGATCTTTGTATGGATTAAGCGTCAGGACGCATGTGAGTACAGCGCCTTAGTGAATATTTACTAAAGAAGGGTATGTGAATAACCTACACATGTCCATGCGTTTTCATTAGAAATCGAAACGGTTGCAATTATTCTTTGTTTATGTTGATGATTTAAATGCTTGTTGGAACTCTGAAGAGCTACTTAAAAACGGCTATAATATTTAAAGAAAATTTGAAATGAAAGATCTTGGAAAACAAATTTTCAGCCGGCTGCGGTCGGTCGAGCATTTTCAAATGGAGTGTTGGTTCATCAATCGACATATATTAGAAAATCTTGAAGCGTTTTAATATGGATAAAGCACATCCATTAAGCTCACATGGTTGTTAGATCACTTGATGTGAAAATGACTTATTTCGTCCTTGTGAAAAGGGTGAGGAGGTACTTGGTCTGAAGTACCATATGTAGTGCCATTGGTGCACTTATGTATCTTGCTAATTGTACAAGACCGGATATTGGCACTACGTTGAGTTTTATTAGCAGTGCAGTTCGGCTCGACGAGAAGACATTGGAAGGTATCGACATATATTGCGTTATCTCGGCGGAACTTCTGAGATATGGGCTTATTACATTGAATAAGTCGAGAAAGAAAAACTGCACTCAGGATATGCGGATGCAAGATATCTTTCGGATCGCATAAAAATTTAGATCCTGGCGGGTATGTTTTTTTAACTTCTGATGGGCTATTTATCTCATGGAGATACATCAAGCGAGCAAATGGTAGCTACATCGTAAATCATTGAAATTCTTGCAATTCTGAAAATTTGTTAAAAGTGAATGCATACATAAACTTAGATCGATGATCCACCATATTAAAGAATCATGTAGGAAACTCCTCTACAGCCGAGCAATGCAGCTTAATATTATTTGAAAATAAATCACTGCGTGCATTGCACAGGAAATCAAAAGGAGGTTACATCAAAGGAGATAGAACCAAGCGCATTTCGCAAGAATTTTTCTATACACATGAGCTTGAGAAGAATGGTGAAATTGATGTCAACAAATACGATCAAGTGATAATCTAGGGTCATTCCGCAGGCATTACCGACTTCAACGTTCAAGAAATTAATTTACAAGGTTGGAATGCGAAAAGTAAAGGATGTTGACATAAGGGGGAGCATAACAGAAAATTAGTGTACTGTACTCTTTTTTTTCCTTCGTCCAGGTTTTTATCCACGGGTTTCTTGTGAGTTTTAACGACGATCACAATAAAGTTTATTCTTAATGTTATGGTCATTCAAGGGAGTATTATAAATATTGGATTTTGAATTCATAACAATGACTCGATTAGTTTACAATGTCATTAGATTTATTATTATAATGACTTCGATGGATTTACGATGTCATTCATTGTGTAACTTGACTTTTTGACTTTTCTATTTATTAATGTATAAATTTATGTAAAGAGGCTTTTAGTGCTACTCACTATAAGCATAAATAGGCTTAATCAACATGAAATAGATATGATCGAAAAAATTTCATACGAGATTATATTTGTCTCTTGTATTTATATACAATTCTTGATTTACAACAAAATTAAATCTCTTTTATTTAGCAAAAAAACACCAATTTAAGTAGAACTAAAAATTAAGACTATTGCAACCTAATATCTATATAAAGTAGTGTGAATATTGTATTTAATAAATGTATTTTTGTTTATTTATATCATTTTTTCCCTTTTTCAAAGTATTCCATTAATTTCAAAATATATTTATTAATTTCTGTTTTACCAATATTTATGAAAAAATATCTATCGATATTTTACCAATATTTCCGATATATCATTCAAATTCAAGTACTAATATATCCGTATTTATCGATATTTTGATCCTTAAGTGTAATTATGTTGTTTCTCCACATTCAATTGGAGAATACATTGGATTGGATCGAAACAAGGATGAAATCTTTTAGTCAGTCAACAAATATCCGGAGTTTTTTTTTTTCTTTCTAAATCATTATTTTTATTTAGGAGAACAACTGCCTACGGTAAGTTGCAAAAAATTAGAGATTTATGTTTTCAAAGGTATTTAACTTTCAAAATACACAAAAGTTTGAAAAACTTCTAAAATTCTTATAAAAAAATTTTTTTTAATACATTTTAGTTTCAAGATAGTAAACTGTTTTAACTGGGACTCGAACCTGGAACCCAACTCCAAATACCCTAAGTTTGTTTGAAACATCAAGCGTTTTACCACTTAAATTATACATGATGGACAAAATTTTTATAAAAAATATAAGTTTATAATGAAAGATACTCTAAGAATTTAGACTTAAAATTATAATTATAATTAGAGACTACGGTTTTAAAATTCTTTAAAATGATTAAAACCGTAATCATGAACTGATGGGTTTAGAAGTGGACGTTAAAACCAAAGTTGGTGATTGTAGAGTTTTAAAACCATAATTACCATGATTAGTAACAACTATTTTAATATTAAAATTCATTTGAAATACTTAATTTAATTTTTTTTAAATAATAACATTATTTTATTATATTTATTATTAAAAATACATGAATGGTTAACAAAAAATTTACCAAATAAAATCTAGTAATATAAGTATTATAAAATGTTAAAATAATAATATACAAAATTCAATGGTTAGATTTATATTTCGATAAAAAAAATTAAATATTTTATACTGTAATATGAGTAATATATAATATGACAAATATATAAGTTCGATTAAATTTTACAATTTATCATATTTTCGTAAAAACTAAATGATCTTAATAGATTGTAGTTGGACTATGGTTTTAATCACTTAAAATATTATCAAAACCATAATCTAATCACCTTCTATGATCTTAATTTTAACCCTAAAATCATAATTGTCAAAGGTTTTAAATATTTACAAAAATTTGAAACCATAACCATCAATCATGATTTTGTTAACCTAGATCGTACATGGCAAAGATACACATTTAGGTATTATTTTGAAATTGAAATTGGTTAAGAGTACTATATTTGGACAAAACTCTTCCAAACGCATGTTACTACCATCATTTTCATATTATGAGAAGAGTAAACCTAAACCCACATTAATCGTTTTTATTATGGTATGTGTGAATGAGACATCTCTCTTAATCCAAGTAGAGACCAAACACAAATAAATAATTAATCATTTTTATCATGGTGGGTGCGTGGCAGTATACAATGACAAGTAGGGTGGCGGCACACTGGCTGTGAGGGACAGAGAACAACTCCCCAATCTGAATAGCTTGTTGAATCGAATTTGAATATCACAGTACTCAATTCAACTCAAAGTCAGTCGAATTCAAAATTAATTCCAATAGCTTGACTATTTTTCGATCTAATTCGAGTTTCGAGTTTTTTAATCGAATGAAGGTCGAGCTTGAGCTTGACTTTTGTATGTATCTACTTGATTACACCCCTGCGCAAGAAGAAGAAATTCAGGAAAAACGCCAAAGTAAGAAATGGTAGATTCATGATCCGCCATAATGAAGGTAATAACAGTTAATCCAGGTTTGTGGTAGAAAACAACAACACGTTTAGGTATTTGTATTAGTAAAATCCCAAAAAATAAAAAAGACATAATGGGGTATTAGAAGAGAGCACAACAACACACACCCATCACATAGATCATCATCATCATCACTGCTGGGCACATTGGACCCTTTGAGCGCCGCCCCCACCATGCATGTCTTCGTCCTCGTCGTATGCTTCCTGAGCCTGCTGCTGCTTCCTTCTCATCTCCTCCTCTATGTTCACATCATGCAGAGTCGTCTCCTCACACTCATCCAGCTCCATATCTGTCAGCTGCGTACTACTACTGCTACTACCACCACTGGTACTAGCTGTCGACTTTGTCGGCAAAATACCTTCCAATGCCTTGCACTGCTCTGGACTCACTGACTCTGGGAACTCCACCATGAACTGTATGTACAGTTTCCCCCTCATGAATGGTCTCTGGTATATTGGCATTCCCTCATCATTGATTGCCTTGAACTGATCTGCATTATTGCCCAATAATCCAATCTCCCTCCATCATCTAAAGAAAAGAACAAGAAGAGTAATGAAAAAAATTTACAGATTTACCACTACTCACCAGGAAACGACAACCTCCCAGGGTTTGATTTAATAAAAGCAGCTGCCTTTGTCAAAAATTGCATCAATATGAACTGAAACCACCGAGAGCCTCGTTATGAGAGACAATGTGTGTTCTACAAAAAGGTCGTCTCCCTTTCTCTTGAATTTTGGGTGTTCCTTTTGCTGGAGTACAAAGACTATATCCCCAGTCACCGTGTCAGGCTGCGAAATGGACCGCCTCGTGTTTTGAATCAATTCTCAAATATGCATGCAAAAGGTTTTGTTTGTTGTTGTTTTATATGAAACATGCAAAAGCTCATAAACACCTCAGAGATACACTTGGCTTTCTGTCATTTTGCATGCCACTTTTTCCTGACGACTGCAGCTTTGCCTTCTATATTATCTCAGTTAACAACTATCTGCCTTTTTGACGTGAATCTCGCTCAAGTTGATGGTTTCCTCAGTTCCTTGCGCGTTCATTACGAGGATCTTATCTGCTGGTCGTTGGGGGGGCTTAAAGTGTATCGATATGATAATAATCCGGCTCGACGACCACCGCCGGGTGAAGGCTCAGACTTGTTGCCTATGATATATGTTTTGTTTTTCTTGCCCTGCAACCTCATGACATGGCAGGTAATGAGTGATGAATCATTTTCAAAATAAAGTGTATCTGGGATCATAACCACCTTTGGTATATCTTGTTTCTGGAGGAGGATTCACTTTGGGATCATGTCAAAGTCCTCGAAGCCTTCGGAGTGGACAGACATCTTCACCACTTCTTTTGCCTCTTCCTGCACTGCACCTTACATCTGCAATAAGTTGACTCTCATCAGCAAGTCACCTACCTAGCAATGCTCTCTCTCTTCACAGGGATCCAAGTAAAATTGAGCTCCAAGTCAATTACACCACCTATTATACAATCGTTCATTATTCTTACCTCCAAACGGACTCCCACCAAAGAAAGATTGGAAGATGTCAAATGGATCATGGCCACCACCACCACCACCCATTCCTTCCTTGAGGGCATCTTCACCATACTGATCATAGATTTCACGCTTCTCAGGGTCACTCAGGACCTCATAGGCTTGAGCAAGTTCTTTGAACTGCAGCAGAAATCCAATGTTTCCAGTTTAGTTCTGCCACTATAGAAAACTAAAACTCCATATTGATTTTATACAACCAGGCTGAGAAATCTATGAAGCCATTCCAACAACAATCAACAGAAAAAGATTCCACAATTTCCCAATCCTTTCTGTACGAGGACGGGACTGTGATGTTAATTAATGGTTTAGGTAAGTTTGGATATTGGTTTGTGGTAGTTTAGGAATATAGGTGATAACTTTTATGGGTAAGGGATATGTCTAGTTCCAAAGGTTATAGGGCTAATTTAGGATTAGATATGATGGAAATAGCGTTTAGAATGAAGGATTTTAGGTTTGGGAATGTTCAGGCTTGATTTGATGTAAAACATTCTTGTTTTAAGCTAGTTTGTGATTTTAAGGTTAGTCTGAGGTAAGTAAGGGCTATGCACGGATTTTGGGTTACTCTAAGGTTAGGGATTATGTTATTTAAGGTTTCTAGGGTGACACAAAAAGTATTTGGAATGTTTAAGAAGTATGAACTATATTTGGAAAGTTTTGGATTGAGGTTGAAAATTTGGTTATGGAAAGGTTAAAAAAGAAGATGATGGGAGGTTGTAGAAAGATAGATACTTCGCCACCCAAGGAATCCACCAAAGGGATAAGAAAACACGAATTCGCCACTCAAGGGAATCCACCTAAGAGATAAGAGAACAAAAGAGATCTCTTAAACAAAAGAAACTTGAAAATATTATTAAACTTCCAATTGATGATGAAAAGAATACATTAAGGGGATGTAAATGGGCCTCATACTTTCTAAATCAAATCCTAAAGGCAAACCTTTCTAAAAGAAATAAAGGAACTCCAAGAAGCAAATCTTTCTAAAAAAAATAAAGCAACTCCTAAAAACAAATCTTTCTAAAATAAAGCAACTCCAAAATAGTAATAAGACTCTAAATCATGCCTCTAAGGTTTCATAGCCTCCAAAATCTAAATTTTCCATATTCAAGATCATATACCCAATGCACATTGTAGTAGTTGCTCTAGCATCTATCACCCATAGTTAGGAGAAAATCTATCCAATGTTCTGAATAATCTTGAAAGAACCATTTACAATTTGCAAACAATTTGGAATGCCTTTGAATATGAAACTTCTCTTTTCTCATGCGTAATGGAATCCAACCTCTAAAGTCGAAAACTAGCTTGTGATGGCTTTAATTTGCTTACTTTTCATATTCCTCCATTCTAAGGTCAAACCTTAATTCCTCATGAAACAAAAGATTGTTGATAGCTTGGTAAGCAATACACATTCTCCAAAATCCATCATTTTCATGCACCAATAAAGTAGGAACCACACAAGAACTTTTACTCTTTCAAACAAGCCCTTTATAAAGCAAATCATAAACTTGTATTTTTAGTTCTTCGTACACCTTAGAATTCATTCTATAGGCTGGCTTGTTGGGCAAAACCAAACCTGGTATTAGGTTTGTTTCATGTTGAGCATCTAATGTGGTATTTCATGCGTTATTTCATATAGATCTCATGTCAGGTTCTAGTTTTACCCAAAAAGCCAACCTAAAGAATGAGTCCTAAGGAGCACAAAAAGCATAAAAGACAAGTTGATGATTTGCTTCACAAAAAGACTTGCTTGAAAGAAAGTTCTTGCGTGGACTCAGCAGCAGTGCGTGGCATGTTGATGCTGGAGAATATGTGTTTTTTGTTGACAAGAATGTGTGTTAGATTAAAGCTATAAGCAATACGTTCCATGGTGGGTGGGTTCAGCATGATAGATATGAAAATAGCAAATGAAGGTCATCACAAGCTAATTTTTTACCCTAGAGGTTGGATTTGGTTACACATGAGAAAAGAGAGGTTTTCATCCAAAGGTCTTCTAAATTGTTTGCAAGGGAAAATGGTTCTTTCAAGATTATTGAGAATATTGGAAGAAGTGCTTATAAGTTGAAGTTCCCTGATGATTATGATATCTCACCTATATTCAATGTAAGGATTTGAGGCCTTACCATGGTGAAGACTTGAGAGCAAGTCTCTTCGCCCAACTATGGGTGATCGATGAAGGAGCAACAACAACATACATTTAGAATTTGGCTTTGATTATGGAAAAGTCAGATTCGGGAGGTTGTGAAATCTAAGAGACATGATTTGAAGTCTTATTACTATTTTGGAGTCGCTTTATTTTAGAAATATTTGATTTTAGGAATTACTATATTTGCTTCTAGGAGTTTTTTATTTATTTTCTAAAAGATTCACTTTTAGGAGTTGCTTCTTTGATTTAGAAAGTATGGGGCCGAATTATACCCCCCTAATGTATTTTTCATCATCAATTGGAAGTTTAATAATATTTTCAAATTTATATTTTTTAAGAATTCCCTCTTGTTCTCTTATCTCTTAGGTAGATTCCTTTAAGTGACGAGTTCGTGGCTTATTATCACTAGATGGTTTCCTTAGGTGGCGAAGTAAGTATCTATTCTTCTACAACCTCACATCATCCCATCATCTTCTATTTAACCTTTCTATAACCAATTTTTCAACTTTAATCCAACACTTTCCAAATATAGTTCATACTTCTTAAACCTTTCTAAATACTTTGTTTCACCCTAAAAACCTTAAATAACATAATCCATAGCCTTAGAGAAACCTCAAATTCGCACATAACCTTAACCTACCTCAAAAAAGCCTTATACCCGCAAACTAGCTCAAAACAAGGTTTTTTTTACATCAAATCAAACCCAAACATTCCCAAACCTAAAATCCATCATTTTAAACCTTATTTCCATCATATCTAATCTTAAATTAGCCTTATAACCTTTAGAACCAGACATACCCCTTACCCATCAAAGTTAAACCCTATAATCCTAAACTACCACAAGCCAATACCTTAATTTACCTAAACTTTTAGATCATCCATCACATCCCCATCCCACATCACTTTCCATTACACAGGAACCAGATCAACCAGAACGATGATATAAAAATCAAATTAGAAAACTTCCAAAACAGGTAGTAACAACCAAGAAAACCCCTCCCAAGAGTGCAACGAAAGATTCGAAGCATAAACCTTGGGTTCTTTTTCCATCTACAAAATCTTTGACTATGAAGAACAAGCCTTTCAAAAACCAAACTTAGTCCCTGACGACCATGCCGGAAGCTAGGGCTAAGAAACACCAAAGAGCTCAAATCAGTCATAAAAAGGAGTTCAGGTTGTGGACATTGCACATCCAATACAAAACAGATCGTGAGTGTAGCAAAGTAGAATAAACCATTCACTCAAAACTAAGAAAAATCAAACACCAATCACACCAACACCATTATTTGAAAGAGTTCATCAAATATCAACCATCAATTAGAAGATTAGTTATCTGTTCGTAACATTATTCCTAAATTCTTCATCTGAACGGCAAACAGATAACTCGGTTAATATTACCAGGCGCCTAACGAGAAAAAGGTCCAACCCAAACGCAGCTGCCTACAAAATTCTCCAGCAACTAGGAAAACAGAAATCACTGCAGAATGGAACATGCATAAAAAGCTCATTGCAAACACAAGCTGTATTCTCATGCTGACAATAACTGATATGCTATAAACAATGACAAATCATAACTTGAAATCCACCAAGACAAATTTTCCAGTTCAAATCACCCAAAATTTTGCTCGCCCGCACCCCATAAAATTTCCCTTTTCTTTTCTCCTTGGTTTCAGGGTTAAAGCAGACAAAAAAGAAAAAAAAACAAAGGAAGATAAAGAAGGAAAGGAAAAAGAGGAAGCAACCGAGAGTAATTATGACTGTAATGGACGGGTGGGTAGATGAAGAAGAAGAGCGTTATGTAGGATGTTTCGTATGTACACCTTAATTGAAAAAAAAAAGGCCTAACTCTTTCTCAATTTCGAATGGAAAAGACCATTAAAAGAACCCCCAAAATTTACAGTTAATCATTCACATCTCGTCCTCATAACCAAACACCTCATCCCAAATCCGATATAATCCAAACACCAAATACATTGAATTCGAAGTGACCATATAGAGCGGCAAAAGAACAGAAAATAAATTACAATAACCGAAACAAAAAACATACCATAGAATAAAAAACAAAATTCAGACAAAAAAAAAACAAGGAATTACATGAATTTACCTTCTCTGGGTCGCCTCCCTTGTCAGGATGATTCTTGATGGCGGCTTTACGATAAGCCTTCTTAAGATCATCCGGAGAAGCGTTCTTCGACACTCCCAGTATCTCATAGTACCTGGTATTATCGCTCTTCTTCGGCGCTCTTCCAAACATTTTTCTTCAATCTATACGGGCTGGGAAACCCTAATTTGCTCTAAGATTTCCAATCTGAGCGCTACAGGAAATCGTAATTGGATCTTGACAGAATCGCGTGTTGAGAAACTCAGAGAGCATCGGCTTTTGGAGTAGACCTTGGAGAATATATATAGAGGGAATGGACGGCTGCGATTGGCCGGTGAATTCCAATGAAGAAGAAGAGTCTAGAACTCTCTTGAGTTTTCAGTCTTTACTTGTAGGGAGAGAAGGAACGTGAGCCGTTGGATGCTCTCCATCCAAGGGTCTTGAGGCCTTCTTTCCCATCTGGCTGCTTCTCCGACTCTTCCGGGCTTTTTCTAGGTGCCCAAGTTGTCCCAAGGTGGAACTTTAATTCATGTCCCAAACTAATCTTTTTTTTTTTTTTTTAAATCCCATAACAATTCATTTTTAAAAATAATGTTCAAATTAATTTACTTCATCAACATGATAGTTGGTTACTATGATTTTAAATTTTTTTTAAAAGTTAAAATCATAGTTGAACCAACTATGATTTTGGACTTAAAGTTAAAACAGCGATGGGTGACTACGGTTTAAAATTTTTTTAAAATTATAATCGTAGCTACGGTTTTAAGCTTTAAAACTAAATCGTAGTTGATGGTAAAACTGCTTTTGAAAAAGTTTAAAAGCAGTGTCCCGATAGCTACGATTTTGATGATATGATAAAAAGAGACTAGTTTGAATAATATTTTAAAACATATATTAATTTAAGATTTTTTTTTTTTAAAATATTATTTTAGGACATCACTTCGAAACTTTTATATTTAAGGAGGATTATGTAAATATGCGAGGGGAAATTAGGTTTTAAATAATCAATCTAATAATTATGGTACAAAGAATTTCTATTGTTAGATACTTTAAAATCTCCCACACTACATGTGTATGGCTTTTAGTGTTTTATTAAAAAGAAGTTATTTGATATAATCTCTATAATGTTGGTTAATATGATAAGAGATGTAATTTTTTATATTTTGCTCCTTACTTTGATGGGAAGTGGAGTAGTGATTACTAGATCGTGACAATTACCAGAAATGAAATAGGTACTATCTCTACCCATTTAAGAAGTATTGTACGGTTTTCATCATAAGTGTGTGAATGCAACTTTTCGTTTAAGATAAAGGGATAAGAGGGAGAAATCTATCTCCTGAAGAATTCGACAATTAGAAGGAAATAAACATTCAAGAAATTGCTATGGATTCTGATATGTTATTTATGATTGTGAATATCATGATAATTAAAATCTTAGAATTGTCAAAGCATTAATACTTACATTTAATGTATTTTTTTTACATATGGTATCAGAGGTAGACTAAGACTTTCATGATTTTCCATTATGATTTATTTATTGGAATCAATTATTTGTAAGATTTTATTTATTTTATTTTATTTTTGCTTGGTCATATCTAATATGATTTAGTTTTGATTTTATTTATTCTCTTCCTACTCATATTGATATTTTCCACAAAACAAATTCTCATTTTTGTTTTTATTTCTATTTTTATTTTTATTTGTGTTATCTGTGACTTAAACATCCAAAGCTAATTCCTAGATATATGGTATTTTATTTTTGTTATATGTGACTTAAACATCTACAGATTAATTCCTAGATATGTGGAATTTTATTTATTTATTGTTAAAGTGATTTGTGTATGTTGGTTTGACCTTTCGAAGAGATTATCTAGTGATGTCATATTTTATTATGCATATCTTTTTATACTCAACGTAATGTCTATACTATAATTATGTTGACTTTTAATTTTGCCCATAATTTGTTCTACAAGTATAAATCAATTAAATAACTCATGCACGATGAAATATGTACTATTTAAAATAAATAAATCCGAATATTTCATACTTATCAGTGACATTTCTTGTGTTAATATATTAGAATTATTTTCTATAATTTATTTGAATATGAATTGTCACATTCATGAAACTATGTAGATAATGACATATTATAATTGATGATTAATAGTACTTTTGCAAAGTTATTGTTTCAACTTAAGATCTATTTTATGAATCAGTTTGGTGATCACCAAAGTGACCCGACTAGAAAGCCACATATTTCAAGTTGTATTTTTTATCTTAATACTCAAATCCCAAGTATTTAAAAAAAAAAAAAAGCTTTGCAAAATTATTTGAATAAATATTTATTTGTATCCTTGATCATGAGAATATTTTTGGCTTGGCCCAAAGGTGCACCACTTTTCTTGTGATTAATATACTAAGGTAAAATAATTAATATGTATCCTTAATTGAGAATTGGAATCGGATACCCAAAGGTAACATACGTATCGGATTATGGATATATCATTAATTATTTTAATAGGTGAAAGGGAATCACCATAATAGTCAAAATTTAAATTTTGTATGTTGTAATTTTCATCCAAAGATGTGTTATAGTATACTATTTATCGTTTATTATTTAACTTGAGGCATTAATGTGTGAGCATATATTTTATTTTAGTTTCAATACCTATTTCGCTTTATTCGCATGCTTCATTTGTTTTGATCCTTAATGGAACAAATTTCTTAGGCTAATTCAGAGCAGTATAGTTTCAGGTGTCTTTGGATGCGATTTGGCACTTCAAAATGAGAAAGCCAAACGCTCTTATTAGGAAAGTAATGCGGAAGAAAAGACTTTAAGTCATTCTTGGGAAAGATCAAATAGATTGAGCATTATGTTTATGCGAATGAGCATAGTGAACAACATTAAGTCAACACTTCACGGATGTGACATTCTTTAAGGGAATTTTTAAAAGGCGTGGAAGACGTTTTCATTCGTTGACTAGTCTCTTGCAGGGACATTGGCCAGGCGAACTCACACCATGAAGTTTGATTAGTACTTGGCGAAGATGCATAGGCACATCCTTGAGGGTTATTCAAATCCCTAGCTACTAAATTGACTCTTAGGGATGAATGTGGGCGGAGTCTTTTCTGGGTTCGAATTTATTTTGCATTCCTTGCCTCTTGAGTATGGGCCATTTCAAATTCATTACAACACTATTAAGGATAAGTGGAGTATAAATGGGTGCCGGTATGCTGAATTGAGGAACAAGACTTAAGCAACAAGGACATCATTCGAGTTCACCTTATAAGCAAATAAGCCGTAAGTGGAAGAAACCTGAGAAAGAGAAGCAAAAGAGCGGAACCACCAAGCAATGGGCCTCCTCAAGGTAAAGAGGCTCATGAGAGGGGACAAAATAGTATCAAGTGTCATTTTCGTAAGAAGTTTGGGCATGTTCAGAGAGCTTGCCACAAACGTAGGGCATGGTTTGAAGAGAGAAGGTATTTTAAGCTTTAGTATGTTTCGAATCAAATCTTACTAAAGTTCCTTCTAATACTTGGTGGATTGACTCAGGTTCCACTGTTCATGTTTCTAATTCGATGCAGGGCTTCCTTACAATCCAGACTTTAAACCAAAATGAAAGTTACATAGTTGTTGGATACAGAGTCAAAGTTCCAATGGTTGCTATCGGGACATTTCATTTATTTCTAGACATTGATTGTTATCTAGATTTGTTTGACACTTTATGTTTCACTTCCCTATTTATGTAATTTGGTTTCAATGTTTAAGCTTGACCTTGAAAGGTTATTCCTTTTCATTTCATAATAGAGGTCGATTTGTTTAAGAATTCTTCCTTTGTTAGTTACGAAGTTTTATGTGATGGCTTGTATAAAGCGAATCTTAATAGTCATTTTGTTGAAAGCCTTCTAACCCTGCATCATAATGTTGGAACTAAACGTAACTTAATCAATGAAAATTACCTTAATTGTGTGCAGGCGTTTGGGTCTTATGTAGCGACCGTATCAAAATATCTGAAGTTTTTCGTTTGACCAACAATTAGTATGTGGGCTGAGTTGACCTTTTCAATGATGAATAATTTTGGGTTGACTAAGAGCATTTCGTAGGCCTCGTCGATGTAGTACATAGGCGGGTTGAGCGTCGAAATCCATTTCACGGATAGGAAGCATGACCTGGGGAGTTGAAACGGCATTTTTATCGGTGTGTCATTTGTCTTCGGTGTTTTACGAAGCGACCTACTGGGCCCCTATAAACATAGTTTTGCGTGCCAAATAGACGCGCTTATCACCCTTGTGGTCGTTTTGAGTAAAGCCAGAAAACAAAAAACCAGCAGAAAACCGGCCAGGTTTTTAACCCGTTACGGCCGATCGGGTTTCGACCATGGGGCGGGTCAGAGCCACCTGCTGTACATCACTTGTGTGAGGAGGAGGGCGGGTGCGGACGACCACGGGTAGAGCCTCCGGCGGGCGCCACCGGTTTCTGCCTTAGGATCGGGCGCGAAGTGTGGCCTGCTGGATCACCGGTTTTATTTTTCGGCCATTCGGTAGGCCAGCACACCCTCCTGCATCATTTTGGACCCTACGAGACTCAATTCATTGGTCTCCCTTTTATGAGATTCCTCACCGTTTGAAAGATAAGACGAAAACAAAGTTAGTAGGCTTGTTGGATCGAGTTTAGAGCCACCGACAACCTTTGGACGAGGTAAAATCTTGATGTGTTCCTATTGGTCTCTTGGGCTTTCCATTTATGTGGCTTGTGAATTTTGGGCGTGATTTGGTTAGTTTTCCGTTTTGGGTGTTAGGGAAATTCTGGGAATGTTGGGCGAGATTGAGTGATTGGTCCAGGATTAGGCAAAATTGAAGATGGATTAGTGAAATTGGATGTTTTATGAAGTATTGGGCCAGTTCAATTTCGAGAAATTAGCTCCGGGTAAAGAAAAGCCCCCGATTTTGGGTGCCAAGATACATAGGAGCACAGGTATAATTGGACATGTAGATTCAATTCGGATAGTTTCAAAGTTTTAAGGTATTGTAAGACATTTGGGACGTCTCGATGTCTTTAGTTTTAGTTATTGGAGCCCTGGTGTTATTTCATTATATTGAGCACTCCGCATGCAGGCTTGGGACGAGGCACAACGGGGGAGCGGGAGCGAAACATCGGTGGTCGATTGAGTGGTTTATATGTTTTCGTCTTTGGGAGTATTAATGGGATATATAATTATGGTTAATTATTATATATATAAATTATTCGATCGAATGGTTGATTATGCATAAGTATAAATATCTGTTTTTATATAAACAAGTTATCATTTCATGTGGATTTTGTCAACATTTTAAATATTTTGGAATTTTACTGAGTTCATGGATAAATTTGTGGTATTTAAACATTTTGGTACATGGGTTGAGGTTTTAAACCACTTTGGAAATTTATTGATTAAGAAATGGACTTTGAGATTTTTTTTGTGAGATGATTAGGGTACAGTATTGTTTGGAAAAGTATATGTGAGTAAAAATACGGTTACATATTATTTCCACGGTCGTGAGGTCGGGTTTTCCGACAGGTGGTTTGCCACGATGTCGTGAGTTAGTGATTCCATCCAGCAGTTATATATTATTTCCCGCGGTCGTGAGGTGGGGGTTTGCGACAGATTAGTTTTACCGTCTTCGTGAGGTTGGTTCCCATCAGCCGGGTTGCTTATATTATTTCCACGGGTGTTGAGGTCGGGTTCACCCAGGCAGGTGGTTTGCCACGATGTCGTGAGGTGGGGTGTCCCACGGTTTATGATTAGTATATGGTACGGTATATTGTTGGTTTCTGAGTAAGGTATTACATTTGCAATATTTATGGTTATGGTATTTTCATGATTATTTTTACGACATTATGACTATACATACTTTATGCTAAATTTTTATGTTGTGAACAAATTCAGGTTATAATTTCCGTAGTAATCATGTCGGTTGAATTTTTTAGCATGAATTTCATATTGTTGACTTGGGTATAAGATTGGGTTTTGTGAAATGTTTCTAAACGGGGAGCCTTACAAAAGAGTGGACGTGAGGGCTTGAGAGAAGAGATGTTCGAAAATAAAAACATTATTTTTAAGCATAAATTATGTCATTTCCTTTGAGATTTATTATCTCACGTTGTGTTTGTTTTAATCTGTTCCCTAGATTAGGGCAGTTCGTGAGGGCTACCTCGTGATTCAATAAGCTCTTCTATACGATTTGCGAATTACTACATCCTGAATCTAACTCTGTCTTTGTTATTTGGACTTATTTATCTTCATTTGTACCCCTAAATTCGTAAATACTCTCAGAATGCTCTGATATTAGTATTGAACTCTTATGAGTCCTTATTATGTATGTTTGTGGTTATGACCTACCTTAAGATAGGTCGGATGTGGATTCAAGCTGTCGTGGATTTTCCTATACAATCGAGGTATTGTGGTATTGCATGTGTTTACTTCTTCTTAGGTGGGATCCCATTGTGTATTCCCTAAGGATTATACAATGGAATTTCACTAGGCGGGACCACCCGGGGAATCCTGGGAGGGTATCCGGGTCGGGTCTTGTCATCATATATCCAAAGAAAGAATGGAGAGATTAGTAAAAGATGGGATTTTGTCTAACCTATATTTTACTGATCTTGATGTGTGTGTGGATTGTATTAAGGGAAAACAAACCAAACACACTAAGAAGGGCGCTACAAGAAGTGAAGAAATTCTTGAAATTGTCCATACGGACATTTGTGGGCCATTTGACTCGCCATCTTTTGGTAATGAAAAATATTTTTATCACTTTCATTGATGATTTTTCATGTTATTTTTATATCTATTTATTGCATGAAAAATTCAAGTAGTGGATGTTCTAGAGATGTACATTATTAAGGTTGAAAGGCAATTAGATAAAAAGGTGAAAATCATTAACTCATCTATTTTTAGTCAATTTTTCTAGCATATTTTTTGAAGTTTATGACTAATTTTAATGTTGAATTATGAAATATTCACCAACTTTGTGTTTTACAGGTTTTGAATGCAAAAAAAGCAATCCAGCAAGAAAAGAAAAGGAAAATTGGCTAAGGCATAAATGTTGCGACATAATTTCAAAATGTTGAGACATAATTTCAAGGGAACCAGCAGATACTATGTCGCAACAAAGATGATACTAAACTCAAGTTATAAGTGAAGAATGTCGCGACATTTCACAACTTTGTCGCGATACAAAATGAGAGGGATTGAATGATAAATGTTGAGACAAAGAAGTGAATGTAGCGACATAATAGTAATCAAAAGACATAACTTTGTTGCGACAATGGATTTTTGTGTCGCGACATTGATTAAGAAGTTCTTGAAGAAGAATGTCGCAATATTATTTTGCTTTGTCGCGACAATGATCAGCGAATGACGTGGGGATTTTGTCACAGCAAATCAGGTTATGTTGTGACCGAAAGAAAAATTGCTCTTCGCGACAGAAAATGGAAGAAGCGATAGAGCAAGTCAAAACAAATTGGTACTGCAGAGATTTTAATGTTGCAACAAGCGGTTGAGTTAGCGACGAATAAAGGGAAGGAAATATGTCGCACATTTTCAAAAGTTTTGTCACAACGCAAAATTGATTCAGCGATGTAAAGACAACAAGACTGTATGTCCCTTGACATTGAAGTTTTATGTCGCGACAACAACAACATGCAGTTGTGAGGAACTTTGTCGTGACAAAAGAAAATATTATCGCGACAGAGGTTGAGAATAACTATAGAAAGAATGTTGCAACACAGTAATTTATGTCGCGATAAAGATGAAGGGTTGAAGGCAAAAATATATGTCGCGACAACGGAAAGCTATGCCGCGACATAAGTTGAAGAGAAGCGCCTGGAAGAGAATAGAAGACTGTCGCGACACAGTGTGAGCAAAAAAGTATTTTATGTCGCGACATTTCAAAATTATGTTGCGAAATAAAACGAAGATGAAGAGTGAGAAGCTCTGTCGCGACAAAGAAATTTTATGTCACGACATTTTCAAGAGCAGAAAGAATGAAAAGTTGTTGCAACAAAGTTTTTATGTCGCGACACAAGACACTCATGTCGCGACAATTACAAAAACAAACCGAATTTGAACTACATTTAAGAGCAATTAAAAACAGCGATCGAATTTGTGACGCATAATTTAAGAAGAAGGCCTGAAACTATGTTGCGACGAAAGCGCAGAAAGAAAGCCACGGCATAATTTGGAGAATAAAGATGGCATCTATACGCAATTTTTTCAATGTCGCGACAAAAGCGACCTACTAGGCGGAATTTTTGGGGATCCCATTATTAGATCTGAAGTCTTTTGCCCATCATTTGAAAATCTATAAAATACAAAACATCTAGAGTGCGCATGAATAACCCCAGCCAAACCGGGAACTACGGGTGGCGGAGACTCCCTTGTATATTATTTTAATTTTAATTTTAATTTTTCTTTAATTTTTTTTTTCATCAATTTAGTTTTAGCTTAGTATTTTAGTTAATTTTTTTGGGATTGAACAATGATCTGGAGCGAAGTTTCAAGCTGGGTTCATTGTAAAATTTTAGTTTTCATTACTCTTTGACTTTAATGGAATTTAGAATTTTTCTAGAGTTCATTTATTTCAATTCGCTTGCAATTTCAGTGAATTTTTATGATCAGTTAGTCATTGTTATTTGTAATCCAGTTTTGAAATACTAAACTCCCTCTGGGATGGATTGATGTTAATTATTGTTTTATGTGCAACTTGAAAGAACGTCATAGTTCGAAATCTTAAATTTATTTAATTTGTATTGTTCTTGAGATTACTTGTTCAGAATATTAGTAGTTTGTACCTATAAATGTATCTCCTCTCACGTATTTTCTATGAATGATTTGAGCATACATAATAGAATGTTAAGCTGGTAAATTCGAGGTTGAGGATAGATTTATATACCAGGATTAAATTAGCGATGCTGACGAGCGTAATGATGTGTCCTCAGATCCATGTGACGAGGATAGTATCGGTAGTGTTCCGCGAATTGATTTTTAACCGTAACCCGATCAGCGACCCAGCCCAGGTTATGGGGTTGTTGGATACATAAAGTCGCGACGAATATAGGTTTTAAGCCCCTCGGCTCATGTTTTGCTTTCATTTTGTGTAGAATAGGTGCTTATGACCTTTTCTTTGCCATTTTTATGCATGTGCGGGTTGTTCGATGTCAGTGCACATTTTACCGTAGCATTTGTTTAGTTCAGAGGAGACAATTGTAGATCCGCCGTTGTCGATTACAGACTTAATCGGGAGGCTAAAGGCGGTCCAGTGAAGTGGGCGATTTGTGGAAACGGTGAATGCCGGTATCACTTCTTTGAATGGGGTACTTACATGCGATGAAGCGGTGGAGAAGTGAGCATTGGTACCAAATATAGTGCAAGACACTACCGCACCTATTCTTCACACTAACCTGCATCAGATCAACATGCATCTTTGCAGGATTTGAGCTAATTTCAATCTGGGTGTGTGGCACGTTGCCTTTTCGATCCCCCACTTCGAGATCACCAATGAGGATTAAGCCCACTTTAGGCGAATTGAGGAAAGTCTCGGATTCTAGGGTTTTCGACTCTAACCTGGACTATTCTCATATTTTTCTAGGTTTTCTAGAGTGTGAGTAGCTAGTTTTCTCTCATCTGGTAGTTTTTAAACATTTGTAATCTTTCGCTGGTTTATAACTTGGTGTTCATTGAGAGACTATGCTATATCTCAACCTTACAATTGAAGTGTTATCAATCTCATCGCTTACTATTAGTAATTCCAATAATTAATCAATTTCGCCTTAATGGAGTTCTAAACCTCCATGATGTGGTTATAATCTAAGTGGAAACTCACCCCTTCAGTTAACAACCCTCATCCCTCTTTTATGCTTCCTCTCAATGGATTCAGGAGGATATTAAACACTTGCGAAAAATTCTTATAAACCTTAGTTTGGCATCTTATCGACAATCGTGTGAACAAGAGATTCTGAGGACACGTTATGCTTAATCTCAAATGCAAACTAAGAGTCCAACAAATCGCCCAGGTGCTGCCATATCAACACTATTCTTTTGTTCATGTGTTTTAAAGTTAAATCCCCATCAAAGACCATTCATCAACATTCAGATGAGATCGTAGTTTTGTGATGGGTGTTACCTAGTCAGTGGGAGCGAAAACCTTAGGATCCTATCATTCGCCCTTCTCGTTTTTACAATAGTTTAAGTCAATCTACTACTAAATCAATCAACTAAACCCCCTAGATTTACTTTAATCGCATTCATTGGAAAGAATCCTAAGGATCATCTATAAACCACTCCTCAAGGAAATGACCCGGTGGGACTCCTTGCACAGATTATAATGTTTCGATGACATCAGCTTCCACGTCAGAATAATTTCAAAGACATCTAAATAGACTAAGCATTTTAGTGTTTCGCTCTGTGGAGTGGTAAGCACTCTAGTTGATCCAGAGAGAGTTAGTGGTAATTTTAAATTGCATTGCAAATCCGATACGTTCTCTACCTTTTTCTTTTAATTCTTTTTGTAGATAATATAAGGGACACTGTCTTAGTCAGTAATACAGCATGCTCTGCTTCAGGCTCGTGACGAGCAACACCGACTTGTAAGAGTTATACCTCAAAGACATCCCTCGAAGAGTCTCACGTGAAGACGTTTGTTTCATGTGGGAACCTTAACCTCAAATGGAACATCCCTGCGTGAATCAACAAACTCTTTTAACTAATGACCAAGGGTTACCTAGTAACGACAAAGACCCTATGAACCTCCACGATTAAGTGAGATAGAGGCTACAGGATCTGCTTCTGAACCCTGGCGGCAGAGGGGAAATGTTAACTTTCAAAGAAATCAACATCGAGCCCCCGCCTTACCCACTGAAAGAACCCTTCAAGAGACTTCGCAACCTCAAAGAAACACAACAAACTCATGTATTCGCCTACCTAAAGAGGCTAACCAATTCCTTATGAAGTCGAAGATGATTCTGCCTTCTCCTCGTGCATCAAGGGGTCAATTTCAGAACCACTCACCATTCATGAGAGATTTTTGAGGATGTTTGGCAAAAGTGCTTTTTTTCCACCTGATCGCCCTTCATATAATTGCATGGTTTATTCTATTCTCTCAGCGAAAAGGCCAAAATATGGTTTCACTCTCTTGCTCCCAATTCAATTTTTACTTGGGAAGACATGCGAAATGAATTTTTGAATAAATTATTCCCTCTCGCACATACTAATGCACTCATGCCAGCAATCCAAAACTTTTATGAAAAACCGGGTGAACTTTTTGCTATTGTATGGGAAAGATATAAGGACCTCCTCCACGCTCTCCCTCACCATGGTTTGGATGTTGGACAAATTGTTGCATATTTTCACCAAGGACTATCCCTGAATAACAAACAATACATTCGAATGATGTGTACGGGGGAGTTCTATGAGAAAAGCACTAGGGAGGTCAGGCAATTTTTGATACAATAACAGAATGCCTACTGGGAGACCAATACCTCCCTAGATACTACTAAAGTGCATACACATACAGAGGAGGAATACATCACTTAAGAGAGAATGATGACCTCATAAGCTAAAATAGCCAATTTAACTAGGGAAGTTAGAGGTCATCTAATCAAAAAAAGTGAACTGGTGACTCGGTTGCATTTCCAAGGTACTCTTCGGCGTTTAAGTGGATCTGTAGTGGAGGAGTCATGCATCATTTACGATGACCCCACTCATTCAACCATTAACTGCCTTAACCTTCCTCAAGTCAAGGGAGCAATCCAAATAGAGCAAGCTAATGCTCTTAATTACCAAAGGAAGCCCTTCAATTTCCATAATTCAAACTGAGACTCTAGTGGTGTGGTAAGCAATCCGAATTTTAGTTGGAAGAACGAGGGAGGCCAAAACCATTTGCCAACTAACCAAGGCCGAACTTTCAAAACCAAGGTTTTTCAAATCAAGCCCTCAATTCCAAAATCAAGGTCCTCAAGGATTTCATAATCCTAAACTGTTTCACCCCTCATCTCAAGGGAGTCAAAATCAACAATTTTACCGTCCCCCACATAAGAGAAGTCCTGGAGGACATTAGACACGCTTGTTTAGGCTCAACAATCCACTAACACTGAATTTCTGAATCGCTAAAATGATGAGATCTCGTCACTAAGTTGACCCTCTCTATGGCAATTTCCAAAGAAGAAAAAGGAAACTCCTTCAAACCATCCAAAACCCCTCAAGGTCAAATAGTGTTGAATCTCAATTCTAAATGATGTAACCTTGAATAAGAAGTTGTCACCACTTTCGGCGGAAAAACAATTGATAAAATCATTCAGCCCAAAGAATTGTCCAAAGAAACAACAAAAGATGTGCAAAATGAACCATTAAGGGATGATGAGGTGTCTGACAAGCCTCATGTTCCCAGAACATATGTTGTTGATGTTGAGCCAAAAAAAGATAAAACTTCCCATGTCCCTCCTACTCCATACCCTCATAGGTTGAGATTCTCAAGAAAGTGAACAATCACCAAATCTATGAGTTGTTCAAACAGGTCAAGGTTAACACTCCTGTTGGATGCCATTAAGCAAATTCGTCATGCCAAGTTTTTGAAAGACTCAGGCACCGTGAAAAGAAAGCTGTGTGTTATCAAGGATGCATTCATGACGAACAGTCCAATTCTCTGATTAGGAACAACTTGCCCCAAAAAATACAAAGACTGCAGTTCCCACCATCTCCATAGTGGCAAACTCGAAATTGGGACATGCTCTAGTTGAATCGGGAGCAAGTGTTAATTTGTTGCCATACTTCTAAGATATGTCAATTGTGGTTAGAGAGTTAGAACCTACTAATATCACCCTTCAGCTGTCAATCGTAGTGTAAAATTCCTGCAGGTATAGTGAAGGACGATTGAAAGTAGATAAGTTATACTTTCCTCAGGATTTTCATACTCGACACTCAACCTCCGTAGAATCAAGGGACTGGCCACAATGACTCGGTAGTCTTTCAAGCCACCGCTACCATCATACACCATGGGAGGATCGATGATCGCTATCTTTGGTAACATAACTATTAATCTTAATATCTTCAATGTTATCAAGGAGATAGGGGATGATGAGGATGTTTGTGAGGTAAATATGATAGAATCTGTTGTGCAGAACTATGTAGATCATGTTTCATATACCTAATTCCTCCTCAAGTCTTTATCTAGTAAGCCCAAGTCAGGTTTGAGAGATAACCACCCCGAATCGAGTTTCGCAACCACGAGCACAAGGAGGTAATGGAAGCAAATGGGTGGGCACCCAGATTCAAAAATCACACCAATCGGTGACAAAGATAGACACTCTCTAAGAGAAACCACCTAAGTTCAGTTGAAACCTTACCATCGCATCTCAAGTATGCATTCCTGGGGGTAGCGTAAACTTTCCCAGAATCATATCCTCCTTCTTGGGAGTCGATCAAGAGAATAAACTCGAGATATCGAGAACCCACAAAACCGCATGATGGACCATCGCTGCATATTAAGGGAATCAACCCTCGATTGCTATCAATATAGATCTTCACTGAAGAGGATGTCAAACCTTATAGACAACCACAACGAAGACTGAACCCAGTCATGAAAGAAGTTGTCAAGAAAGAGGTCTTAAAACTGTTGGATGTAGGTGTTATTTACCCCATCGCAAATAGCAAGTGGGTCAGTCCAACCCAAGTAGTTCCTAGGAAATCTGGGGTCACTATGGTAGCAAATGAACACAATGAGCTAATCCCACGGTCACCGTAGGTCGAGAGTGTGCATGTGACCATAGGAAACTTAATGCCGGGCACTGTGAAAGATCATTTCAGAAGACCCGAGAAATTGCACTTCGGAAAATGGCAAAATCGTACTTCGGGTCAAAAATCCAAAATTTATTCTCAGATCTCGTATTTAATTAAACTAATTTCTCACAATCGAATCGCCTCGAAATCTAGCTACCACGCCAAATTTCGTCACTCGAGACGCTTTAATTTATCATTCAGGCACGAAGACGTGTCGTAAAGCGATATTCGATGTAAAAAAAGTCACATATAACACGTACTCATGTGCCATAAGTTGCATGAGTAGATAAATGATGGAAATTGACGGCCAAGAGAGTGTCAAATGTCAAAAATCCAAGTTTGGGGACATAAATGGCATTATAGAAATTGTTTTAATGATAATAAGACAAAATTATGCATAGTGTCGTCTCTTACATCAAAAAGGAAAAGAAAAGGGTAAAGGGAGTGACTTACGTAGTTTGATTTTTCAAAACCCAGAGAGAGAAAGGACTTCTCTAAGTTTCTAGGTATCCAACCGTCGAATCCTTCTGAAACAGCATGAGCCACTTCTACGCTATTATACCACGAGCTGCCCGATTTTAAGGAGTTTTCGACAAATTCGTGAGGGGTTTTATCCTACTTACTGCACTTGCTTAAGTGTTTTATGATGTTTCTAGATTCGAGGCCTCGAATCCGCCGCTTGATGTCCCAAATCTGAAACCGACCTGTTAGAAAATTTTAAACCCATTGGTGTATTCGTGACTCAATTACCGGTCAAGCTGGGTTTTACGACGTGAAATTGTGAAACAAATTGGATTGATGTATATGAGGCTAAATGGTTATACAATTTCTGGTTCACAAGGTGAAACCGATATCGGTATTTGAACGGTACAAGAATCTAGGGTTTACCATTCACGAATAGTGTTCATAAATAATTTTGTGTGAATTAATGTGTTTGTCGAGTAATTCAAATTGAATTAAGTCAGAAGTTGTTAATTCAGCCCACGCGAGCTAATTTTTTGGTGTAATGGATTGTGAAATTACATAACATGTTTGTGTGATTTAAATTATGTGAATATATGCAGATGATTATATATTTGCATGTGTTATATAAATTGTATCGAATTGACATCATGGTATCTATATGCACTGGGCACCCTAATGATAAGAGTGAGTGCATGAGGTGGTTTTATTGAGAGAGTACTCGAGGGTTGACTAATAATAATACCATCTGAGGGTAGTCCATATGTGTCATCAATCGTCTGAGCTCGCCACTGATATACACTGAGGGTCATTCCACCAACAGATAATCTAGAGTCTGGCCCACTACTTATGTCTGAGGGTAGTCCACAATTAAAACAAATATCTTTGCTCAAAATAATGTTTCTTATAAATGGCTTAGGCAAGTGTGAGGGAGCTCCATGAGGACTCTGTGGGTATGAGTTGATCATGCAGACATTCGGCAGATCACACATTTACTGAATCGATATTTTCATTGTAAAGCATTACATATGCACTTAGTGGAGAGTAACCCATTTAGGTGATTCCACCATCGATGATATAATTTCACCCCTGTCGAGGGATATTATTTTTAGGTGCAAGGAGCGTTCGAGGAGACGGCTCATCCTAGAGGCCTTTTAGAAGAAAGCTCAAGTCAGGCTTTGGTTTTGTTAGTAATACATGTATTAAAACTCTATAAGTTTGATATATGATGTATAAGTGATACTTTATTACCTCTTGAAACTATTGTATATAGTTGGGATTTATTTGATTAGTATTTGTTTGTGGGCCCAAGTGGCCGTTTATCGTATATATATGTCATATTGAACCTGTTAGACAAAGTTCTGTTTTCGGTAGAGCTCCCTGCATGTGCGACTTCATCTCATTTTCGTGAGTGTTGTCCGGTTACCCGACATTCACTAGTATTCTACTGCCGACTGGTCACAACCCGACTCCGGATTTGGGGCGTCACTTCTCTACCTTTGCTTTGATCAAATGTTTCGAAGAGCCAAGGCACGAATTATATTGTTTTCTATATGGGTACTGTGGTACAATCAAATTGAGATACTCTTGTAGATCAAGAGAAAACCACATTCACTCCGCTCTCGCACATTTCGCTTAGAAAATGCACTGGATTATGTAATGCGCTAGAACCTTCCAACGGTGTGATGATGGGGATTTTTAGTGATATGATAGAACATATTCGAGCTATGACTATTTGTTGGAGATTCATATGAGGATGTTTAAAGAATTTAAGAGAGTACCTAAAGTGTGTCCCAAAGAATTTAGTGTTGATCAAGAAGTGTCACTTCATGGTGACAATAAGGGATTGTGCTAGGACACATACACGAGAGAAAGAATGAGGTAGATAAAGTTAAAGTTTGAAGTTGATCTCCAACTTACCCACCCCTAAGTGTGTCAAGGATATACTGTCATTCTTAGGTCATGCAGGATTTTATAAGAGATTCCTAAGAGATTTAAGTGTCATAACCCGTCCTTATGCACTCATAGCCAAGGATGTCACTTTGAGCTGGTCATAGGCATGTGAGGAAGTGCCTTGATAAACCGAAAAACCATGTTAGTGTCACCTTCTTATCATGCGATCTCCTAATTGGACCTCCCTTGAGTAGATCATGTGTGACGCTGCTGATTATGTCATAATGTATTAAAGTAAAGGGAAGATACAAAAAGCATTTCAGATCTATTATGCCAGCAAGACTCTAGATTACTCAATCCAATTACACAACCACGAAAAGAGTTCTGTCAGAGTCTTCGGCCTAAAAGTTTAGGGTCTGTTATCAGGTCTCTTAAATCATTTTCACTCGATCATGCACACAGTAATTTCAGTTTCTCTAAGCAGGATACTAAGTCGCTTGATACAGGATCCTACTTTGTCAAGAATTTAACCTGACCATTAAGGATAAGAACGGAGTTGAACGTGGTAGCTGACCACTGCCCCTAAGTGTTTCGGGAGACAATTTCTAAAGGTCTACCCATAGCGATTAATTTCCCCGATGAGCAACTTTTTGCTTCATTCCACGCCCCCATGGTATCCGACATAAGAAATTATCTAGTGACATAACAAATTCCATCCCAATGGACCTCTCAAAGAAAAGAGGAAATTTCTTGTGACATAAAAATACTACTTGATGATCCATACTGTTTAATGATTATCAGTTCCGGGTCACTGCCGAGGTTGTGTGTATCCATGATCATCAAATTTGGGTACTCACCTTCCGCTTCACTAAAAGCTGTGGAGGGCATTCTCAAGAAAACGAATTCCACAAAATCCTCGCAAGTCGGGCTTTTATCGACCCACTCTTAAAGATCGCTTGATTTTTGCAAACCCTGCTCTGGTACACTGTGAGGGATCACAAAAAGGAACATGATGCCTTCTACCCTATTTTTAATTACAGAATCTTCATCACAGGTTTAGACTTCATGGGCCTTTTCCCCTTACGTGGATACCTTTACATTTATCAGTAGCTGATTTATGTTTCAAGTAGGTGGAGACCATTCCAGAATGTGAGAACTAATGACCAAGGTTGTTTTGAAATTTTTGAAAGAACATATTTTTCTCACTTTTCGAATGCCTCGTAGTAATCATTAGTGATGGTGATTCCATTTTTGTAATTTGACCCTTGAAAATTTGTTAAAAAGTATGAGTCACACAACAAAGCTTCCAATACCACACACCCACGTAATCAATGGTCGTTTAACTAGCCAATAGGAGATCAAACACATTTTGGAAAAAACGGTTACCCCTAATCGCAAGGATTGGTCACTTCGACTAACCGACGCTCTTTGGGCCTACCATATTGATTTTAAGACTATTCTTGGTATGTCTCCCTATAGGCTAGTTTATGGCAAGGCATGTCATCTCTCAGTGGAAATGGAGCATAGAGCATATTGGGCCATTAAAACTCTTAATTTTGATTCAAGGTAGGTAAACGTGACACTGCTACGAGGAACGAACTTGATGAATCGAGGCGGAATCGTGATGAGAGCTCGAGACCACAAAGAGAGACCTCAAGCTCTTCCATGACAAGTTATTGTAAGTGAAGACCTTGAACCTCACCAAAGGTACTATTGTACGCCCGCTGCAATATCTTTTCCAAGTAAACTGCTTCTAGATGGACCGGACCTTTCATCGTCAAGGTAGCTTCACCCATATGGCAATAATGGAGATCGAGAATCAAAATGGGAAAATCTTAAAGTTAATGGTCGCCAAAGCCATATTTCAGAGAACTTCAACCGCTAGGAGAGTAGTAAGGAACTGTAGATCCGCCGATGTTCCTTTCTCAACAGGAATTTCGTCTCTACCCTTTTGTATATAGTTTTTCTTTTCATTTTCTATGATTTCTTTACGCTTTATTCATTTGGTCTCAATATTTTTGTTTTAATAAAGGAGAGTCCAACCCCTTATGTAACCAAACATTTTCGCCCTTATAGTCCTGGTGGGGTGTATCTACGCTGGCATTGAGGGCAATGTGCTTATTTCCATATGGTGGGGTGGCATACACTAGTGATTAGAACCATTTAAGTGCATGCTATTTGGTTTAATTCGCTTTCTTAAAATTAAGTGCATGCAATTTTTTTCTGATTTTCATTTTTCGGGCATGGTACTTGACCTTTCATGTATGCAAACTGGCATGACTCCTTATGTATGTACTATATAGTTTTACAACACATACACAACAGTACTTATAAAACTTTTTCATTGGGACCATATCGACCCAATTTTTTATATTCTCCAAAGTCAATTGGACCGTATCATTCTCATTCATAACCACACAAGTCATTGATTTCCTCGTCCTGCTTCGCTTGTTTCTCACATTGCTTCCTTCAACTGCATTTTTAGCATTCCATGTCAACTACATGCATCTTATTCTTAAGGAACATCCATAATGAAGGTTGAAAATGATTTTATGCCATATTTTCTCTTACTTAAATCATACCGAGTCATCCTTTGCAACCTTGTTGGAGCTCGAAGTTGCCGCTTTGTCTCGAACCTAAGACTTTGGATCACGTGAGCAAGGACTCCAAGGTGTTTGAGCACCGAGAGAGTGTAATACACAATTGAGCAAGCACAAGTTAGTTTGGAGGGGTTTGAAGCAGTGCAAGAAGCGAGCGTATAGTGAAATCCAAAATGTAGAGAATTTTGGAAATTTCTGCAAAGTGGTACTGGTATCGAGACTGGAATTAGAGATCAAGGGTAATTCCATCACACTTACTAGTACCTTACTGCAAGTGAATGGGTCATTTGAAGAGCCTTTTTCCTCCCATTTTTTGAACCCTTTCAAATTCCCCTCCAACTCCTATATAAGAGAAACCCTAACCCTAACTTCTCTTCTCACTAAAGCAAACCTAAGTCAAACAGTTCCTTAAGTTTCCACTCAAGAACTCCGACCTAGAGCATCAATGGGGCCTCAAGACGGAGTTTGAAAGTGTCGTCCGTATGGTAGTACTCTCATCCTCAAGCTCGAGCAATCCGACACTTTCACCATGGTTGGCATGGATTGCTTTGTTTGGCTTGGGGTTGTGGTTTTATGCTTGTGTCAAGGTGGCATCCGCTTAAGTGAACTGTGACGGGAGGAAAGTTTTTTGACATATTTCGAAAGGTGAGTCTAATAAGGCTGTAGGATGGTTGTTTGGAAACTTTGTGTATGGGTCGTTTCGCAATAATCGCACTGCACATATCTATGGTGAGATCAAAGAACACAGGGAAAAGAAAGGCAGCTCTTCTATGGAGCGAGCCGTGAAAAAACGAAAGACCGATACTTCATCAAAAAGCGAGGAAGAAAGTGATAGCGAAGATAAAGAGATTGAGGCTATGTTTGCTGAATCTTGGGGATCCGAGCAAGAAAGGTAGGTCCAGTCAGTTGAAAGTCGAGGTTTCCATTGTGAGCGGGGAATGAAAATTGAAACATTTATGTTTACTCACCCCATTCGTGGCATTATTCAGGATCAGAATTTTCAATTTGTCGGTGAGGAAGTAAAAGGCTATCTACCGTCCATTGTTAGGGAATTTTATTCCAACTTGAGAGAGAATCTGAATGTAGATTCCCTTTTGGAGACTACAATGTCAGAGAAGTAGCTAATGGTTAGCCCTGACTCGATCGCTAGATCGTTGAATTATGTTCGCCCTGCCACACATGAGAGACCTTATCCACTCAGGGCTATTACAGAGTTTAATGCAGATCTGTTTGCAAACACCATGTGCACCAACCCGATACCCATGGGAGGTTTTATGCGCAAAGAATTTACTCCGGGGAAATTAAAGCCTGAGTATGCATTGATGAATAAGGTCATTCACAATATGATTAGGCCAAAGGGAAAGGAGGAAATTAATACCAGCAAGTAGAAGAAATCAGCTCTATATGAGGTAATGAATGGAAAATTATTGATTACGCTTGGTAATGTGGTGTATAATCGAGGATTTTCCGAGGTCCCTAACTAAGAATGTGTGTACATCCCCTTCCCAACCTTATTACAACCTGTGAAGCCGTTGGGATAAGGGGTTCGCAGAAAAAGAGTTTGTCCTAGGTCGGGGGCCCATCACAAACAAACATAAGCAAAAGCCGAGCCGCTCCACAAGGCCTGGCCAAGACATCCTCCTCCTATTATTGGGCCATCATCGCCGCCTTCGGGCCGACATGATACATCTCCCTTAAAGAGGATGGAGAGCGTAGAATCAAAGTTGATGGTTTAAATGCATCCTAGGGCTGTATACTGACTACAAGCTTCCCCCAAGCTTGAGGGTCACATTCTTCACGAGGAGAGCCCAAGTAGCATTGATGGCCCCTTCCGACTTGAAGGGATTCGACGAGCTAGATGACTGTGTGGATGAAGATGCATTTTCCTCTGATGGAGAGGAGGGGGACGAAGAGTAGGTATTCCGGGTTAGAATTAGTAGTTGGCAATTGGCAAGAGACCTTAGCTTTCATGTCACGCCAACACCCATTTTGTTTCTCAGAACCCTATTTGTGTAAATCCATGGTCATTACAAACTTAAAATACCTTTTTTATTTTAGTTATGTGTGGTACCCTATTAACTTCTATGCATGTTAGCTTGCTTCGTTATGGGTGAAATGCTTGCGCTTTAATGTTCATTCCGGGCCATGATTTCATTACACCCTATTTCGCATTCTCATCCCCTTATAAGGAGAATTTCTGTTTGTAATGTCTGTTATTTTGTTCATTACACTTGGGACTCGTTAGTGCTCACTTAAATTCAGTGGTTGCATACTCTATTAGATTGGCAAGACTATGTTCATATTTGCTCTGAATTGCACAAAGCTTGACTACTCCCGAGCACACTTGTTGAGCCTTATAATTCCAGAAGGGCATTAATTCAAATCTTCTAGTGGACTAGCAAGATGTGTAGATCGGGGTCTCACATACATAAAAGTGCTTATTACCTATATAGGTTTGGGTTCCTGGCTGCCATGTTTTGCTTTCTTCTATTTTGTGTAGATTAGTGCATGGACATTTTCAACGCTTTTATGAGCTGCAGGTTGAACTGGGATGTCCCACATTTTCGTATGCATTTGTCTGTGAGACAACCCAGAGATCATCTGTCGACACAGATGCCGTCTGGGAGGCCCTGCGCTCTAAAGTGAAGCTGGGCAAATTTGTGGAGACAAGGGTACCAGTACCACATGCGTTGGAGGAAAGCAAGGAGCGCTGGTACCCACTCAACATAGTGGTACTGCACCCAAAGGTCGTTGAGTACTAGACTTTGGTACCCAGACACACTAACCTGGCACCCAAGTATCAACATGCGACATGTTTGCACCCATTTGAGCGGAATTTTGATCTTGGTGCAAGGGCATGCTCGTCTTTCGATTCCCACTTCGAGATCACTAATGAGGATTGTATTTAAGCCCACTTTAAGGCAGAATTGAGGGAGTTCAGATTCTAGGGTTTTGACTCTAACCTTTGGAGTGTTTTCTCATTTTTTTTTTTCTAGGGTTTTCTAGAGTAGAGTATCTAGTTTTCTTCTGATTCTGAGTTTTTAAACATTTGTAATCTTTCAGTTGGTTTTATAACTTGGTGTTCATTGAGAGACTCTGTGTTTTTTATATCTCAACCTTGCAATTGAAGTGTTATTTCTCAATTCACGTTTACTATTAGTGTTCCAAAGAATTATAAATCAATTCTTAGTTTTAATGGAGTTCTAAACCTCCATGATGTGGTTCTCTAATGTCAGAAACTCACCCCTTCAAGGTAACAACCCTCAACCCTTTTTTTCAGGCTCAATGGATTTGTATGATATTAAACACCATAAAAATTTATAAAACTTTTAGTTTGGCATCTTCTTGACAATCGCAGAACGAGATTCTCGTACACGTGGTGCTTGATCTCAAATGCAACCAAGAGTCCAAACAAATCGCTCTGAGGCTGCTTGGTAATGCTCACTATTCTTTGTCTTACAAAAGCTTTTATAAAGTTAAATCCCCTATCAAAGACCATTCATCAATGGCTCCTAGATGAGATTGTAAGTGAGATGTGGGTGTTACCTAGTTGGTAGTGAGCGGAAACCTTAGGATCCTATTATTCGCCCTTCTCGTTTTAGAATAGTTTAAGTCAATCGGTTACCAAATCAATCAATCAAAACCCCCCAGATTTTACTCTAATAGCACATTCATTGGAAAGCAATCCCTAAGGATCATATAGGAAACCACTCCCTGTGGAAATGACCTGTGGACTCCCACAATATTATAATGCTTTGATCTACATGTTCCATGCTCGTGAATAATTTCAGCACACAAAATATCTAAGAAACTGCAAAAACAAAATGTTTTTATACCGCTTTAAATGGGCGTGACCGTGTCGATGATTCCTATCCCAGGCAACCGAAAGCATAAGTTAAATTCGTTTAAGAGCAAATTGAAATGATAAGAAAATTGTGAAATGTATGATTTGTGTTTTGAATGATTTATTGCATATGAAAGTGTATATTTGGAATGATCAATAAACTGTAAATGAATGTATATGAAATGAATATATGTATTGTGGCACCGTGACATAATTCAAAAAGGTTAAAAAGTATTGTTTAGAAAAATTGCATGATTTGTATTAAACTGAAATGTAAGAGATAACTATAGAGAAAAATTGCATGATTTGTATTAAACTGAAATATAAGAGATAACTATAGAGAACCACTGAGCATGAAAATGCTTAGCGCGTTGTTTTTATCATCGTGACAGTACCGAGAACTGCATGATGACGAGACCGCGTGGAATCGTGAGCGTCATTGTCAAAGTCACACGGCTAGATAAGTAAAGTCTGTCACATGCATACATGAAATTATTTTGACTCATTTTGTACAAACACTATGAAAATTGAACTCGATTTGTTTGTAAATATTTGGTTATTGAAAATGGCTAATAATGTCGTGATCAGATAAAAGTGGGAAATGACCATGGGCATGAAATATCATATCGAATAGAAAAAGAGCTTTGTGATCAAATGATGGGCCCCCTTTATGTTAAAATGGTATTTACGTATATATATTTTCATTGAGTATTTGAAATGTGTTTAAAAAAGTAATTGTATTTGGATTATTCGAAATGATTCGAAAAAGGAAAGAAGAGCGAGGGTCGCGTCCCTGTCCTGTTCATTCGGTCAGTCCGATGACTATGGGCGCGGTCAGCCACAACACCACATAAACTTGATTGGATGATTTTTAAACATATACCAAATCTGATGAAGTAATTAACAATTCCATCAAAAGACTTTTCAATCCCCAACTAGAATGCCAGAATCTTGATTGACTAAATTTTGATAAAAATATGTGTTTAGCCCTTTTTGAAAAGGGACCCATTAAAATTGATTTTGGTCTAAATCACTGCAAGTGCATAGGTCATACAAGTAATAAAATGGATTTAAGTCCAGATCATTCCCACAAGGATTGATGATAAATCTAAAGATCAAGTACCCCGCCTACTCAAGATCCTTACTATTTGAACTGCAATGTTAAAAATTGCTTGTTTCTAAACTTAAGCAAAAGTAAAAACTAGATAAAAATCTATAACTACATGAAAATAATTCAAACAATGGATTGAAAGTTCACTCCGGGTAAAGTAACATCGAAATAAATCGTTGCACATAATTATGAATAGCTACCAAGAACAATACCACCAAATAAATCCAAACATTCAAACTATGACATTCTTCAAGTCGAGCGTAAAATAATAATCAACATCAACTATCTCTGATGGAGCTCAAGCTAAAGTCTGATCACAAAATAATGATAATCTTTAACTGATATAAAAATTCACTCTATTTAACAAAAAACAAACTCAATAAATGAATCACATAAAATTTCCAAATTCATTTTAATCAAATTAAAGAATGAAAAATTAAAATTTTATAAAAGAAACCCAAATGGAACTTCACACTAGATTATTCAATCCTTAAAAAGAACTAATTAAAATGCTACTCTAAAACTAAACAAAAAAAGAAAAATAATATACAAGAGTCTCCAAATACCCAGAAGTTTTCTCGGTTTGGCTGGTTAGACACGCGCCTAGACGCGCTTCATTTTATAGATTTTCAAATGACGGGCCGCGACTTATAGGCACTAATTGTGGATCCCCAAAAAATTATGGCCTACTCAGCTTTGTCGCGGACATAGAAAGTTCTATCACGGCATAGTTTTCATCTCTATTGCCCAACATCCTCGCCGCATGCGCTTCATCACAAAGATATTTTTAAGTCTTTTCTTGAATTATGTCGCGACAAAATTTCACATTGTTGCGACATAGTTCTGCTGAGGTTGTTTGGTTTATGTCAGATCGCAGTGTCTTCGGTCACGACAATTTAGATGCCTTGGTACTTTTGGCAATATGTAGCGACAACAAAAATTCCTTTATTGGTGGATCGAGCTTCCTTCTCACATACTGCCAGGTCGCAACATTTAGTCTTATGCTTTCTTTTATGAAGCGACCTAGCTTCCAATTGTTGTGACATAATTTTGCCTTGAGTTTTTCATCCTTTGTCACGACTGAGTAAAACACAGCGCGACAAAGCTTCATGGGCCAGCCTGGTTTGCTCGATAGTTTCTTTCTTTGTCGCCACATGTAATCGCCTTGAACCCGGTCACGGGCCGAATCGCTTTGTTTCACCATTAAAGTCCTTGTCATGACATACTTGTCTTGGTTGGTCTCATGTCTCTTCCATTTTATGTCGCGACATTAACTTATCGCGATGCAAATCTCTGACCAATAATTTTTATCATATATAGAGATATCTTTCGCTGTTAAAGTAAAGGTTAAAACTTGACATGGAAGTGCCATCAAAAGAATAATGGAACATGGCAAAAGAAATATGCGAAAGGTTGAAATTGTTTTATGACACGACCATTTTGTTTTTAGGACAGGATTATCCCACAACGAATACTTTTTTCATCAAAGTGTGTGAGATTAAGGAAACATTGTATGATTGGTTTCTTGGTTCAAATGAAGTTATAAGCATGATGGCATCAAGTGTGATAGCAAAATTTGACAAGTATATCGAGGGTGTATTGTAATGGCGATAGTCAGCCATATCGACCATATAAGATGAAGCTTTGGAAATTTTATTTCCAATTATGTATGGGTCCGGCCTAAATGAGGTTAGAAAATTGCGGAAAATGTTATGATTTACTTTCATCAATAAAGTCCTAGTAATAAATAGTGCGCATAAATCATCCTGCTGTGCTTCACAGTTCATCGTCACAATTTGAAGTATGATAATGAGATCGCTCTTTCCAAATATGACTGATTGAACCATAGTAATCGTTGAACAAGGTGATATGAAGTCAGAGTTAGACTACTATCTAGAGGAGTGTGTTTTGCCAAGGACTACAGACTTTGATGTTTTGAATTGAAGGAAAACAAATGGAATTAAGTATCCGATTTTACAGAGGATTGTTTGAGATATTTATGCCATTTCAGTAGCTACAATTGCATCAGAGTTAGCCTTTAGTACGGGTTGTAAGGTGGTATCGAAATATCGTAGTAGACTTCATTTAAATACTCTCAGAGGCCTCATGTGTGCCTTAAGTTGGTCGGGAGATATGAAAGGTAGTCATTTAGAACTAATTTTTTTTATGAAAGAATTATTCTACCCTTTTTTTTTAACAATTACTAGTTTTTTTTTTTATCCTAACTTATAATGGATTTTTTTTTTTAATTTGTAACTTAAGGGTTAATCTCACACTTATGGAAGAAGATGATGAATGAGAGTTGCAATAGGATCATTCATTGAGACAGTTGATTCAGAGATATATTTTGGGATGTAATGCATGTGAATAGTTTACTTTAATTTTCTTATTTGTTTCAATGTTGTTATCATTATGAATGTGGGAACAATTTTTATTTGGTGGTCTTTTATTTATTGTTATCATTATCTCTACTTCCTTGCCCTTGCTTGTTGTAGTGGTTAAAAAGAAATGTAGGTTTCCTTAACATAGAAAATAAGTATTGTTTCAGGGAAATGAAGTAATGATTAAGGGAAAATTTGGTATTGCTTGAGGGAAAAAAACGAAAGTCTAGGTTTGACCAAACCTGACCCAACCAAACCCGCCCCGCCCCGCCCAAAACACAATTATGGGTCGGGAATAGGCAATTAAAGGAAATTTCTAAATGGGTATGGGAACACCCGCCCCGGGTTTGGGACGGGAATGGTAAATAAAATTTTATTTTAGGATGGGAATGGGATAGGGCCGCCCTGTCCCAAAACCACCCCATTGCCATCCCTATCCATGAATTGTAGTACTTATAGTACGCCTTTCCCCTCAGTTCGCCCTTATTGGGGATCCGGTAGTCTTTAAAGAAGGTAATTAATTTTTCTTTCACTAGGAAATTAAATATTTCATATCTTCGCTACTAAAAGTATATCGATCCGTATCAACACTTCAGGCCTTCACACATTAGGTGTATTTTCTACTAAAAGAGGACAAGTGAATGTCCCTGTAGCAGATAGATATGCCATTGCCACCTCCTAGTTCACCTATTGACAATAGGTTTCCATGGACTTCTTCCTCCAAAGAATCTCTTCCTTACAGCTCTTATATTGTCACCTTAGCTAAGAAGTTCATAAAATTCTAAATTCCCATACCTTGAATTTCTTCCTAAACTCAATGTCCAAATCTCTTTGGGCCATTTTCACGTACTCTATCTTTGGAAGATGGATCTTGCATCTATTTCTCATTTTCTTAGAAATCCTAGGAGAGATAAAAAAAATCAACTTATCTCCTGTATTTTTTCAGTCACTCGATAGTTATGTAATGCACACCGTCATTCCTAAAGAACCTATGTGGAACTGTTTTCCATCTCTTGCAACCTTTGATGGAGTCTTTGCAGTAATGTCGTATACCGCGAATGTCGCTTCACAAAGAGTCATGAAACAATCTAAGCTTTAAATGACATAAATTCATATTAGCTAATCCCACATTGCACGCTGCATCTAAGAACATGTTCCGTGGTGTATTGCCATCTTTCTAGAGAACAAGGGAGAAACGACTGATCCCGCATTCTCAAGGTGGGTTTTCCTATTTATCATCTCTTAGATAAGGTTTAACTCCGAAAGCAACACTTTCATTCATATGCATCCATATAATTTGTATCATTTTTATCGCCTTCAACATGGTATCAGCTTGTCGCACAAAAGGTCAGCGAGGAACTTGTTGTACTTGTTGAAGAACCTGATGAACTTGTTGTCCCCAATTGCCATTTACTTCTACAAATGGTCGCATGATGCCCCGAGTCTCTTATTGAGCAAGTTCCCTCTTCATATACCAGCTGTGAATTCTGGATTATTCAAGGTGCAACCCTCTATGGTTATGGTTCTAGCTGCATTAAGTGGGGAGGGAGGTATCTAACCTCTGTCTGCATAGGTGAGAGGTGAAATTCACTAGCTCCCCATAGGTTATCGGTCATCGCCTCCCCCACGCAGTCATTAAATCGCTTCTTGTGCTTAAAAACAACTTCGCTTTGCCGTCCCCTTTCTAAAAGTACAAGAATAGGCACGTCCATTACCGTGACCCTTCCTTCCACTTTATTCAATCGGGTTGTCGGATAAATTCCTCGTTGCATTAGAGAATTAGGTTCTCTCTATTTGTTCCAATTAAGTTAAATCAGGCCGCTTACAACATAAGACTGAAAGTTAAAAAAACTCTACAATTATCTTACTCCTCAATTTTAGTGGCATTCTTCAGCAAATTGCATGTCCCACCATGGAATATGCACAACTGAACATACAAAACAAAAATATTTATCGATGTTCCATAAAGATGTGTCCCACTGGGTGTTCCAAAAATATGTTTATGCTGGATTTTGGTCCAAAACATACAAAAGCACAGAAATTGGTGAATGCGAGGGCGTGCCAGAAAATTATAGTATTTTCGAACTGAAATAATACAAATCTAACTTCTGTTAAAGCGAAAAATGGATTCCCTAGTTTCCTTGACGCCCCTAAAGCTCCAAGTGAAAACGCCAAATCAACGCATTGGAAAATTGAGAAAAATAGTATGATAAAAGGAAAAGTAGTAAATTTAATTGCGTAGAATCTAACTTAAACTAATTACTGAAGACGAAATAAAACAAATGGGAAATAAAATAAGCTGTAAACTGGGAAATATTGTCAGATAAACTTGTAGAAACTATAAGAAAAATGCTAAAATGCTAAAATGCTAAAATGCTTTATTGAGTGTTGGTTGATGATTGATTTGCCGATCATTTACTCTGAAGTTGAGTATTCCTTTTATAGGTATTATGAATAACTATTCTGACTCACCTTTCTAATAAACTGCTCATAATTTGAGTTTTGTTTTTAAGTTATTTATCAACTACAACTTGGTTCACGTTTCTACCATATCATTTAATTTCAGTTATGAAAATCTCGTATCCATTTCTGTTTTCGGCACAAAGTCTCACAATTATGAGTCGATCATTTCGATAAATCAAAATTTCATAACGCTATTAAACCCTTTCACGAAGCCAGATATCATGACTGGGACTTTCTGACCTGATCAACCCCAGGTTGTGGACACGACGGGTCAATTCCAATAAACATCATTTAACCTAAAATTCATTTTTAATGTAAATAATTTTGGGTTAGAGATATAGTAAACGAGTGCACATTATAAGAATAATTCGCGGAAGCACATTTTAAAAAGGTTAAACTTTTTTAAGTTAATGTTGCAAATTTTAATTCCTTTTCCCTCCATTTTCCATTTCAACGCCAAGCGGGTGACAGCTAACGTGCGCTCAATGCGTGATGGTGTGCGGTTTCGTACAAACCCACCCCTCATAATTCAATTTCACTCTTTGGCCGCACGCGTGAGCATTGACAACGACCTGGCCACAGCGGTCTCAAAACGACGCCGTTAAGCATACGTCACCATCCCCCTCCCGGCGCAACTTAGCACCGACCGGTCCCTTTTTGTCCCCTATGTGCAGGCCTTTATCACAAAAACTGCTCACCATTGATGGGAGAGAATGAGGAGAGAGAAATCGAAGGAGCATTGAGATATAAGTTCGACACGTTGACTGGTTAGCAGATCAACAGCCAGAGGAAAGTTCCTTTCACCTTTTTCAATCGGTCTCTCTCAGAATCTCAGGTGAATTCACCTTTTCCGCTTGCTGATCCCTCGATCTGAGTTCTTCTCATTCCCATTTTGGTTTTTTCTCTCCAGTGATTTTATCAAATTCCTCTTGCTGCATCTCGAGATTAGTGCTCAAAACTGTATTCATTTAATATTTTCACTGTCGAATTTGTTTTTTTTTGTTTTATTTGTTTTTCTTCATTTCCTCGTGGTTTTATGTACGGTCGTTTTGCTATTTAATGAATCATGGACCTTCTTCTGTAACGAATTACAAAAATGCTCCAAAACGGTGCCGTAGAATTGGTTAATATGGTATGGGTAAAAAAATGCTCCCTAGAATTGGTTAATGTGGTACGGGTTTTGTAATGGCAGTGAATACATTTGCTCTTTGGCAGTCCACGTGACAAGATCTGTGTTACATTTGCAAAAGTTAGCAAATTTAGTATGGTTTTATTGGGATAATAAATTGGATTGAGAATGGATTTAAGGTACACAGAGGAAATATGCATAGTGTTGATTTTTTGTACAAAGCCCTTCTTGAAATGGAAGTATATTTAATGAAGATTCAGTTAGAGTTTGGAACTCTTTGTTGAATAAACAGGTTTCATGGGCTGAAAGGTCATCGTTTGAAGGTTAGGATTGAGAGATTGGTGATTATTTCTCAAGAGTTATATGTTTACTGGTTTTCCGATTCACAGTCATCCTAAGCGTTAGTGCTTGTACTTCTGCTTGGTCATATGCTTAAGATTGTGTTCCTGATTTTGATGGTTATTTACTAAATGTAATCTATACTTGCTTGATGCTTCCTTTAATTGCTATGGAATGAGCTATAATAATGGTCTTCTGTCTTTATTGAGGATTTTATCTTTATTCCTCTTAGAGATGTGATCCATGTAGTGATGAAATTGTGCTCTTTAAAATCATTGCATATACAATGCGGCTAATTGGTGTGATGCCCATTTTTTGGAGAGATGATAATGTCACCCAACTGTTATAGAATTACGAAATGGTGTGGGTAACCATTTTTTCCGTACTCAAAATGATTTCCATAAAAGAGAAGTGGGATTAGACTTGGTTTGTTCATGACTTGGAGTGCTCAACTGCTGCTAAAGGTTGGTTAAGTGGTCTGGTGGCATTCATTGTGTTGGACTTTCTCTTCACATTTGATCAGTTTTGGATCTGAGTGTGTATGCACAATTGCATATGACCTGTTGTTACTTGATATTTGATATTAAATATGGTTGTATGCTATGATGGCTAGACCATGCATATACTGTTAGTTGCTTGTGCTGAGATTTTTTTAGATGGTTAATAGTTTAGACCTTTCAGTGGAGTCTTCCTGCAATGCCTAGTTACATGATCCTTCTCCTTTTGCTGTTGTAAATGTTGTATGGTACTTTGGATTCACTTACCCTCTGATAATGTACCTCACACGAGTGTCTAGAGTGCATGACATGCTTTTAGCTTCAGATTCTCAATTAGGAAAAAACACACACATCATACTCATCAATGTCCACTGAATTTACATTGTAACCTTGGAGGTCCTTGATCGACCTGGCATACCAAAATACCAGTTAGTCTACAGGACATACATCTTCAATAACATACTTGCTGGCCATGGCACACCCCACTAAGCAAGCCCCAAACTAGTGTCTGAGTATGAAGGAAATTGATGACCTTGGGACATGCTAACAGTATTTACACACTCATATATGCCAATTGCATTTCCTTGCCTAAAATGTGTATTAGAGCCATCACATGGCCACAGAGTACATAGCTCATGAGCATTGTTGAATGCTCATATTGAGCATGGAATATGTTTCCATTGGAATGGAGCAATCAAGTGAATAGTCTGCATTGCTTAGTGGTTGCATGCCAGACCTTTTAGCTAAGTGTTACTTTGCAGTGTCCACACTCCTTGCTAGTCATCATGCTTTCCTTGATTCATGGTCATTATGCAGCTCCTAATTGTCATCAAGTTCACGCCATGCCCATCCATTAAGGGCACTGTGTGCTTTGGGTTTTGCTGCAATGGGGTGAGCACCTTAGAACATGGCATGTGGGTCAGCACCTTGATGGCATGCAACCATAAGTGGTTGCTCTCACCATCACTTTCCATCTGGAAGACAAAGCGGTGCCACTCATGTGCTTCCTGGAAACTCCATTGTTACTTGTATAAACACCTAATTCACCTCAGAATTGCATACTGCTGCTTTTTGTGGGCTTTTTCGGTAGCAGACCAATTTCCCTGAAAGTTGCAAAATTCTATGATGAAGTAATAGGATTTGGGCTAGTTGAGAGCATTTGACATGTATGTCTACCTGAATGTGACAAATCTACTATGCATTTCCTCATTTGTTTAAGACAAAATCGGTAGATACAAAACTGATAATTTGTAGTATTTGCTAACTAGAATAGCATAAGCATACCTTTGAAGCCTTATTCAAGTGGTAAAGGGTTAACGTGCGTTTATGTGAGGTTTTAGGTTTAAACTTTGGAGACAAAAAATGAAAAAAGACAAAAAAGGAAAAAAAAAAAAAACTAAAAGAAAAAGAGTGCTTAGTCTGGAGATGCTATCTGTGGCCTCATCACAGTGGATGTTTAGAGTATGGTTGCCTTGAGGCACCTCTTTTCTGAGCCATCTTACACTATTTAGACTTGTGCCAACCACTGAAGAGAACTCTGAGCTGCATTCCTGAAGGTTCTTTAGCAGCTGTTCATGTCCATATGTTCTTGAGAAACTGCAGAGCTTTGTGATCACATAGGCAGCCAATATTTCATTTCTGGGTCATTTGTATTTAGATAATCTGATATTTGTCTTATAAATTCATTATTGAAGGACGATGTGGTATCTTTGAGGAATTAGGGCAGGAAGTGACTCTAAGGCATAGTCTTTTATTTATCCTTTCTGCCACTCACTCCTAGAGAAAGCTTCCCTCATCTTTGATGGCAATGCTCTTTAAGGTGCCTAGAACTCTTCTTTGCTTATTTTGTGGTGTGAATTTGATCTTTTATTGGAGTGGATCTGTTGTTGGTTAGGAGTGGAAAAGAGTTTGAAAGGTGGGGTCCTTATGTATCTTTTATTCAGTTTGGAAGACAAGAAATGATATTTCTTTTAGGGATAAGGTGCTGTCCATACAAAAGCTTCATTCTTTTTTTTGGGCTGGAGACTAAAATGTTTGTATTGGATGGTCCCTTCGATGATAATTCAGGTCATTGATTGGCTGGGATGAGAGCAAGGTGGTTTTTTCTTATATCCTTTTTGATAGTTTGGGTTCTTATGAAGGGGTGAGTGAATTTTCTTGTATCTCTTTGATCATCACTGTTAAACTACCAACTTTCCTAAAAGCTCAAGCTTATAGGATTTGAGTTTTAATATGAATATCATGCCTTCAACAATCACATTAATGCATATATATATATTATTGTGCCAAGGGAATTCAAGAACATAAAGATAAAATGACCGAGACAAAGATGCACGAGGTTTTTACATGGTTTGTCAACCATGCCTACACCCACGGATGAGAGAGAATCCTTCCATTATGCTATAGAAAATATTACTGAGGAAAGAGCAACGTACAATTGTGTTCCCAATACATCCCATGTTTCCCCATTCCTTGTATCCAAACCTTGTATTGTGAATTCCGTTTTCCTAGATGCAATATTGTTGTAATACAGTACCTTGGTGATTTAGTTATATTTTCAAATCTCAAAGTTGCAGTTCTGTTTTGGGTCTGTGTAAATAACTTCACCAAGTGTCAGTGAATTTCTTTATGAGTCTCTAGATGCAACTTTTTAACCCAACCTAGTTAATGAGAGAACTGTGATTCCATTTTTGCTGTTTGAGTTGAGTGCTACTTCTGAAGTATAGTATTTTGAGTGACTAATTCTCAGATTTGTATCGTGCTTCTGACCTGCATTGGTTTTTGTTTCTTCTGAGGTGCTATAAATATACAGATAAGACACAAAGCTTGTGCACTGATTTGTCCAAGGATATTTCCTGTGGCAGGTTTTGTTTGATTGAGTTGAAGTGATTAATATCATGGGGGTCTCAGGGAAATGGATTAAAGCTTTGGTTGGTTTAAAGAAATCAGAAAAGTCAGAGTCTTCAGAGAAGAATGAAAGCGTGAGTTATTTTTTATCTTATGAGCCACAAGTTTTATAATTTTTTTTCATATCTTATCCATAAGATATGCATATATTATGCTAATTTCTTATCTGAAGTTGGAGTCTGTTGTCAGTTATTCTTGTTTTATATGTGCTATTAGGAATAGTGAATTCTCATCTTACATTTGAGAGAACTTTTAGAGAATGAAATTTTTGTTGGGGTTAGCTGTCCCATGTGGCATGTGGTATATCTGTTGGCATCTGTTCTACTTGGCTTAGTAGTTAGTTGGTTACTTGATAAACATGATGACTTCCGTATTTACTATTTTATTTTATATTTTTCAATAAGATTTGTGAATTATACCATATTTTGAGTTATCTATAGGAGTCTTAACTAATTCTCCCTAGTTCTGAATTTTTTCTTTTGTAGAACTGGTCCCTAGCTAGAAAGTAGTAGGGTAGTGTGAAAAAAAGGCAGTGTAAATGTTAAGCCACAAATCTGTTTCACCTATGCCAGGCGTAGAACCACGTGAGCAGCAGGCCCAAATTGATGTCGATTTCGCCTTTAGGTTTTTCCTTCTTCGCTTTTTGTTACTTGGGGTTTTCCTTCTTTGGTTAGTTGTGGAAAGATAGTTATATGGTGCAGAGTAGTATGGGTTTGGGTTATCGAATTGTTGGAATCTTTTTGTGTTTGGAGAGACTACCCTCTCGAAAGCTAGAAACACTTTTCTTCAATAAAAATTTCATATTATTCCCAGAAATTCTCAATTCTTCCTCCAGTTTATACCAGTAAATCTTCCTGGAAAACTGGTACAAAGTCCTGAAGATTAAATTAAGGAGGACTGATTTAGTGTTTCCAACTGGTTTTAGTTGAGCTAACCAACATTCTCTTGAGTAGAAATGAGTGGAATGGTCATACAATCAGAGAATTTTGTGAGCCTGTTTCAGGAAAATGGAGCGGTCACAACAGAAGTGAAAAAATTTGATTAGTTATTTGCTGTAGTGCATATCTTCTTCATTCATACTGGTTTTGGATGCTAGCAGTAGGGATTGGTATTTGAACTTTCATTTAGGGTAATAGCATTTTCTTGAATGCCTTGTTTTTTTTTTTTTTTTTTTTTTTTTCATTTTTTTTGTCCCCACTGGGATTTGAATATGGAACCTCCCCTAACCCCGCCCCAACCCTTTACCACTTGAGCCAGGCCTCAAGGACATTTTCTTGAATGCCATGTTGTGTGTTATCTTAAATGTGAGAGTATTTTTGGTTTGGTTCATAAACTTTATAAACACTCAATTTGCATTTGATATGCATCATTTTTCTTTTCCTGTTTCTAATAATTGCAGAGAACGGCAGCAGGTAGCAAGTTTTGGCACCGGAGAAAGCATTCTGTTGAGATTAATAATGATCTACTTCAAGTTGAGTTAGATCAGAATGCTGCTCCACAGGTGGGAGATGTTGATCTCAATTCAGTTCCAGATTCTGCAGGTTCCCCTTGCGGTTCAAACCAAACCCAAGAAGCAGTTCACGTTCAGAAAAATGCGAAGGAAGAGTGGGCTGCAACATACATCCAAACAGCTTTTCGAGGATTTTTGGTACTGAACTGCTAAGCATAACTTTTTATCTTTTTCCTTTTCACCTTCTAAAATGTGTCTTTAGTTGAATGATGGATCTGGATCTAGAGCTGAAGGCCTCTTCCCCAAATAGTTGGGATTAAGGCTTTTAGAGTTGTGTCTGGATCTGGGCCCCTTTTAAATTGCCAACTGTTGTGGTTGTATCTTGCTCACTTCCCCTGTCTATATACTGAAGGACAGCTTGAACCTTATTTGATTGTTTGGTTTTGTATAAGTTGGCTTAGGAAAACTCTGAGAAGGCTAGTCTGCTGTACCTGGCTGCAGGCACTTGGGTGGACAAGAAAGCTTGACATAAACTTATATGCCTGATTTGATATACTGCTTATATGCGTAGGCCATCAGTATGATTATTTTAATCCAAGTTTTCCGCAACAACAATTTGAATTGGAGAACTATCTTTCACTTGGGGCACAAAATTTTAATATTATATTAGCAATCTGTTCCTTTTTAATTTTTCCATTCTTTTGTTGTGTTTAGTACCTTAATACATGTTAACTTGTATATTTTCACTGGCATGATGTTAGAGATAGAATTTGCATCACTTCTATATTGAGTAGACTCCTATCAACTCATGAAACTGTTTAAATTTTAAATTTGTTTAATCTGTGCATATCATAAATTTCATGTAAATAGGAGAGTTTGAATAATAAGATTTCTATAATCTGCGTCTATCACAATTTCTATGTAAAGGAAAACTCCTTATAACTAGGGGTCCTTTCAATTGAAAATACATCTCATATAAATACCCTCTATTAGATATTAAAATTAGAATTCTCTTTTTTTCAAATTCTATATGGTATCAGAGCCTTAATGCTCACAGCACTATTGATTCTGATCTTATCCTTTTCTTCCTTCATGGTTTCCTCTACCACAATGCTTTTCTCTACCTTAACCCAGAGTCTTGATATCATCCCAGCTCCTAAAATTCAGTCTCAACTGATAATATGTGGCAGCCCAAGCTCCACTGCAACTAACCCCATTCAGCATGGTGCTTGCAATTTAATACCCTGTTAATTGGATATGATCTTCTTGGCTATATCGATGGCATTCGTTCATGTCCTCTGACAACCTTGGCCACCATCATTGACAGCACTCCTAATCCAGATTTTTCCCATGGAGCTGACAAGATCAGCTTCTACTTAATGCCCTCGTCAACTCCATGACTCTCTCCCTCAATACTCTAATCAAAGTATAGGAGCTTTAAAAAGAGACAGTAAGGTTTTTCAGGGCGTGTTTAATTTTATAATTTAGCTGTCGTTGATTGTCAAAAGTCATAAAGAATGGCAACAAATACTTGGAACCCTATAGCAGTTCCCATTGGCGTGGCTGTCATAAGATACAGGATTTCGTCTTTTCCTGTGATTTCTTAGCATTAAAATGGTGTAATAGGTTTTATGGATCAAGAATTGGAGCTGTAAGTTGTTTTCTGTATATTCCTATGTGGTACTTTACTGTTGTATGGGTTATTTGGTACTTTGAATGCCTCAGTGATTAGTTCATTGTATCTTTGGGAGGATTCCTCGTCCTCTTTTTATTCTTATTTATTCTTAATTAAGCGCATCTTAATATATATATATATATATATATATATATATATATATATATATATATATATATATAAAGAGAGAGAGAGAGAGAGAGAAGAGAAGGAACACATTGGGATTGCTACTATAGGCTCAAAGGAATCCACATTTGTTCTTCTGATGAAACCTTGAACAATTTAAAACATAGGTTTACTGTTCAAAACTTTTATCTTTAGTTGCATCTGCATTCTTATCATTATATAGGCTTGTGTCATAGACTCATAGCCATATTACCAAGTAATATTTCTGACCTTAGTATATAAGCTTTGTATTCAACATTTTAATTATTCCATGGGCTTACTTTTAACACGACAAATTCGGATTCATCAAGAACCACATGCTAATACAAATTTTTGAGTAAAAAACATGAGTTCATTCCCAAGAAAGTAGGCCCCATGAACTTTGGCTCAGACTAGTTCCTTGTCAGCTTATTTTAGCTCAACACAACCTCAGACTGTCATGATTGAATGCACTTTTCCTGCCTTAGCTCACTTCTCTAGTTATGTAGTTGGCTATGCGCAACTGCTTTGGTCATTTTCTTTTATAGAGGATTTTTTCGATTAAATAATAAGCTAAGGCCTAGTCATTGGAGGTTACCAGACAAGTACTATTTCCAACTGTGGTTCCATATTTAATGCAGCTTTTGTTTCTGCTTGAAAAAGAAAAGAAAAGAAAAAAATCCAATTATTGTAAAACTGTAGAGCTAGAAAATCATTCCTGTAACAGAACTTATGCTAGGGCAGCATTAAAACAATCAATTCCCAAAAATTAGGCTGTCCAGATATCATGTCCTGTTTCTGAGAAGTATACCTTGATACATTTGGTGAGGGAAATATCAATTTTTTTTTTTTTAAATAAATAATATTCTGCAGAGACAGTTGAGATACTTTTGGTCCTGTCTGGAACCTGACTGGATGAATCAAATTTAAACCTGATGTTTCTACTTGTTTCTACTGTTTTGTAAACAGTCATCAGTGTATGACATGATTTTATTCTGGATATAAGGTGCAAAATTGAACTTCAGAACAACACTTGGATTTTATTTTGGACTGGTCTTTGGAAAGAAATTAGAAAAGATTGGCCTACCTTTTCTCAAAATGCCTCTTTTGCCTTAGGGGATGGTAGAAAGATAAGTTTTTGGAAGGATATTTGGGGTGATGAAGTGGCTTTTTGTAATACCTTCCCTACTTTGTATGATCTGGCAGTTTTCAAAGAGGTTAGGGTGGCAGATGTGTGGGACAGTTCTAAGGAGGAAGGGGGCTGACCCTAATCTTTGTTAGGCCTTTTAATGATTGAGAGATGGAGGAGGTGGAAATTTTCTATTAGGGCTTCACAACAAAAAAATCAGGCCCCTCCAAGAGGAAGAACTTTTGTTGAAATCTACTAAAGGTGAATGCTTCTCTATGAAGTTCATGTATTCAGTTCTGGATCAGTCCCCCACATTGGGATTCCCTTTGCGCTCCATCTGGAAACCAGTGGTCCCTACCAAGATGGGCTTCTTTGCTTGGGAAGCGTCCTGGGGGGAAGGTGCTTACTATGGACCAAGTTAAATGTAGGGGAAGCTTGTTGGCTAGTAGGTGTTTTTTATGTGAAGAGGAATAGGAGACTACAGACCATTAGTTTGTTCATTGCAAAAGCGCTAGGTCTCTTTGAGACCTTTTTTTTTGGCTATTGTTGGTTCCAGCTGGTCTGACTTTGGATGGCCAGAACTGGTTGTATGCAAAACAAGTCCTTGAAATATAGTGACCAAAATTAAAATTTTATTTAGAAATAGAGATTATGTGTCATGATCTTCATGGGTATCTTTTCTATTTTCATAATGCATTTAATATACACGGGGAACACATGCATACATGGGCTTCTATCTAAATGTGCTTTATGTCCAAGAAAAATAATGGGATTTAATTCAATAAATGGGTAACAAAAAAGCTGCGGGTGGATATGAGGGAGTGTCGATTATAGTTGGGTTATTTAGATACGTTTTGAAAGATTTTACAGGTTTATTGATCAGGGCTTGACAATACTAGGAGCATTGGCATACCATACACTTCTATATAATGTGCTCTGTTCAACATTTTGAAATTTGTTCAATGCATTCTGCTTAAGAATTTTGACTATAAGAAATGCTTTGGTGATATTGATCAGGCTAGAAGAGCTCTACGTGCTTTGAAAGGTTTGGTAAGACTTCAAGCCCTTGTCAGGGGCCATGCTGTGCGAAAGCAAGCTGCAATAACCCTCCGCTGCATGCAAGCTTTAGTGAGAGTTCAAGCTCGTGTCCGTGCAAGACGTGTTCGTTTGGCTTTGGAAAGTGAAACAGAACAACAAAAACTTCACCAGCAACTTGCAAATGAGGCTCGTGTTCGAGAAATAGAGGTAAGCGGGCCTAGATACTATTCTGGTACAACCTTATACATTGCGGTGATAGTTTTTTTCTTGTACATAATATTTACTTTTTTGAACTGAAATGCTGCCCATCCCCGTTCGAGGAACTTGCCACTTGAGCTAGGTGAGAAAATCAAAGGGCTTTCTCTATTGTGACAGAATTGTATCATATGTTCAGATTTTGCTCATCTTGTTGTTGAACTTAAGGAATGTGAAGATCTAATTTAAATTTTCAGTAGAACAAATTTCAAATGGCCTTTGTTTTTCTTTCTGGCTGTAAGGCATTGTGCAAGGTCCAAGTCTGTGCCATCATTTCATGAAAAGACTAATTCCTGTCAATTTAATGGCAATTCCTAGAAATCACATGACAAAAGAAATCAACAACTCTTCCTGAGAATTCATACCTATTTTAGAGTCTAGATAATTACCTTCAACAGTGATTTAATGCAGCCCTAGATCGTGATCTTTTAACTTTTCTTTGCCCCAAGAGTCCAACATGTTCTTCGATGTTTCATGGACTTGGGGATTTGGGTTCCCCAATAAGCACTCTATATAAAAGAATGGAATTTTTTGAAACTGTTACATCATGCAGACGCTTTAGGGAGAAGAAAGCTGGGATCTTATGTGAGAATAATAGACTCAATGAATAAACTAAGGGTCTTTAGTTATCTTCCTTGTGGGCTTTTATATAGAGTAGGAAAGAGAATCTCCAAAGTCTTAGTCTTGTTATACATCTATCCTAATCCAATCAAGATTTTAAAGGACTTTATCAATAATAGGATTTTAATAACATTTTGGTAAACTTAGGCTAAAAACCATAATAACACTTATTTGAGACTTAAATTTAAATATAAACTTATTCTCCATGCGAGAACACCTTCTCAAACTTCCAATTTAAAAAATCAGAAAGAAGCTTACTTCTACTTGAGCATTAATCTATGTATAAACAAGTTTCTAGTTTCTCTCATGTCTACCTCATTCAGAAACACCCTTTTTAGCCATTTTTGATGATTAGATGAAGGATGCTCCTTGGCAATAACAAGGATCAAATATTGACAAGTGCTTGAACAACTCTAGGATGCATAAGCAGCCTTGTTGGATGCTTGAGTTGTCCTTATAACAATCCTTAAGGGCTTATCTAGTGAACACTCTTAAAAACATTTCTCAAGTTTGGAAAAATAGTTCTATATTGTTTTCAGGAATAAAATTCTATTTAGGAACTCAACTTTGAAAACCAATGATGAAGATGAATTTTTAAGATATACATCAAGAATGACAATTTGTATTGGTTGTGTAGAAAACTGTAAAAAAGCTTTATTATTAGTCGGGTAGTTAGGAATATTAGCGTGTAACTAGTCAAAGATAAGATTCTATCTGGTAGTTTATTTGTTCCTATTTTTATGGCTTAGTCTGTTAGCTAACTTGTAGCTATTTAAGACGCCATTTGGCTGTGATAATGATAATGATATCGACCAATTCCCTTCATCAAACTTACATGGTATTAGAGCCTAGGCTCTTATCAAACCCTACCAAAAAATCCTGACGGAGAAAGAACATGCAACCAGCCTTACCAAACCATCCCCTATTCAAGCTTCCTCAATTGAATCCACTCACTTGTCTATGCACATCACTGTGCATTGATTGAATGGAAGAAATTACCTTGAGCGGTCTCAATCGGTGAAGATTGCCATTGATGGAAGAGGAATAAGTGAAAGAACCGAAGGAAGGTAGTGATGGCTATAAACTCTAGAGATCTGAGAATTCCTTGGTCACGGCATGGCTTCTCAACTCCATGGATGCCTCAATTGCCAAGCCTCAGATGTTCATGAAGACTGCAAAGGAGGTCTAGGACTCCATTAGAGAAACCTACTCGGATCTAGAGAACTCGTCATAGATATTTGAGCTAAAGACAAGAATGTGGTAGTCTAAACAAGGGAATCGGGATGTGACCACTTATTATAATGAGATGGTAGCTCTTTGGCTAGAACTAGATCAATGCCATGAAGATGTGTGGGAGAGTACAACTGACTATGCTTGGCAGAAGAAACGAGAAGCGAACGATTGGGTTTACATGTTTCTTGCAGTGTCAATATTGACCTAGATGAAGTGAAAGGAAGAATCCTCGGGAGACGTCTACTGCACTCTATCCGAGAAGTATTCTTAGAGGTTCGATTGGAAGAAAACTGACGAAAGATCATGTACAACTGTGGGGAGTTAGTCGAGACAATCAATGAAACCTCGGCCCTGTTTGTTTGAGGAGGTGGATAGGAAGGAGATAACAAGAAGTCATGGTGTGATTACTGCAAAAGCTATGGCATACACGAGACAACTAATGGAAGATTCATGGCAAACCACCCGGAGGGAAGAAGAAGCCCTGAAAAGCTTGCGTCATGGCCAGACTTGCAAGAGCAGCAAATCAACTCGACATCCAACTTTCACACAGATTAGATGTAGCACTCTGAAACTACTCCAAGCCACAATAAAAACACCAAGCCCTCAACACCGGCTTTCACATGCTTTTCGTGACAAGATGGTAAAACAATATCTATCTCTTCCATCTCATGCTCTAAACCCGATAGCTCCCGATCATTGATTCAAAGGGCATCCGACCATATGACAGAAATTCCACTTTGTTTTCAACCTATAACCATGTGCAAAAGTACAGGAAAGTTAGAATAGCCGATGGATCTTTCTCAGCCATTGCAGGAGTGGTAGACATAACAATCTCTCATTCTTTGATCCTATCAAAAGTCTTACATGTTCCAAACCTGTCCTGCAACCTTATTTCTATAAGCAAACTGACCCAAGACCTTAAATGTAGTGCTAATTTCCATTCTTCACACTGTGTTTTTCAAAAACTGGCCTTAGGGAGGACGATTGGCAATGCTAGAGAATGTGATGGACTCTACATCCTAGAAGAGGGAACACACTCGAATAAAGAAGGTCAAGGGAATTCTTGCCTGCAAATTAATTCCATTCCAAGTAATAATGAAATTTATTTGTTGCATTTTTGACTAGGTCATCCTAGCTTTCATTTACTTCTGAAGATTGTTTCGTTTTATTCAATAATAAAAACACCACAGAAATGTTACATCCTCCACATTTATGTTAAACCTCTTCTAGGCCCTTTGCACTCATACACAGTGATATTTGGGGTGCATCTAGAGTGTCAACATGTGCTGGAAAAAAATGGTTCATAACTCCTAATTGATGATCACAAGAGTGAGTCAGGGTATTTTGCTAAAAGAAAAATCAGAAGTTGAAACAGTTTTCAAAAGCTTTTACAACATGGTTGAGACTCAATTCAACTCAAAAATTCCAATGGTTAGAAGTGACAATGGTCGTGAATACTTTGCACAAGTTTTAAACAAGTTTTTTTGAAGAGAAAGGGATCATTCATCAAAGTTCATGCATAGATACACCACCACAAAATGGTTTGCTGAAAGGAAAAATAGACATATTCGTGAAGTCACTCGTGCATTACTTTTTTCAACAAAAGTTCCCAATTATCTTTAGGGAGATGCTGTTCTTCACACAACTTATGCCATCAAAAGTTTTGCATTTTAAAACACCGATCAGCATTCTACAAAATGAATTTGCAAAATCACGGGTTTTCCACTCAATGGCATTAAAATTTTTTGGATGCACTGTGTTTATTCGGAATCTTGATAGATTTGCTCGCAAACTTGATCCAAAAGGCAGGAAGTGTGTTTTTTGGGGATAGCCCAAACTCAATGTGGTTACAAATGCTTTGATCCTTCTACAAAAAACTTTTTGTTACAATGGATATAAAGTTTTTTGAACAAAAACCGTTTTTTGGGTCCCATCTTCAGGGGGAGATTAAAAAGGAAGATTCAAAATTTACAAAAATAAATAATCTTGATTTCCTAGGATTTGATTCTAATTCTGTTATCCCTAATTCTAGGCAACAGATTTATGAGTCTCCACAAATTTAGGAAACAACACAAACTAACACTGACCTTGCCAATTTTCAAGCAACTAACCCTGATCCTATTTGTGATATTGAGTCCACGATTTTTACTTAACAAAATCAACCAAGTGTCACAAAATTCCCAGACACACCTCATGAATTAACTAAGGAAGGAAATAATGATCAGGCAAGGAAACTCTATGGTCGAGTTTATGAGAGGAAGTTTCCAAATCAAAGATTAGAGACCGTTACTTCTTCTACAAGTCAAGAATCCGAACCAGAGCCAGGAACAGAAATCGGTAAGCCTTCTTCATCTAACCTAGATTTACCAATTGCTCTTAGAAAAGGAAAAAGGTCTTGTGCTAAATACCCTACATCTAATTTTGTGTCCTATTCTAGACTATCCTTTGTATTCTCAACCTTTTCCACAAATGTATCCTCTGTTACTATTCCTAGTAGTATGCATGAAGCTCTATCTAAACCTGAGTGGAGGAAGGCTGTATTTGAGGCAAGTTTTTCAAAGGCGTTTTCTAGGCGCGCCTTAGGGCGAGGCGTGGAGAAAACGCCTTGAGGCGTTTGAAAAAAAGCGACACACATGAAAGGCGTACGCCTTCTTCAGTGAAGTGTGTTCGAGGCGCGCTTTGATCGTGCCTTTCACGCCTTGAAGAGGGATGCGTACGCGTTTTGGGGAGCTTATATGACCTTCAGAAAAAGAAAAAAAACCTAAAATAGCAACCTAATTGAAAGCTTTGGCAAAGTAAATCGCAAGCTGTTTTGGGGAGAAAAGCCTGAAGACTAAACCTCACTCCTCAAGCTTACGACCCATTGCTCAGTTCGGTAGACTGATTACGACCTCTTTTTCCAAGACCGTCGATCTTTTCAATCAATGACTCGTGACTATCAGCCGATCCACTTCTCCACCTGCGATCTCATCTCGGCTTCATCTCCAGGTATGTCGCGCACTCTCCTCTTCTTCATCTCTTCATCCCATCTCTCTTCAAGCTCTCCCTCTCTTCATCTCTTCATCTCTCCCTCTCTTCATCTCTTCATCTCTCCCAATCCTTTCCCCTTCTTCATCTCTCCCAAACGACTGCCCTTCTGCTCCTCTGTTTTCTTCTTTAATTTTTTTTTTTATTTAAGTCAAAGTTTGGGAGAAGCTTGGAGCTCATTTTGACCGATTAAATGAGTTTCATCAAAATTTTTGACCAATTAAATCATTTTGATCATTTTGACCAAAATCATCTCAAATTTTAAGAGTCGTGTTCCTCTCGTTCTTTCACAAATTTTTTTTTTAAAGTTAAACGGCCTCTGGTTCTCATTTTGACCAATTAAAACCAATTAAATTATGAATTTCTTTTAAATTATACAAAAAAATATTAGTTTTTAAATTTAAGCAAATTAAATTCGAATTTCATTTTAAATTCCTACAAAAAATAATAGTTTTTAAAATTTAAGTAATTAAATTAATTTCATTTTAAATTCCTCTAAAAAATATTGGTTTTAAAAATTTAAACCAATTAAATTACATTCATTTTAAATTCTGCTTAAAAAAATATTAGCTTTTAAATTTAAACCAATTAAATTAAATTTCATTTTAAATTCCTTTCAATTATGTCTTGTTATTATTATTTATTCAATTATGTTGTTATATAGAAATGTGAATATTGTGTGGTGTTTTTTAGAATGAGTTCATGTGATTGAAGATTCGAAAAGATTTTGTGTGGAAATATGTTATTGAAGTTTCTAGGAGATGACTATTTGAGATATAAATTTTGCAAATAAAGATGTCTTGGGAGGGGTGAATAGACTCAAGCATCACTTAAGCCAAGACTCATCATGGTATGAAACCATGCCCCAAAAGTTAGTGAAGATGTTAGATTGGAATGCAAAGAGACATTGGCCAATTTAAGGATCAAAAAACAAAAAGAAATGAATTGCTCCAAGAAATTGGGTATGATTCAACTTGATACATGAGAGTGCCTTGTCGAAACAATGATTGCCTTAGGGAGTGGGAGTGGGGAACCTATTCCTAGGGACCCATGGATAAATTTACCACTTGACCTCGTCAAAGTGCACAGATTCAAGGTGGAAGCAGAAGAAACTTGAAGTGTGTAGAAAAATTAGTAGGTTTATGTATTCAAAAGGTCTTCCATTCATTGTGAATGAGTCCTTATTGGATTCCCTATGATGGATCTTTGTTGCAAATTTTGGGCCCGGGTTTAAGCCTCCATCTATGCATGAATTGAGGACATGGATTCTTAAAGAAGGGGTGAATGACCTAAGTATCATTATGGAAGATCACAAAAAAGCTTGGAAACAATATGGATGTTCAATTATGTAGATGGTTGGACAAATGGAAAGAGTAGATGTCTTATCAATTTTTTGGTGAATAGTCATGCTGACACTTGGTTTATGAAATCAATTGATGCTTTTGATACAATAAAAAATGGGGAATTGATGTTCAAATATCTTGATGGCGTGGTTGAAGAAATTGGGGAGGAGAATGTTGTGCAAGCCATCACTAATAATGCCTCTAATTATGTGAATCTTTGGAATGTAAGAGGCTTATGGAAAAAGGAAGATTGTGGTGGACTCCTTGTGCATTGTATTGATTTGATGTTGGAGGATATTGGAAGAAGGTAAATGTTCATGCTACTACACTTGCTCGGTGGCGAGTAGTGAAGTTCATATATGGGCATACTTGGGTTCTTAGCAGTAGGAAACGTTCCCTGAATAATCATGAACTTCTTCGTCAGCAATTACAAAATTTTGCTACTTCATTTCTTACTCTCCAAAGCCTTTATAGGCAAAAGCAAGCTCTTATAGCAATGTTCTCCTCAGAAAAATGGTGTTCAAGCAAATGGGCTAAGTAGAAGGTGTGAAAGGTCGAAGTACAATGTTGTTTGATCCAAATTTTTGGCCTCATGTTGCTTTTTGCATAAAGACCACTGTTCCATTAGTTAGTGTCTTGAGAGAGGTTGATTCAAAGAAAAGACTAGCCATCGGTTATATTTATGAGCTGATGGATTCAGCTAAGGAGAGGATTGCATTTAATTGTGGAAATATGGCCCAATTTGGAGAAAAATTGATGCAAGATGGACTCCGCAACTTCATCGACAACACATGCACGACGAGTTCTTATCTTGTCCTCGATTTGCGGTATGGGGATAAGTTCGCTAATGTTGATGAGGTGAGGGAAGGGATTATTGAATGCATGGATAGGATGTGGATTTATCAAGAGCGTTTAAGGCGATATTTAGTTGGACTCATTTGACCACATGATGGGTGAATTTAGGTCGTATTGCAATTGATTCTCGAACATTAAGAGTCTACAAGTTGGTGGATGGTTTTAGGGGTTCAACACGAGAGTTTGGGTTGCTATTGAGTCCTTAGCCTTACTTGTAGTGTAGGGATGTGAAAGAAATTGGAGCACATTTGGTCCCGGTAATATTTCTATTTTTGTAAATTTTATACATATATTTCTATTTCAATGTTAAGAGAACTTTATTTCATTTTAACACATAAATTTATTTATTTTATTATTTGTAGATACATACAAAAAAAGAAATAGACTTGAACATCAAATGTTGAATGCTCTAGTGTATGTAAGGTACAAAACTAGATTGAAACGAGAGTCACACAAAGGAAACAAAATGTTGATCGGAGTTTTGGTTGAGAGATTGATTCGGATGATGAATGGATTGCGGAGAAAGAATCCCTCACTCCCCCCCTCTCGATCTTTGTTGGCTTCAAGATGATGGGTTATTCATATTTGATGCTATTAGAGTTGTGTCATCCAACTCCCAACGAACTCAAGCATCATGGATGCACAGTTTCTTCACATTCCTACAAAAGGAAACATAATGAAGTACCAAGTTAGTACTCAAAAATTGAAGTCATAAGTTTGATTAAATTTAATAAAAAAACTTATAATATTTACACCTAATTAATAATTTATACTAGATACAAGTGGAGGCAAAGACAAAGAGAAGGAGTTCAGTTTGACACCAATTGATGAAGATGAAGATTTACATGAATTGGGGATACATGATAGTGGACATTTTCCTACTTTTGATACATTGGATGAGGAGGATGATGACCTTGGAGAGGAGAATTTAAATTGAAACAATTTACTCTAGTTCTTATTTCATTACTTGGTTATGGCTTTTTGTTAAAGTTCACAAAACTATTAGTATAGTTGATCTATTTTCTATTTTATGCCTTTGTTATGGTTTTTGTGAAGTAGTGAACTAAGTATGCTCTTTTTTTTTTTTTTATAATTCTAATTGTTTTCATGTTTTTATTTATGCTATTTTATTTTATATATTTTAAAATATTAATTAATTATATATTGTGAGGCTCAAAAAGCTTACGCCTTGAGGCTTACGCCTCGCCTCACGAACACAAAAACGCCTCGCCTTATGCTTTTGCCTTTTAAAACTTTGATTTGAGGAGATGGATGCACTTGAGAAGAACCGGACATGGAAAGTAGAAGAGCTGCCAAGAGGAAAGCCCACAGTTGGATGCAGATGGGTATTCACTCCAAAGTTTAAAGCAAATGGTACCCTTGAAAGCTACAAAGCACGACTTGTAGCCAAGGGATTTACACAAACCTATGGTATAGATTATACAGAAACTTTTGCTCTAGTTGCTAAGCTTAATACTTGTGAGAATTCTGTTATCTATTGTAGTAAATCTAGAGTGGCCTCTCAGATAGTTTGATGTGAAGAATGCCTTTTTAAATGGCAAGATGGAAGAAGAAGTTTATGTGTGTCCTCCTCTGGAAAAGGCCCCGTACGGACTTAAGCAGTCCCCCTGCACCTGGTTTGACAGATTTACTCAATCTGTGAGATGCCAAGGTTACAATCAAACATAATCTGATCACATACTCTTCATCAAGTTCTCAAAAGAAGGGAAAATAGTTGTTTTGATTGTGTATGTGGACGACATAATCCTCACCGGAGATGATCAAGGAGAGTTGGATTTGTTGAAAGAAAAACTTACAAAGGAGTTTGAAGTTAAAGATTTGGGAGAACTAAGGTATTTTCTTGGCATAGAAATTGCTAGGTCAAAGCAAGGTATAATCGTCTCGCAAAGAAAATATATACTGGACCTACTGAGTGATATTGGAATGAGTGGGTGTAGACCAGTCGAGACTCCCATAGATTTGAATCAGAAGCTCAGAAATATCAAGGAGTTCCAGTTAATATTAACAGTACCAACGACTTGTGGGAAGGCTGATTTACCTTGCACACATGAGGCCGAACATAGCCTTTGTAGTAAGTCTGGTAAGCCAGTTTATGCATTGTCCATATGAAGAGCATCTTGAGGCTACTTACGGAATCCTGAGATACCTAAAAAGCTGTCCAGGAAAGGGTCTGCTGTTTAGGAAGAATGAAGGTAGAACTGTGGAGGCGTTTATTGATGCTTATTGGGCTGGCTCAGTAGACAAAAAGTCAACCTCGGGCTATTGCACGTATGTTTGGGGAAATTTGGTGACGTGGAGGAGTAAGAAGCAGAGCGTGGTTACATGAAGTAGTGCAGAGGCAGAGTTTAGATTAATGGAATGGGATATGTGAGTTGTTGTGGATAAAGCGAATACTTTAGGAATTGAAGCAAGAGATTAAGTTGCCTATGAAGCTGTTTTGTGACAATAAAGCAGCTATTAGTATTGCTCAAAATCCATTACAACATTACCGGACCAAGCACATAGAGATTGATCGGCATTTCATAAAGGAAAATCTAGAGGCTGTGTTCATTTATATACCATTCATCACTACAACAGATTAGACTGCAGACATCTTGACGAAGGGTTATTCAAACCTACATTTGAGTTACTTGTAAAGAAGTTGGGCATGGATGACATTTATGCTCTAACTTGAAGGGGAGTGTAGAAAACTGTAAATAAGCTTTATTATTAGTCGGGTAGTTAGGAATATTAGCGTGTAACTAGTCAAAGATAAGATTGTATATGGTAGTTTATTTGTTCCTATTTTTATGGCTTAGTTTGTTAGCTAACTTGTAACTATTTAAGAAGCCATTTGGTTGTGATAATGATATCGACCAATTCCCTTCATCAAACTTATAGGTTGAAATAAAACTTAAATGAGGGGTAAGTAATTTGAGTCAAATTAAGATTAGTAGTTTAGAATCAAGCTAGGATTAGAGTTATAACCATTTATTAAAGTTTTTGTACATTTTGGATGTCTTAGAGAAGCCTATAAATAAGGCTAATTGATGTAAATGAAAGGAGATGATTTTGATTGGTAAATAATATTTTGTTTCCTTTGCAAATATATATATATATATATGCATGTATATATTATTATTTTTTTGAATAAGCAAAAGCAAAGTATATTAAGAAAAAGTCACTAAAATAGTGTCTGAAAAGATACAAAAAAGGCAAACTAGCCCTCAACTGCACAAAAAGGACAACAAGATGTACAAAAAATCCACAAGCTCATTTACAAGCCACCCAATCAATGAACTTTACAAGGGTCGAAGGACCATTCGCTCTAGACAACTGGGTCTTGGCCCAAAGAAGGGAAACAAAAGAAATCTTCAATCTCTGTGTAGAAAAGAACTCATCTCTAAAAGCTACTCCATTTCTAGCTTTCTACATCGACCAAAACAAGCACGACGACGCTGCTTGCCGCACCTTTCTTCGTTTTTTCCCAACCTAACAATTATCCCAGCTCACCAAAGAATCCCAAACAGTTCCTCGGCGAGCACAAATCCCAAAAAGAGAAAATAGAATCTCCCATAACAACCTCATTTTTTCACAAAGGAGGAAAAGATGATCCATAGACTCCTCATACTCGTGGCAAAGGTAACATCTATTGGCAAGGGAAAAACCCCTTTTCTTGAGCTGGTCAAGAGTAAGAATCTTGCCCTATGCCGCTTCCCAAGTGAAGAAGCATAACTTAGGCTGCCCCTAAGTCCTCCACACCAAATGCCAAGGAAAAGAATCACTCTGTTGTGACATCAAAGCCGTATATAGAGATTTAACTTAATCATTCCTAATCATTAAGGAGTCTAGTAAAGATGGGTTGCCACCCCACACCCTCTTGTGGTCTGCACCAACAATCTCTTACCCAGGCATCCCTCAAATTGGCAATAGCAAATAAAGAGGAAAAGACATGCTCAAGGAAACCTCATCACACCAAGCATCTCTCCAAAATTTCACTCTTCTCCCATTTCCAACCGCAAAAGACACCTTGTTGCTAGCGAGATCCCATTATCTTTGAATTGCCTTCCACAACCCCACACCATACCATTCTCTTACTTCGCGTGAGCACCGCCCCCAAAACTCCCCATACTTGCCTCTAATCACATCATTCCAAAAAGCCACTTTTTTGATTGCGAAGCACCAACTTCACTTGGAAAGAAGAGCTTTATTAAGGCATCCCAAATCCTTCACACCCAGTCCTCCATTATCTTTGCTCATACAAATCATCGCCCATTCTACTAAGTGAGGCTTTCTATCCAGATTTTTGCCTCTCCATAAAAAGTTTCTTCAAATCTGCTCAAGTCTCAACCTAACCACCCTTGGCATATGAAGAAAGACATGTAATTGATCGGCAAGTTAGACAAAGTACTTCTAATCAAAGTGGCTCTCCCTCCTTTAGAAATGTGTTGTCTTTTTCGCATTACCAACCTTTTTCTCAAGCGCTCCTCAATCCCATCCCAAGCATGCATTGAATTATAACAGGCTTCCAAAGGCAAACCAAGGTAAGTAGAAGGAAGATTGTCCACCTTGCAACCAAAACCCCTCATCCAGAACCTCCACATTTGGTATACTCCCAATAGGAATTATTTCACTCTTTTCCAAAATATTTTTTAAACCTGAGACGACTTCAAACCACATCAAAAAACCAGCAAAGGATCAAACAACCAGCAAAGGTAAGTGAAATGGTCTTGGGAGGCCTCACAAAGGCTTCAAAATCCGATGCACGAGAGCAGAGTGAAACTTTGATTCCGCAATCCACCTCTACCCTCCATTCTGGGATGTCAAATAACCCCCCTTCATTCTTAGTCTCAACCAAGCACTTGAGCGAAACATAGTGATCACCAAGGTGGGGCGAGAGGTCACCCTTAGGCCCATTGAATTGCGGAAAAAACCATGAGGAGTTCTGTTCAACTTTGAGAAACTAGCGATGGAAATGCACCATTGAATCCCCCTTACCCACTTTTCTCTTAAAACCATCTTGACCATGATTGAGCATAAGAAGTGCTAATCCACATGGTCGTAGGCTTTCTCCATGTTAAAGGCATGATATTTATATTAAACTCAATCCTACAAACTTGAGCTTTTAGGAGAGTTGGTCGTTTAACATGGTATTAGAGCCTAGTTTGGTAGGAGGTCTTGGGTTTGAGCCACCTCTTTGTAATTTATTCCTTATTTATTGATTTGAAAGTTCATGAAGGACTCTATTTGGTTTATTTGACTCTCCATGTGCGGGTATGAGGTTGCTTGTGAAGGAGGGTGTTAAAGACATGATATTTATATTAAACCCAATCCTACAAGATTGAGTTTTTAGGAAAGTTGATTGTTTAACACTCCAAATACAATTTACAAAGAACAACATTTTTGTTGCTTTTTATAAAAGAATCCATTGCCTCATTTGCTACAATTGCCACATCTGGAATCTGCCTCCCTCAACAAAGGCATTTTGCACTATGGAGATCACCTTAGGAAGCACCTTCTTTAGACGGTTAGCCACCTAGGATGCTCAATGATTTTGAGTTATTAGCATGGTATGATAATTTAAAATTTTTTTTTTTTCTGTCGATGAAAGTTGCTCATATTGTGAAAGACAATGGTTTTTTTTGATGAAAAGGTCCAATATGATGGATATGAGAACATTTACACACTTGTATGGTATGGGCATGAGAAGATCCTCCGTCCAATTAAAGAAATTCACATCTTAAGCAAACATAAAGAGAGACAACAATCTTGAAACTAGAAGAGTCATGAAATATTATTTTTTTTGATCAGTAGAAGAGTCATGAAATATTCCTATTAGGAAGCGAGTCAAAGTTACTAGTAAGGAGGAAAACATTGTCCATGATAAAATCAGAATGCAATAAGTGATGGAACCAATTCTAGATTAACTAGGAGAAGAGCTCAAAGAACTTGTAGATGTTTTAGAAGACTTGATACTTGATTTTCCAAGGCAAAACATTATCACAAGTGACAAAAAACATGAAAAATATATTGAAAGTTGATTTGAACATTACAAAATTCTCCCACAATACCTTGCAGTGCAAATCTTTGAGACATGTTGTAAACAGCATTTTTATTAAGTAAACACAACTTGTAAGCCCTTCTTCTACATAAAGGGAGGCACTTCACCCCCATTATGAATTGACATCTCTTCTCTTCATCTAGACCACCCAAAGGAGGTTTCTTTACATATTTTGAAGTCTTTTATGCATAGATATTGTGTTGTTGAAGGTGGAAACCAAATGCACCATTGGAATTGATAGAATGCTTTTAGTAAGTATCAACCCTCCTGTTTAGACAAATCTTCCATCCCATCAAATCTTCTCTTAAGTAAATGGAATTCCTTACCACATTGCTTCATGGGATGCCTATAGTGTAAAGCCCTAGTAGTTGGTGAGGAAGCTCCTCGAATTCCTTACCAAACTTCCACCACATACGGAAGTCAAGTTAGCATACTCTTATTGTTTATTTTTGACTGCAAGACAACTCAAAATGAGGGATAACAATCTGAGATACATTTTGATATACCTGTTCCCCATGATGAAGAAAATGAATAATTGGTCTGCAACTATCTCTATTAGGAGATGGTCTTTCATATCTTTTACTCTTATATTTTTTGCCTCTTGGGGTCTATGAAACTCCATACTCCTTTTTTGACACATTGAAATGAATTTCAACTTAGTGAAACAAGCTGATTGGTAGTTGTTAGTAGTGTAAAGCTCTAAATTGGCGAATCCTGGACATAGCTTAAACCAAATATTTATGATCTTTGGATTCATATTTCTATATAGTTCCCTGTAGTGCTTTTATAGAATTTCACAAGTTGTTCAATCTGTTGTGAGGAGAATGGGGTCCTGAAATGCATTTGTTAGAAAATTATTATAAGAAATTATATTCTTCAACATTATAGCAAGTGTATCCATGACTAATATGTAAAATAAGTAGAATTGGAAATATCATCCACGCCCATTCTTAATTTTCTGACTAGTTTCAATTAGGAAATTCATGGGGCTTTTGACTGATGCAGGAAGGGTGGTGTGACAGTGTAGGATCCGTTGAAGATATTCAAGCAAAATTGCTAAAAAGGCAGGAGGCAGCAGCTAAGCGTGAGAGAGCCATGGCCTATGCACTGGCTCATCAGGTAAAAATATGATAAAGCCCTTCGAGTATGAAGTCACTTGCAAAGGAGCCATGTTATACCTTTAGAAAGCTGAGTTAAAGCTGGGAAATAACAAGAAATGAAATACATGTTTGATTATTTAAATCTAAACCTAGTCATGGATTGCTTTTAAGAACTTCTATTCCAACATAGCATTTTGAACTGGAATGATATTTCGGAGTTTTTTTAAGGGATAAAAAATCTATAGATTGATGCTGTTTCCTTTTGAACTGGAATGCATTACTTTTCTGCTGTATATTTTATGTCGTATGATTATTATATCTTTTGTACTCAGAGGTTCAAAAGTATTGACTTTAATAGGCTGGATTGATATTTCTAGGCTGAGTATAGCTTTTCTTCAGCTGTCCATATTTAACAGGTCACTAGCTTTTTGTTATTTTCTTATTATTTTTTTTTAAGACGGGGCAAGGGGAGTTTTTGAAAAACTTTTCATTCTCAAGGAACTCAATTATTAAGATTCCACCTTACTACTTTATGCAACTTATATTCTCAAATTTCACATACCAATACTGTAATATTTATCTTTTTGTAAATAGCCCTTGAGGCTTCACTCAAGGGGTAAGGAGTTGGGGTGGGGTTATGAGAGGTTCTAGGTTCTAGTCCCAAAGTGGATGAAAAAAGAAAAAAAAAAAAACCTAATAAAAAAATATTTATCTTTTTGTAGATAATGGATTTTTATGCTTCTTGTATTGATTTGTTGGAAAGAAGCTTGATATCTTCAGAAAATCTACAAGATTTTATAGAAAATTAAGAAATGCTAAAGGAACAATAGATGATTGAACCAAAAAGCAGAATATTTTCAGCCAAATGATTCAGGTAGTGATGATACGGAAATAATTTACATGTGAAATACATTTATAAACATGTACAAAAAGAAAATTAGTTATTAATTTCTAGAGGAAAAATTAGATGAAACAAAGTTATAGATATCATGTGATGCCTTTTATCAGTCAATGAGGAATATAACCATAATAATAAATCTAAACTTCTATTATCATTTGTAGGTTCATTTAGATTATGTTGCAGATATTTTATATTAAATGGATTCATATTAGTCATATTAATTCCAGATCAATATGCTTTTTGATTCTGACCAGAAAATATGACCATATAAAGTTATATAATGCGATAACCCTTCTTTATTATTATGCATATGAAAGACAGAACACTGTTCCTATCGATCAGTAGTGCCTCTCTTCACAATAGATCTCTGTAGTGTAGCTAATCATAAACAAGATGGTAAATATATAATAATTAGATAATTGCTCAGAGCCTCACCATGACAGCATTTCTTGATTATTCCCTCTCATATTATCTTCATGGATTTTGGTTGTGTTTGGACATTGCTGGAAATATTTACTGAAGTTGTTGGATATATTCAAATTCCTCTGTAGGTTTCTTTTTGCGGTTATTGGTTTCTCAGTACGGTCTTCTAATCTGCCCTTGATTATCTTTCAGTTTTCTTCCTTGTAGGCCTATGTGTAACATCATTTCTGTTCCTGCAGTGGCAGGCAGGATCAAGGCAGCAGGCTGCTCCCTCTGGATTTGAACCAGATAAAAGCAACTGGGGTTGGAATTGGTTAGAAAGATGGATGGCTGTTCGTCCATGGGAGAATAGGTTTCTTGACATAAATCTGAGAGATGGAGTGATGATCCGTGAGAATGGCTCGACTGAGGAAAGGAATGACTCCAAGACCCAGTTAAAATCTGCTGGAAAGAAACCAATTTCTTTAAATCTCTCAAATCAGAAAATGGGTCCATCTAATTCTGATGGCAGTGGTTCTCCCACTAGATCTCTGACATTTCAAGAGGCATGCAACACAGTTTCTGCTAAGCCAAAGTCTAGGCCTATTCTCGAGGATCTGGCTGAAGAAGCCAACTCTAGACCTGGTGTTGGGTCCAGATCCCACAGCAATCCGAAAGAGAGATCCACACTACAAGATAAACAGGCAAAGAAGCGGTTGTCTCTGCCCAACAGCGGTTAGACGCTCTCTATCTATCTATCTCTCTATATAAAAGATATGCAGGAAACTCTATTTAATAAGTTATTAGATATTAGTATATATTTTTACAAGCTAGATACTAGTATCTGTTTTATCTTCCTTCTTTTTTTTTTAAGGATTTCATTGCTGCTAATGAACAACAATGATTCTAGATGATTTTAGTGTAATCATAGAGCTGTTCAATTCTAAAACAGCTACAGTGTAGGGTATGGTCACTGTCCTATTTGTAGATTAGTTAGTTTATTTACTCACAAGAACTTCTAGTTCATGTACATAATTGGTGGTTTCCTCTGCTTTATATTTAATTAGGCAGTGATTTGGTTTTGATCAGGTATAGGTTCTGGGCCTCAAGCAGCCAGGCAGCAAAATAGAAGTGTGCTAAAAAAAGCAGCAAATGCACAGAAGCCAATGAAGGATAAATCCAAGGCGAACATACAAGGGGACTTAGAAACTACAAAATTTGCACCTCAGTGATTTTTAGTTTTATGTTTCTTTGGGTGGTTGCTGCATTAGGGTTGTACATAGAGAGAGGGGGGAAGAGCGAGAGAGAGAGAGAGAGAGAGAGAGAGAGAGAGAGAGAGAGAGAGAGAGAGGTCTTCTTGCATGGAGAGGGCAGCAGCATTTTGTCTTTTCTTGTAATAGAACTTGTTGAAATGTGATAGTAATGACACTGCTGCTGCTTTAGCTAGTATCATAATATTTGTAAGGTGGGTTGGGTTGTCTGGGCAATAATAAGATTTCGGTCTGTTGTAATATTTAATTATTAGCATCTCAGATGTATGTGATTTTATGAGTGTTTATTTTTGGAGTGGAGTTGGCTGATATCACAAAGCTCCCTCACCTTCATGCTGTTTTCTCCACCTCAGCTCTTCTATCTGTTTATTGTTGAAGATAATGGTAACTTGTGATTTGGGAGTTCAAATGCGCCATGAAAGAAAAACTAGAAAAACATGTAGACCTACCTAGTTCTGTTTATTTGTTGGTATGTAAATTTCAGTTTTTGTTTCTGTTCATCTCCCCAATGAAATGTTTTATTACTGATATAGATCTTGTCCCTAAATCTCGGGATTTCTGCAACCCACCCACCCACCCACCTTTCTTCCTCCGGAGAGTTCTCCTGAATTTATTTTTATAATCAAAGTCTTATGATGCTCAAGGAGTGTGTTTGAAGAAGAAGAAGAAGCTTTATATCCAGAGAGTCGTGCGATGGGCATTTTTAATATCTTTCCAAAATGTTAGAATTAAATGATTAGGGCTCGTGTCCAGATTTTCCATTTTCATTTAGTTGTTGATTTTGTTAATTAGTCCCAATTTGTGGGATTAGTATTTGATTTCCTATTTTCAATCATGTCTTGATTTTAGGTCATTGATTATAGTATTTTGATTTTCCTTAATATAGGACCTTAATTTTAGTAATTTGATTCCTATCTTTGTATTTAAATTGCTGTAATTCTCCATCAAAAAAATTGAATTAAGAATTCCCTTCTCCATTGTTCCTTTCCTTTTTATTTTATCTCTTCGTATTTTCAAAACTTCAACAATTGGTATAAGAACCCTTCTTCTTGAGTCTTGAGGGACCTACAATTCGATCATGGAAGGTGAAGCCAATTTTTTAGCAATAGCTCCTACAACATTTAATGGAACAAACTATCAAATATGGGCAATAAGAATGGAGACATATCTGGAAGCCTTGGATCTTTGGGAAGCAATGGAAGAAGACTATGAAGTCCCTGCACTTCTTGCAAATCCTACTACAAAGGTACATAAAGAAAGGAGGACAAGGAAATCAAAGGCAAAAGCCTGTCTATTTGTAGTAGTCACTCCCACCATTTTCACACGGATCATGTCTCTAAAGTCAGCAAAGGAGATATGGGATTACCTAAAAAAGGAGTATGCCGGAGATGAGAGAATCAAAGGTATCACGATTCTAAACTTGGTTGAGAATTTGAAGCGCAAAAATGAAAAGTCCCAGATAGTTAAAATACCTTTGACAAACTTCTTGAAATTGCAAATAGAGTGAGACTTCTTGGATGCGAAGATTCATAGATTCGGGAATAGTTAGAGTATCCATATTCTTTTGTTCTAAACGTATACGACAACCATTGTCACACCTCCAACCCCCGCCTAGGCGGATGAAGGGGGCTCGAAACTATATTAGGACTCTTTACTTGTTTTTTCAGGCATTGGTGGACCCAGTGCTATAATTGAATCGACACCTGGCCTCTGAATACAATAAAACTATCACCACCAAGTGATGTTTATGAAGTATCCAATACATATAATCCTGAGTCCCATTTACATATCGTATACAAAAGCTATGCAATTACATTTACACATAATTAGAGAGCAAAACCTGTGATGGACTCCCTCTTAGTTTGTTGTACGGTAGTATGCGGAAAGATTACGAGACATCCTCCCCTCTTGTACCTATACAGTTAAGGCAGTGCTAACAACGGCAGTGGAAACATATGACTTATCATTACATTACCTTATCTTTCATTTACGATGCGCATGCGGTAACGATTATCTGATGACGGATACTCATAATTTTCATGAATTCATATAACAAACTTATACACATACTTGTAGTTATAGCAAACTTATACTTGTTTAGATCTCCCGTAGGACATATAGAGCTTATACTTGTACAAAGGTACCCGTAGGTACTACAGAGCTTATACTTGTACAGAGGTACCCGTAGGTACATTCAGAGCATAACGATGCATTCACTACTCTTATTCGTTATCGGACTCTTATCATATAATTGTTTGACTATTAGACTAGTAATAGAAGTAGGTAGGACCTGACACAATAAGTCACTCGAGAGGTATAGTGCTGATGCGAGGGTCTTTAATGTAAGCGGGAGTCTTAGGAAACGGTGTGAGTGTCGATACCGCACTAATCGGAGAGTACCGAAACTACTAAATGTGTTCGAGCATTGTCGAGAGTCTTAGTCGCACTAGTGAGGAAATGCTAGAAATTACTATAATATGCGCCCATGTAACGAGAGGTGTCGTGTCATTCAATATCGGTCTTGAGCGATCCCTGCCATTACTCCATGGTCCGAAACACTATCTTATCATAGGGGCATTAAGTTTGCCAACATCAGCCGCACTTGGCGAGTGGTCCTAATTTTTTCCTTTGCAGTATAAACCTTGAATGAACCACATCATACGCCTATAGGGTCCTCATTAGTCAGTGGAAATGAGTCCTCGGAATAATGGAATGGCAAACATGACAAAACAGCATGCATGAACAATGCTATACCATGGCACATTAGCAACTGTATTAACTGCGACATAGGCCTTCGCCGTGGCGTAGCTTTGCTACGCCTCGACGTACCCGAGGCTTGTTCGAGTCTCCCTCGGCCGTCTTGTGTGGACATGCCACGCCTTAGGCACGGACACCTATGTTCTTTGCGTCGTCCCTGCGCCGCGGTGTAGGACCTCGAAATTTTCCTGATTTCTTGATTTCGTCATTTTTCCCGGAAATCCAGCAAAATCAAAGAAACTCATATACTCTTCAGAAAAAATCTCCCAGTGTGTTCTAACTTGACCAAAACCAAACGCAAGTGATTATTTAGGTTTTTCAGGCAATTCAAATACTTGTAAGTTAGGTTAACTTTCTAACACCCCGAATAGGTATCCATACATCATAAACCAAGAATCCATATGAGGAGAGTTCATACTCATCTTATACAAACTAGGGTTTTACCAACCCAACTTTCAACAAATCTAGGGTTAGGATGAATTCCTAACTAAACCCTAGAAATGGAACAAACTAATATCCATACAAAAGTCCAAAAGTCCATAGAAACCCATAGTAATCCATACAAAACCATTTCAATCCATACTTATCCATACCTAAATTTCTCTTCTCCTTCTTCTTCTTCCTCTTCTTCTTCTCTTCTCCTCTCTTCACGTAATGCCCTAGCACTCCTTCCCAAATGAGAGACCAACTTGGTCTTATCCCATTTGATATAATTTTTCTTTTATTACCCTTTGGTCCTCAAACTCTCTTCTATTTGCACCAAACTTATGCTATTTCTAAATAGCATATCATCTTCTTATATTATGATTTTTGTATCCTGTTTTGACAAATTCCACTTTTACCCTTGTATCTTGTACAAATTCTGAGTTTCGAAAATTTCTCACTTAGCAAAATAATAATTGTTAAAAATTTCCAAAATGCACTTATAATATACCCTAATTATGTTTAAAAATGACTAGGGTATATTTCGGGGTGTTACAACCATCACTGCCCTTGAAAACACCAAGGACCATGTCAAGAATTTCTCTTGCAAAATTGTTAAGTGCTTTGCAAGCACAAGAGCAAATGAGACTGATGAGAGAAGGCACAACAATAGAATGAGCACTAGCAGCCAAACATCAAGAAGCTACCAAGAGTGAGTGGAAGATCAAGAAGAAAGAAAGTAGAACCGGTCTTGAGACAGCAATGGAAAATGGAGATGATGGGCGAGAAGAAGTCACGTATCCACCCTACTAGCCGCATGTATGAGAAGGTCATCCACCTTTCAAGTGTTGGAGAAGACCAGATGATGCAAGAGCTTCTATAAACACACAAAACATTGGGAGTTCATCCATAATTATTGAAGAATTGGATTGGGGAGGTCAAAAAGCATTGAACGCATGTGAAAACTCCTTTTTTGGACCTCATTTGGGCCTTGGAAGGCAAAAAACATGATCAAAATTGGGCAAATCCCTAATGTAGAGCGCCATATTGATTTTAGAAAGATTTGTCACAGGATCTTCTGGAGGATTTGCTTTAGGATTCTGCTGTATTTCTTTTAGAAAGATTTGCTCGGAGGTTTACTTCAAGATTTTATTCTATCCCTTTTAGGAAGATTTGCTTTATTTATCTTAGAAAGTTTGCTTTAAGAGTTGCATTATGTAATTTAGAAATTTTCTTTTCCTAGTTAAAGTAGAAGTTGCTTTATTTGCTTTAGAAAGTAAGGGGCTTATAAATACCACTTTAGTTGTGTTTTTTTTTCATTCATTCAAGTTTTAATAAAGTTTCAGATTTCTCTTTTAAGAGTTGTCTCTTATCTCTTAGGTGGATTCCCTTGGGGGAGAGTTCGGTAACATACTGGGTGGATTCAGCGAGGCCCCGAAGTCTTTGTCCGGCTTATCAATCAACCAGTCCATAGTTGATTGTGGCGCCTTCACTCTATCATCTATCTTGTGTGGATCTTTTCAATAACCTAGTAAGTAACTACTCTTGTGCAAACTCTACTCTCCTCACCATCTTATATTTTCTTAAAACTTTCTATAACCAAAATTTCAACCTCAACCTAAAACTTTCCAAATCTTGTTCCATACTACTAAAACCTTACTAAATACCTTTTCCCCCTTATATACCATAAATACACCGTCCCTAACTTAGAAAATCACCAAAATTCGTCCATAACCTATTTGGCCTAAGCTACCCGAACCCATATTTTGACTTGTGAACCCCGAGGATCATCCATCACGGTCCCAACCTTGCATCAAAGTGGTATCAGAGCTCAAGGATTGATGGATGATCATAAGCAAAAGGGCATTCTTGGTTCAGGAGACAAGAGTCCTAATCATGGTTAAAGTGGTTCTCAATCCCCATTGCAAAAATACGTTGTTGATCTTGAATATGTGGTTCAACGTCTACAAAAGAAAATGACTATCAATGATGATCCTATGACATCAAAGACCTTCATGGAAGGTGAAGGTGATGAAAGTTTTAGCAGAGCTGTGCCTTTAGCCAAGTTAAGTACTTGAAGTAGAAAGCGCAAGACAAACGTGAGTATGATTGTAAGAGGAAGGTATGAAGATCGATACACATGATAGTGATTCTTTATGAGAAACGTAATAATGATGAAGGTTCAGTTCAATCCAAAGTTTGATATTACGGAATTTGAAGGAAGAATGCATGTTGATGACTTCTTGGATTAATGTCTAGTCGGACGTGTCTTTAGTACAACAGTCCCGAGGCTTGTGAGTGAAGTTGGTAGCTATCAAGATGATCCAAGAATGCTTCTTTTTAGTGTGAAAATTTAAAGCTGATGTTAAAGGGTAGCAAGAAGAAGGTGAAACTTGGGAAAAGATAAGGAAGAGCTAAAGATGCCACTTCCATTATGCGAAGATGTCTTTCTCAAAATCGAATTTATTTTAGACGGTAGAATCGGCGTGGAGGAGTATTCGGTGAGTTTGAAAATCCCGATGATCAAGGAAGAGGGGAGACTTCTGAAAGTGAGGGCGAGTCATAGCATACCTTAACGTTTTGAGTTGAAATTTATAAAACTATTCAATTATGAGTCATATAATGATTAAATTGCCACATTAGGGTGATCAAGAAATCCATAAAAATTGTATCCTAAATTCCTCCCTTGCAAGTAACAAAACTCTGCCAGTATAGTGATCTAAAATTGAACAGGGATAGAGTTTTCTTGTACAAATGATTTAAGTGAAATAAAAAATGGTGAATTTTGTTTGATTTAAGGTGGTAGTAAAAAGCAGGGGGTTGATGGTTTGGTGAAATAAAATAAAATGAAATGTAAATAGAACTCCTTGAGTCTCGGGCCTTGGTTTGGGTTTTTCAGACGTCAGCATGTCACAGGGTCTTTTCCTCGCGTTGAGAGGATGACATATAGTAAATTTTCAAATCGGCTCTTCGTTTGGCATTAAAACCTAAACCACCCAAAATTATTTCTTCTAATGTATAGCATTTATTACCCCTTAATGTTTCAAACGATTAAAACCATCAACTGGATACAGCTACGAGGAGCTCATAAATGACAACTAATTGGGGCATCGATTGGATCTAACATTAAGCATCAGCAGACCTTGACTGCCAAATGCACGCGCTCGAGGGTACATCCACGATTGATTCAAACCTAAGCAATGAATCTGAAGCTTGAAAAAGGGAATAAATGCTGCGTGAAAAACATGAGAACAGTGTTTTACCTTCAAACATTCACCCGGTGGCCATCTCTTCAAGGATGAGAGGATTAATGAACATCATGATTTGTCATCCATCAAGGTGTTGTGATAAATGGAAAAAGAATGAAGGAAGCGAGAGTACGAAGCTTAAGCTGTGCGGTATTAGTTGGTGTTTCAGACCTTGACTCTGAAAGCATGTAATTGTGCAGAGAGCGGGAAATTGCAAAAAGCCAGCTAAAGGCAAGATACAGACAGGGAGGAAAAGCCGCGGTGGACTGGATCAAAGGCGCGAGAGGCAACAATTTTAGCTGCACGAGTGGCTTTCGCTATGATAGCGAATTTTTCGTATCATAATAAAATATCCTCAGCAGAGAATTTATTTGGGTGCGAAAATTTCTCTATACCTGCGAAATTCAGCATTCCACTATCTTTTGCATCCCCTCACAGTTCTTGTTCCATTGGCCTCACATTCCCTCTGCTCCCTGCTGCTACTCATCTGATTCATGTATTTTTGCTTTCTTTTCCTTTTTATGATCTTTTTTTCTTCTGATTTTTGATCTGTAGTGCTAAATTCGACCAGAATTCTTCATGCTTGGAATGACTCGACAAACTTGGCATTAAAAGTTTGCAAAAGTAAAAGTGCCAAAATCATGATCGATAGTACCATAGGGACACAGGTATGTCAAAATTGGGTTAATTATAACAATTAGTACACAAAATGTGCTCAAAACCTATTAAAAATAGGGTTCAAAATAGCACTTTTTGGGCACTAATCAATAACACTCTTCAAGATGTGATAAAGCTTGCCTTAAAAGTTGAGGCTCTAAACAAGTATGGGGGTTTTACTACAAATCGGGTTAAAGAAGGATTTATCAAGAATTTGACTTCAAGGAGCCCTAGTGGTGCTAAAACCACCTTAAACCTCAAGTAACAAGTGAAATTGCACAAGCCCTGACAAAATTTTACTTCTAAGTCGAAACCAGTGCTTTAAGTGCCATGGATTTGGGCATATAGCTTCTGAATGTCCTAATCGACGAGTGGTTGCTCTAGTTGAAGAAAATGAAGCTGAGGAAGAAGACGTAGAAGGGGATGAGTTAAGGATGAATCTCTATGAATCTGACCATGGAGATAAGGATGAGCTTACTATGCCTGACCATGGGACTTCCTTAGTTGTTCAAAGAAGTCTTAAGATTGGGGCGGCTCTAGTGAGGAGGAGTGGGCGCGATCTCAGGTCATCTTTACACAAGTGCACATCTAAGGACAGGGTTTGCTTGGTTATTATTGATAATGGGAGCTTCGAGAATTATGTTTCCCTGGAGATGATGCAAAAGCTCGATTTAAAGATGGATCTACACCCGAAACCCTATAAACTTAGCTGGCTTCAAGAGGGTAGTGATATCAAGGTAAGGCATCGATGCCTTGTCTCTTTTACAATTGGAAAGTAGTACCAGGACGAAGTATGGTGTGATGTTGTTCCAATGGATGTTTGTCACTTGCTACTTGGGAGGCCATGGCAATATGATAGGAAGGTTATTTATGATGGCTTAAAGAACACTTATACATTCCGTAAGGATGGGCACAAAATTGTCTTGGCACCTTTGAAATCGGAAATTGCTCCAACATCCAAACCTGAGGAGAAGAATTCTTTGTTGTCAAAATTTGAGTTGGAGAAAGAAATCAGAGCTGGTTTAGATGTGATGGCTTTAGTTCTTTGTTAGAAGAAACCAAAAGTGAAGGAGATCCCAAAGAAGTAGAGCCAATTCTGGAAGAATTTGTTGATGTAGTACCTGAGGAGATTCCACATGGGTTGCCCCCTATGAGAGATATATAACATCAAATAGACCTAGTACCAGGTTCTATTTTGCCCAATAAATCGGCCTTTAGGTTGAGTCCTAAAACACATGAAGGGCTTACAAGGCAAGTTGATGAGTTGCTTGACAAAGGGCTTATTTGAGAGAGTAAGTGTCCTTGTGCGGTTCCTGCCCTGCTAGTTCCAAAGAAGGATAGAGGATGTGTGTTGATATTAGAGTAGTCAACAAAATTACTATTGAATATCGATTTCCCATTCCAAGACTCGATGATTTGCTGGATCAACTCTATCGTGCGTCCATCTTTTCGAAGATTTATTTGAGGAGTGGATACCATCAAATTCGTATGAGGGAAGGAGATGAATGGAAGACTGCCCTTAAAACTCGAGATGGGCTCTATGAGTGGATGGTAATGCCATATGGGGCGTCCAATGCCCTTATCACTTTATAGGGTTTATGAATCATATCCTTAAGCCATGCATTGAAATTTTGGTGGTATACTTGATGATATTTTGATTTATAGCGAGGAGTCGATTAAGGCATAGAGCATGCGAGGCAATTGTTCTCTATTCTAGCAGACAACGATTATTTATCAGCGAAGAAGTACTGACTTCTATGTAGAAAAATTCATATTTCTTGGATATGTGATTTTAAAGATGGAATTGAGATGGGCCAAAAGCAAGATAGGCGATCACGGTGTGACTCACCAGCGTAGATCCATGATGTGAGAAGTTTCATGGGCTAGTCTTTTTATAGGAATTTATTCGTAGATTTGGCTACATAATGGCTCTGTGGCGGATGTTTAAAGGAGACAAATTGATGGACTAGTGTTGAAGAAAGCAGAGTTGATTAAGAAGAAATGGCCCCGAAACCCCATGTTTGGCTTTGCAGATTTCAGTAAGTGTTCGAGTAGAGTGTGATGCATCTCAAGAGTTGGGATTAGTGCGTCGCTTAGTCAGAAAAGAGAAGACCCCTTTGCCTTTCTTTAGTGAGAAGTTAAATAAAGCAAAAGGAAATTACTCCATGTAACGCCCCAAAATACCACAAGAATTTTATAATAATTTTATTATATATTCTGGGTATGAATTAGACCAAACTTAGGTTTTTTAGGAAAATTGATAAATTGACAAGGGTTATGAAATGATAAATTTAATTGAACCAGGAAATTTGGGCACTAGAACAAGGATAAAATTGAAATTTGTCATAAGGGATATAAAAATCATAAAAGGAGTAGAGATGTGCCATAATAGAAATAAAATAAGTTGGATTGAAATAAGAGAGAAGTAAAGGGCTAAATTAGAATATGGCATAAGTTGCTTTGCAAAAGAAAGAGTCCTAAGGACCTAAATGCAAAAATGAAAACTTAAAACAAAAAATGGATTTTCTTGTTTTGGCGAACCTTCAGCCTTAACAAAACAAGGATAAGAGCAAAATTTGGTCTCATTTTGGAGGACAAGCGGAAGTAGAGAGAGAGAGGGGGAGAGGAAAAGAGAGAGAAGAAGAGGGAGAAGAAGGAAGAAGAAGGAAGAGGAGAAGAAGAAGATCAATAAGGTATGTTTTCAACTTGGGATCAAGTGTGTTTGATTTCCTAAGGCCTTGGTTTGGAGAATTGTTCCTCCTTGTCTAGGGTTTTGTGGAAAGATCACACAAACCCTTAAATTGTTGAGGTTAAGAGGGTAAAACCCCAAATGATAGAAAAACATGGAATCCTCCCTTTGAGGTTGGATTTATGGTTTAATTGCAAAGTAAAGGAGTTGGGTTAAACCAAACCCTAACAAATTCTTGTATTTGGTTTATGTATGGGTTATTACCCATATTAGAGTGGGTTTGAGAGTAATTCATGGTGGATTTTTGAAATAAGATAAGTAATGAAAGAGGAATTGAGTAGCAAAGAGGTTTATAAGAGATATATGAATGGTTTTGATGTGTGTTTGAAGTGTAGAGTTGATTGGGTATCTAAAAATATGGAAAAATGGTGAAAAACACACATTACGGGCAATTTACAGGTGACATGTACGGTACACCTGAGCACATCAGGTACACTTTGGAGTTGGTCATTTTAGCCAAAGGTGTACGGGTACATGTTAGACGTGTCTTAGAGTACACTGATACCTTTTCCTATTTCGACCAATTTTTGTATTTTGGCCATAACTTTCTCATTTCTTATCCGATTTGAGTGATTCAAGTGGCCAATTAAAATAGAATTCAAGGAAAATTAAACATAAATAAATAGATATCATCAAATTCTGAATCTAAGTAGCCCAGAAATTCACTCAAAGTGGGGCCATGTTCAAGTAAAATTCTGCACCAGTTTGAACATAGAGTAGTCCGGGTTGTTTCGGACGTATCTTGAGTTCGAGTGCTCGGGTGAGTGATTCCAGTTGGAGAAGAACCTTAGCACCTTATCTTTAAATGATACAAAGACCTAAAATTAAAACATGAAGTTAAGACCCCAGAAAAAAAGGCAATTGTCACGAGTGTAATCGGTAAATTGATTAGTTTGGCATGAAAATGCCATAACTGGATTGGATGATCCGATTGGAATGATTCAGTTATAAGTAAAAAAGTAGAATCATGGGAATAAATGAGACCCAGTAAAAAAAGCGTCTTTTAGTGCCTCGCTTTGCCGGCGGGGATGTCGTTTAGTACGATTATTTACATAACCACTAAGAGTGAAAAATTTGTATTTGATTAGGTGCGGGTGAAGACGACAACCTGACCTAGGATTGATATCGAAAAGGAAACGGAATCGATAATTGGTTTGTTCTCTGCCTCTATCCTTAATTCCAGTATTTTGGTAGTTTACCAATTAACTATGAATGAGTACATGAATGAGTATGTGATATAATTACGTAGATTGAGTATATCTTTGGCTCATAATATGAAAGGGGAATACATGAAATGTGATAATTGGAAACCAGATGAATGAATGATGAAAAGGGCTGAGTTCATCAAAGCGGAATCCGTAGGGTGTATTTGAATGATACACCCGAATGAATCGCGACGGGATGCGCAAGCGACATCGAATCGCTGAAGGCACCGAGATTATCAATGTCCCACTTGGCGGATCGCTGTCGACATCCGTCATGATGGCGTATGGCATTGAAGAAATGTCCCACTTGGCGGGATGCACCAATCGACATGATGGCGTATGGCATTTAATTGATACCACGTGTCGGGATGCACCAAACGACATCCGGCATGATGGGAGACCGAATAAGTGACCTGCGATGTCGGGATGCGCAAACGGCATCGAATCATGATGGGAGATAAAATTGTTAAATGTATAAGCACATTCTTAGAATGATAATAAGGCGGGATTCATCAAGCAGATTAGCGAAAATTGTGAATGAATCGTCAAGGTGAAATAGCCAACGCATTGGCGAGTGTAATGGGATTTGATATGCTTAAATCCTCATGAATTGATTGTGAAATGAATTATTGCATTGAAAATGCATGATATGATATGGTAAATGATTTGTATATTGTAAGCATGCGGAAATGAATAGCATGAGCATATGTTGATATATTAGGCATGGTTTAATGTTAAATGCATGCTGAGTTAATTTGAATATTTAGTACCCAGAAATTTGTATAGAACCCTTAAGCATGAAAATGCTTAGCGTGTAGTTTTATCTGGCAATTGTCAGTAAGTAAAAGAAGAGAGGGCCAAGATCGCGCGTGAGTCATAGAAAATGCAGGCGTATAAGTGTATACTCAGTAATTTTATATATCATCTTTTGGAACAAGGGTATTTTGTAAACAAAAGGGTTAACCACAGCTGGATTTTCTATATTATTTTGACGGGGCATATAATGCCTTTCTTTTATAAATATTTTGATTCAATGTTTATGGGCCTACCCGAATTGCTTTGAATTTGTAAATGATTATGACACCAAAAAATGAAAACCCATTTCATAGCTAAACAAATTAATAAAATGTTTTGATAAGATAAATGAAAACGTCGGAGTAAACCGGGCTCCGGTTCGGATCCGCCATTAGGGTCGGGCCGGGGATTTGGGTCGCGACATTTTTGAAAACTAAAATTTAATAAAACGGTAACTAAAGGGATTTAATTAATGACTTCGACCGGGCGTTCCTGGGGTTTAGGTTCAGACCCGCCAACCGGGTCAGGCCTGGCTCGGGGGTCGTCACACTCCACCTATGACAAGGAGTTCTATGCTATTTATAGAGCTTTGTTCCATTGGAGTCAATACTTACTTTGCAAACCATTTGTGCTCTTCTTAGATCATGAAGCACTAAAATTCATAAACCACCAACACAAGTTGAATCGAAGATATGAGACATGGGTGGAATTCTTGCAAGCGTCAACTTCATAATCAAGCGTAAAGTAGGTGTTCATAACGTTGTCGCAGATGCCTTGAGTAGGAAACAAGCCTTAGTGACTTCCATGCAAGTCCAAGTAGTTGGATTTGATGTGTTGAAGGAACTATACGAGGAGGATGCTGATTTTGGTGAAATCTGGAAGGTATGCACCGACAAGCCTTTCAAGGGTGGACGGTTTTCTCTTTAAAGGAAACACTCTATGCATCTCGTCTTGTTCCACAGTTAGTAATGCAGGATGAGTTGCATGGTGGGCGTTAGGGAGGACACTTTGGTGAAGCAAAACCTTAAGCTCCTAGTGAAGGCAAACTTCTTTTGGCTAACCTAAGAGACATTGCTAGATTTGTCAAGAAGTGTGTGTTGTGTGTTTATGATGGCTAAAACTCATGGAAGCGATGTGGGACTATATACACCATTGCCAATTCCAAATATGCCATGGGAGGAGGTTAGCTTGGATTTTGTGTTGGGATTACCTAGAACACAAAGAAACAAAGATTCGATTATGGTCTTCGCTGACAAGTTTTCAAAGATGGCTGACTTTGTACCATGCAACAAGTCTAATGATGCTTCGCATGTTGTTGACTTGTACTTCAAAGAGATTGTGCTCTTACATGGTATTCCCAAGACTATGGTTTCAGATCGAGCCTCTAAGTTTCTCAGTGACTTTTGGAGAACTCATGGAGAGCGGGACTTCTTCTTGTTACTACGTGTTCTTATCTACCCTCAAGTGATGAGTGACCGAAGTTACTAATAAAGCGGGAAATTTGCTCTTGAACCTGTAAGAAAGAGCGTGAAACGATGGGATTTGATTAACCTCAAATTGAGTTTGCTGATAGGTCCATGCATAGAATTAGAAAATCCCATTTGAGGTAGTCCATGGACTCTGTCCGATTGGTTATGAATATTCCCCATGCTACTATTAAACAATTTAGTGGAGATGCTTTGAAGTTAGAGCCAAAGAGATCAAGAAGTTACATGAAGAAGTTCGCTTGAAGATTGAGAAGCGGAATTCCAAATATGTGGAGCAAGTAAATATACACCGCAAGTATGTTGAGTTTGAGGTTGGCGACTTGGTTTGGGTACACCTTCGCAATGATAGGTTTCCACCATAAAAGTTTGGAAAGCTCAAGCCAAGGGTAGATGACCCTTTCAAGATTATAGAGAAAATTGGAGAGAATTTACAAAGTTCACGGTTGCGGATGAATATGAAATTTCTCCAATGTTCAATGTTAAGGACTTAAGGGCTTATCACGGTGAAGACTTGAGGGCAAGTCTTTTTTCCCAACTATGGGGGATTGATGCAGGAGCTTCTATAAACACACCAAACATTGGAAGTTCAGCCCTAATTATTAAAGAATTGGATTGGGGAGGTCAAAATTCATTGAACGCATGTGAAAACTCATTTTTGGACCTCATCTGGGCTTTGGAAGGCAAAAAACGTGGTCAAACTTGGGCAAATCCTTGATGTAGAGCCCCCATATTGATTTTAGAAAGATTTGCCGTAGGATCTTCTAGAGGATTTGCTTTAGGATTCTGCTGTATTTCTTTTAGAAATATTTGTTGGGAGATTTATTCCAAGATTTTATTCTATCCCTTTTAGGAAGATTTGCTTTATTTATTTTAGAAAGTTTGCTTTTAGGAGTTGCTTTATGTAATTTAGAAAGTTTTTTTTTTAGTTAAAGTAGAAGTTGATTTATTTGCTTTAGAAAGTAAGGGGCCTATAAATACCCCTTTAGTTGTTTTTTTTTTCATTCATTCAAGTTTTAATAAAGTTTCAGATTTCTCTTTTAAGAGTTATCTCTTAGCTCTTGGGTGGATTCCCTTGGGGGCAAATTCGTGGCTTCTTATACCTAGGTGGATTCCTTGGTGGCGAAGTCTTTGTCCAACTTATCAATCAGCCCGTCCATAGTTGATTGTGGCGCCTTCACTCCATCGTCCATAGTTGATTGTGCAAACTCTACTCTCCTTACCATCTCATCTTTTCTTTAAACTTTCCATAACCAAATTTTCAACCTCAACCTAAAACTTTCCAAATCTTGTTCTATACTACTAAAACCTTACTAAATACCCTTTTCCCCTTATATACCATAAATACACCGTCCCTAACTTAGAAAATCTCCAAAATTCGTCCATAACATATTTTGGCCCTAGAAAACTACCTAAAACCCATATTTTGACTTATCTAAACTTCAGGATCATCCATCATGATCCCAACCTTCCATCACCAGAGGCTGAATGCTCCAATTGTTAGCAAATGGGGCATGAAGCTATTATTTGCAGGAATGAAGGCAACAAAATGAGGAAGAGGTGTTCGATAATTAACGTAGCTACCAAAGACTCATTGTTAAGTCCCCAGCAATGGCGTCAAAAACTTGTTAGTGATTTTCCTCAAGCACATGGGGTCGCACAAGTAATAAGTGGACTAATAAGTCCTGATATCGATCCCATAGGGAAGGTGTGGTTTTAGCAAGTATTGAGTACCCCGGCTAGTGAAGTCGTTCACTATTTGAGCGGACTCGATGGTTGGTAGAAAAAGGTTTAAAAAATAAAAATAAAATAAAACAGGGTGTGATCAATGTCCAATCACAAGGAATGGAGTAATTTCGGGAATATAACTCAAGGAAAGATTCTAGGGTTGATTGTCTCCATTAATGCATTTATGGTTTATATTCATTAAGCGTTGATTAAGTGAATGTACACTTATGCAAGTCCAAGGAATTCGACATGAGGTTTACACTTTCGTGTCTCCCCTTAATTTCTCACACCAACTACCTATTCTCCTTTCGGTCCATCTAGGTCAATAAATGCGATACTTTTCTAAGGCAGTTCTTTTATCGAGAATCGTATTGGTCACCTCTCGATCCATACAATAGGACTTCCCAGACTACGCTCAGATTGATCACCTCTCAGGCCATATGATCCTCACATAATTCTGAGATGGTGCTACTCCTAATGAAATCCATCTAGTATTAGGCATTCCCAATTCCCTAGAGTTCTTTGATTATGTTAATTAGTATTTCAATTAACTAATTCATACCTTAAGAGACCTGGGACCAAATTTTAGGACGTAATCTAAGCGTCACCAAGGATGCCTTAGTATGAGGATCAAAGACCCAACTCTCAATATGGATTAATTAGTTAAAACCATAATAATCACAGAACTACACCTTCTTTATCCACACAAGCATGAAGTCACAAAATCATCATAAAACATATATAAATCAAACATCAACTTCCACAATCAACCCTAGAGGGAAGTTCAGCTACTCATTGCAACTAAGTAATCCAACAAAATCATATTTAAGATAAATACAATAATGAAAGATTGAAAAAGAGAGTAGAGTTTAGATATACAAACAAATGAGAGATGAAATTCGTCTCAAACTCTACCCTATAGTTGCAAGAGCTCCTCTAATGAGCTACATCTTCAATATCAACTCCAAATCTAAAGTAAAAATGAACAAAATAAAAAACCCTAGAATGGATCAAGAAGAAGATAGGAGAAACCCTAAGGAGGGTGTTCTCCTTCCAAAACCGAACCCTCATAAAGTCTAAAATACATATATTTATAGGCAAATGGAAAATGGGCCAAAGATGGGCTAAAAATGTGAGGTTTTTTGTTCCAGTCTGACATCCTACGCCTCAGTGAAGGGTAGCTTCACCTCCTCGAACCTGATAGGTTTTCTTTGCTTGGGCATGGGCTTCACAGCGGCGAAGCATCCTTCGCCTCGACGAACTCGAGAGGTCCTCTTTGCTCATGCTTGGGCTTCGCAGCAGCGAAGCATCCTTCGCCTCGGCGAACCACCCTTCGCCTTGGCGAACCACTTCACGTTGACAAAGCTACACTTTGCCTCGGTGAGCTTCCTGCTATAAGATCAACGCCTTCCTCATAACTTGGTTTCTCCATCACTTTGCTTGATTTTTTTCTCATAATTCTACAAAACATAAGAAAATGGGGGATTAGTGTAATATTGATGAATAGTGTGTGAATCTTGCATTTGAGTTATATAAATGCATGAAAAACACTCTATACATGCTAATAAGATCCACACTTATCAAGAGGCAAAAACAGTATATCCAGAGGAAGAAGATTACTTGTTTGTTGCCACTTGCTTCACTAGTAGGAGTTCAACAAATAACAATGGTTGCTTAAACCACATGACGCACAACAAGAGCTTGTTCAAAGAATGGTGTGAAATTACTTCATCAATGGTTCGAGTGGGTAATGGTAAGTATATTGCTGTCAAGGGAAAAGGTACAATTGCTATCCTAACCTATCATGGTACTAAGTCAATCACTAATGTGTTATATGTGCCTGACATAGATCAAAACTTGTTGAGTGTGGGTCAGATGGTTGAGAAAGGATATAAAGTGTTGTTTAACAATGATTGTTGTCTAATTAAAGATGCAAATGACAATGATTTATTCCGAATTAAGATGAAAGGGAAAAGTTTTTTTTCCAAATCCGTTTGAGGAGGAGCAAATTGCATTCTTAGTGACTCAGGTTAAACTTGATAGTTTGAACATTGGAAAGACATAACAAGAATCTATGACAAAACAAAATACTAAGAAAAGAGGAAGGAAGCCAAATTCTTCAATGAATTTGATAGAACCTACTGATTCCCCTATTGGTAGTGAGGAGTTTGAGAAAATTTCAGACCATAAAAAGGATCAAAGCAATGAAGGTCGTGATGCCCCTTGTGAGGACCCTCCATCAATGGAGGCAGTGGTGCCTTCAAAAAATGAAAAAAATGACTTCTATTCAGCTTTCCTCATCAAAGGCATTGGAGAATGATTCTTCATTGGTTGCTTCTTCGTTGCTAGGTATCCTGCCTACTTGATGAGAGTCACTTCAGGAAGGTTGGACAACCGGAAGAAGAAAACTGACTTGAATCGAGGAAGTGAGGAAAGGTGACACAGGAAAGGGTTAGTTTAGAGTACTAATGAGGATAGGAACTCCTATTACCATGAATGACTTGATGAAAAAACCCGGAGAAAGTCGGATGAGAATTGGTGTTTGCAGCTCCTAAACAAGGAGGAGTGTTAGAATAAAATGTTTAGGGCTGTTGTCCATATTTTCCATTTTCATTTAGTTGTTGATTAGTCCCAATTTGTGGGATTAGTATTTGATTTCCTATTTTCAATCATGGCTTGATCTTAGGTTATTTATTATAGTATTTTAATTTTCCTTAATCTAGGACCTTAATTTTAGTAATTTGTTTCTTACCTTTGTATTTAAATTGCTGTAATTCTCTACCAAAAACATTGAATTAAGAATTCCCTTCTCCATTGTTCCTTTCCTTTTTATTTTCTCTTCATATTTTCAAAACTTCAACACAAAATCCTAATCATTCATTAGTGTTATAATATGGTTGAAGACTGAACAATTTGAAAGAAATGGAGGTCTTTGTGTATTATTTTATATTGAAGAAGATCACAAAGAGTACATATTCATTGCAGAGGAAGAAGATTATAGACTACTCGAGAGAATAGAGTCATGAGACAGGTGTGATTTGATGCATCTAGTTGAAGTTGATGCCGAGTCTGTTTTGTGGGGATCGCTAGTGTGTGATGAAGGTGTAGCACCAACTACACCTGAGTTTGGAAGCTTCTCAACAAGCTCTCTTAAGATGAACGGGAGCAAGTTCAGGTTCATTTTGGAGCACAAAGAAAAAAAAAAAACTATCAATAGGGAGAGGCTTGGTGAAAAGATTTAGAGGTTGATGGAGGGTGGAGACGTAGCACACTTCCATTTTATTAGAAGAAATTAAGTCCCAAATGAAATGAACATCAATTTCAATATGTTTAGTTTGGGCTTGGTGAACAAGGTTAGAGGCAAGAGTTTGAGCACCAAGGTTGTCACACTAGAGAAATGGTGGTGACATCTAAAGGGGAATTTGAAGTTCAACAAGCAATTGTTGGATCTAGAAAACTTTAGTAGTTGCGGACGGAAAGCTGGATATTTTGATTTATTGTTAGAGCGGACCACGACAGTTTGCTTATTGGAACTCCAATTGATCATATTGCCACCCTAGAATGCACACATGCTCATTAGCTTTTGATCATCAATGTTGTTCGCCCTGAAAATTGCATTTAAGCCAAAACTGATCTTGAGGATTTAGATATGTGTGGCGTGAAAGGATCGGCCGTCATAGTTCTTCGAGTTGGTAGTGTGCGACAAAGGCGATGTTTGGTTGCAGACGAGTTGTAATTGATGGTAAATATTGATTTTAAGATGCGGATTTAGCGGATTTAATGCAACGTCGGATGAGGGCAGAACACAGGGGAGCGGGGGGCTTGTAGATGCGGTGATGCATTTCTAGTAACAAGTAAGGGACAAGAAGAGTTATTAGGTGAAAAGGAAGAAATGAAGGATTGCCAGAAGCATTGGATGATGGTGACAGAGTAGAAGAAAGAATAGGTGGAGAGGTAGGAGGTAATGTGGGGGAAAGGATTGGTATGGAGGAGGAGTGCGACTAGACATCCTTTGGAAAAGGATGCAAACTTGAATATGTAGGAGAATAGAAAGTTGGAGAGTAAGGGAATAATTGCAAGTAAGGGAACATGGATTCATCAAAGGTGACTGTGTGGGCTATGTACACTTGTCTTGAAGAATGAAGGCACTTGTGCCTTTTTTGTGTAGAACTGTAACCCAAAAATATGCAGTGAGACATTAGATAGTGTAGTTTATGCTTATTGTATGGATGGAGGTAAGGGTAGCACGCACACCCGAAAGTTTTGAGAAACTGATAAACCAGTGGTGTGTGATATAGTGCCTCAAAGAGTGATTTAAAATTCAGAACTGAAGTTAGAAGACGGTTTATCAAGTATGCAACAAAATTAATTGAATGCCACAAAAACTTCAAGTCCGTAGATGCAATGGCAATAAGAGTAAGTCCAAGGTCGACTATATGGCAATGTTCATTTTGCCTTGCCCCGCTGTTGATGTGTGTAAGGACATGGATGATGGACCTGGACCTCAATTCCTGAAGATTGCAACGAATATCGCCAAAATCAGTTTGAAGGCATAGTAATTTAGTGTCTAATTGTCGCTCTGCCATCTTAATGAAAGTAAGAAAAGTAGTTGTTGCATCATACTTAAGGAACAAATATAGTAATGATAACCCTTTGGAGAGGTGTAAAGGGTAGTGACTTTACCTGGATCTTCTGACCTACGGGGCATCAATAGCGTGATATAAACCTGAAAAAAAGGGGGTTTGGTGGCGGTGTGTATACCGCCTCTCTGATGATTAAGTCAGCAAAAGGGTGGAGAAGAGAAAGAAGGGAGTTAGTGCAGTTAGAGTTGCATACCTTTCCCTCGTGGGGAGTCTTTGTTTTATACTTGAATTTCTCCTTGATTATAAGAAAGATAATCTCGTGATTTTGGTTATAAGATCTCTCTTTCGTTATCAAGGACTAATTCTTCCTTATTAAGGTTTATGTTTTTTAGACGTATTAGATTTGGATACTGGGAGATCTGTGGATAAATATCCTATGCTTAATTCCCTCCTTAATATATTTATCCATAACAAACTTCCCATATGAGGTAGGATGGTCGACTAGGGGACTTGGGATCCCAGATGGGGTTTAGGATTCAACCGTCTGGTTAGTTCCCGCATGGCTTTAATATGGTAGGCTGTCTTGGGCCGCTTTATGAGGCAAGCCAGGTGGTGGGCCCTCGCGGGCGTTGGGTCTATCGAGTAGTGGGTCTAGGCCTAAAGGCCACGGTACTCACAATGCCTCCATTTTTTTTCGACTGGAGGATTATTCCCTTCTAGTTGGAGAAAAATATTGTGTTTCATGACCCTAAGTATAGAGAATTTTAGATTATTAATGCACATATGTTCTAATGCGTCTGTGGTGCGTGATGTCTCGATGGTGCATTCAATGTGCCTTTTGAAATTCCTCCCCTATATATATGGGAGTGAACCTCCGAAGTCTATGAAGTTGCCAATGGATTCCTCTTTCATTACATAAGGCTTCTTTCCCCTATTATGATTTCCTCCCTCACCCGCGTCTATAGGCCTGCGAAGGTGGAGAAGTTATAGAGGGAGGCTTTCAGAAGTCTCTACAGTTGTTTGTCACCAATGAATATTATGTGTTTGAAGACGACATCTGTGTTAACCTACCAGATGTTCTAGATGGGAAGCCTAATTATGCCAATTCCCCTTTTCTAGAGTTCTTCGCTAGGGTTAGGTGCCCCCCTATCCTAGCGCCCTCCGGAGTTGCAACGGTTAATGTGTATAGCTGAGAGGAGGGGATTCTTCAAACAAAATATTTCAGACTCTTCTTTTTCTTCGACTTTATCTTTTTTTATTTTTTTTATTTTCTTTAGACAATTAGTCTAGTATGGTTGCTTAGATGTATTTGTAATGGGTCTATCATGGTTGTTTGGATGTATTTGTTTTTGTTTTATGTAACCACTGATGTCTATTGGCGCATTGTAATAAGATTTGGTTTTTGGCATATTTGTGCACCAAACTTTCTATCTTTCACTCTTTTTACGTATGCAAGCTAGGGGAGCAGCTGGCCTGAAGCTGGCTTTTGAGAAGCCTTTATTGGTTGTGAATTTGTTTTCGAATTTCTTGATTGGGATTACTCTTTGGGTTCTGCATGGCTAATGGGCTTAGGCTGTTTAGAAAGGCAAATCGAGGGGCCTAACAACCAAGTGGACTTAGGCCCATAGAACTATGGGCTCGATGGTTGATAGATCCAAAGAGATGGGTGCTTATAATTAACGAGCTCATGCGTGTTTTAGATGCTTTGTAAGATAAAATGTCTTGTGAATACCAAACGTGGGGGGAGAGGAGCATGTCTCTTGATACTAAGGCTGATCTGTAGGTGCATTTAATGCACCTGTCCGGGCCTTGCCCTATATAGGGATAGGGATCCAGATGTTAATTTATTTCTGGGTGCCAAAGAAACCTTTCGCCCCGAAATTCTTCGACATCTTCACCTCTTGAAGATTTTGAATTGGTACATTGAAAGGTACCGACCATTTCGATCTCCTGGTGGGTTTTTCCTTTGCTTCGCTTTCGATTTTTCTTGTACGGATTGTTTTGTTTGTGGTGGTTTTGTTCTGGTCTTGCCTCAAATGCGCGCTTTTCAGTCACTGGTAGGGTTCCAGTGACGGAATTGTACTCACGGTTCCCTATAGGTTTTGAAAAACTTCTAAGTTTAGGGTTTTGGTCTTGCTATCGTTTTTCTAGGAGATCCTCGAGTTGATAATCTTTCTTTGTTTGTATGTGGAATGAAGTCAAAGAGAGCTTCCATGTCGGTCGGTTTAGGCGCGGGGAGGGTTCTAGCCAAGTGCATCCTTTGTAGCAACCTTGTGGCTTCTATGTCGATTAATTGGAGTTAAGGTCAGCCGTAGGTTCTGACTGACGTGGCTTAGAATTATCCCGGTGGTGGCTTTCTCAATTGTAGGAGAAGCATATAACACCGTCTACTTCACGGGAGGCCGGAGTTCACGACTTTACTTTGCTTCCCAGTTTAAGTGGATTGGTGAGCGATTCCTACATATCACCCAGGGCACTTCACGCGCTTTATTAATAAAGTCATTTTGGATTTAATGGGTTGTAGTGTGCTTAACTTTCTCTACCAACTGGATATTTGCCAAGAGGAGATTTCATCAAATCCATTTGATGTCACGACGTGACAGAGACCGAGCAAAACATACTTTTACCTCACATCTCAACGTCACAGGAAACTTTTAGCTAGTAGACTTACCATTTTGGGACAGAATTGCGCGAATATAAAAGGGGGATATGCCCTAGCTTGGAGGGAGGATGAAAGGACGAGACTTTGGAGAGAAAACACAAGACGAAGGGGAGGGATCGATCCGAGACGACGTTCTAGGAGCTTCAAATTAGTTTTTCTCTCTCTTTCTTGCTTATCATGGTTTCAAATAAAACAATAGTAGCTAACTATTTTAGCATGTTCTAGTTCGTTTTTCTAGGGCTACGATGTAGCCGTGATTAGATGTTGATTCTTTTGGAGATGGCTTTATAATCCTATATCTATACCTGTTTAACTTGTTGGATGATTCATAGTATGCTCTATTTTAAATAGTTTGATTGGCCACCTTCTATTTGACTTTTGCTTTTAAATTTAGGCTAAGAAGTCAGATTTCGAGATAGATCTATATGAATAATTGTTCAGTGCCTAGCAGTAGAGATACCCTAAGGTTCAACATGGCAAACAAACTTCTTAATCTTAATGACTCCTGAAATGATTAATTAGGTCAGAGATGACCCTAACATAAAATCAAGAGATGTATTAAAGACTCGAGAGAGATCAATACAACTAAAGTGAATTCTGCTAACAACAAATAAACAATAACGCACTTCATTTAAATCGAGTCCCTTAGATAAACTACAATTTCAGTGAAATCATGCCCCAGACCTAGTCATAATAGGTATTCGTTATTTTTACTTTTCAAAGCCGAGTCTTAGTCTAATAATTGCCTAAGTCCATAGATTTTTAGAATCAAGTTCTTTTTGCATAATTAGTTTTGATAAGCCGAAAATCAAAGTAACAACTATCTAGATAAAGTTGAGATTAAATTAGATTGGTATTCAGTAGACTTAGTCCCTGTGGATTCGACACTCGATACTCATCACTTTATTACTTGTTCAAGACGCATGCACTTGCGCACCTAGGCAATTCATAAGTTATACATACATTTTGTGCCTAACAATGATGCACTCCATAACCCAATCACTCCATTTCAAGTGAAAGCCTAGTCTAGTGAGAATAACTTTAACAAAATCTCATTCAAGTCTATCATAAGCTTTTTCCATATCTAGCTTAATTGTCATGTACCCAGACTTGCCTTTTTTTCTTTTTAAGAGAATGCATGAGAATGTTATCATTGATAAGTCTTCCAAGCACAAAAACACCTTGCATCGGCAAAACAATCTTATTTAAAATAGGTTTAACCCTAATAGGTAAGATGTTAGCTAAAATTTTATAGCAAACATTACAAAGACTGATAGGCCTATAGTGATTTGAAGTCTCTAGCTTGTCTACCTTTGGGATTAAAATGATAAAATTTCTATTAATCTCATCAAGTAAGTGTTCATTATAAAAAAAAAAAAAAAGCCTTCACTATTTTACAGACTAAGTTTCCAACAATTTTCCAATATTTTTGGTAAAAACTAGCTTGGAGCCCATCGGGTCCAAGAGCTTTAAGATTGTTGATACGGGAAAGAGCTGTGAGTAAATTCTTCCTCAGTTACTTCTTTGATAAACTCCCTATTTTCCTCCTCAAAGATGCATGGATGAAAAACATCGAACTTGTCTAGGTTTATTCTAGGGTTATTCAACTTGAATCTTTTTGAGAAGTCATTAATGAAAACCCTTGAAATATCTTCCTGCTTGCCAAACCAAATCCCTTCAAAGTCTCTAATCTTCCATATCTTATTTTTCCTCCTTTTGTTTAGGGCCAGACTCAGAAAGTAGGGACTATTTTTATCTCCTAACTAAGTCCAATTTTGTTTAGATTTTTGAGCCTATCTAATTTCTTCTAACTTCAAATTTTGATTAAGCTTTTGAGATAGCTCAATATTCTTCCTTTGAAGATCAACATTATAAGGATCTTCCATTAGAACACTTTGAATCATGCCAATCTCATTTTATAGAATATTTATATTATCTTCTAAATTTCCAACTTGTTGCTTATTCCATGCTCTGACTAAATGTCTAAACGTTAGTATTTTTTTCACTAGTTGGAAGGCATTAGAACCTACAAAATGAGTATTCCATGCTTCCTTTACAACCTCATTAAAACCTAGAATTAGGAATCAAAATTGTTCACATCTAAAAGGTTTTGTTTTTAAGTTCTTTTTTTTTTATCAATTGCAATACAATAGGTCCATGATCGGACCCATTAATAGGCAAATTTTCAACTCTTGAATCTCTAAAAGAATAAATCCATTGATCATTTATAAGAACTCTATCCAATTTCTCAAAGATTGAAGAGGAATCACTTCTCTTATTAAACCAGGGATAAGGTAGGCCATAAGATTCCAACTCAAGTAGTTGACACTCATCAATAAACTCAGCAAACATGTGCATTCTAGAAGTGTTTCCATAAGCTCCCCCTAATTTCTCATGGGGTGTAAGATTTCATTAAAATCTCCAATAATAGCCTAAGGACTATTAACAGTCTTTAATATCAAGTAGCAAATTCCAAATCCTTTTTTGGTTAAAATGTTGAGGATAATCATACAAGAAAGTGAATAAACATGTGATGTTTAAATTAGGTACATACACCTTACAATGGAACATCCTATCATTTTTAAAAATGATATTCAAAGTGATAATACTAGAATTCCAACATAACCACAAGCCACCTAATAAACCAACTGGATCCACAATGTCGTAACACTCAAAAGGAAGTTTAGGCAAAATATTCATAGTTCTATTAGCATTGATTCTGGTTTCAAATAAAAACAAAATATCAGTTGTATTTTTAACCAACTTCCTGACTTGAGATACAAAAAGAGGGAGTCCAGCCCCTCTAACATTCCAAGCTACCACTTTCATGGATTAGGTTCAGTTGATTCATGGGCACCTTGCCCATATTCTTCCATCTTCTTGAGTCCTTGCTTCGTGGTTCGGTCATTTTCCTTCTTTGAAGAGTTACCCTCTTCAGTTCTCCCTCTTTTCCTTAAAATAGGGCCGCTCCCATTTTCCTTCTTTGAAGAGTTACCCTCTTCAGTTCTTCCTCTTTTCCTTAAAATAGGGCCGCTCCCATCAGTCTCCATCTTGCTTGTATTACCAACTACTTCAGAATCCTCATAAGCCATACCTTCATTAATTGCATCCTCATTTCCTTCTCTACTGTGCAACACATTCTCTTCATTTTCTAGTAGTGGAAAATTCTGTTCCTGTATATTATTTTATGCTCCATCTTTGGGGTTAATACCAGGCTAGTCATTCCCCAAGTTTTCATTTGTAGTCCCCTTCATAGGACAAGGTTTGTTACTTTTCTTTCCTTTAACGAAGCCCCCTTAGGCATAAGCTTGACCCTAATCAGAGTGACCCTTTCCAGGGTGGTTTGAACCAACCTTTGAACCCAAAGGTCTGGTCCTCCTTTTTAGTTGGACTTCAATCTAGCTTTCAGTCTCTTTGAGTGAGGGATCCTTCTCCACCATGCTTTTAAAATCACCCACTGCTTCATAAGAGTTTGGAACCTTTTTTTCAATTTTTATTCCAATCTTCTTTTCCAGTTTAGCGCATACATCAAACTAATGGTCAGCAAGACCACACCCAAACTAGCTTTCTATAACCCTTTCATAATCAATTCTGGTAGATTTAATTGTTGGAATAGTTCCAACAATAAGGTGGACGTACTTTAATTGTCATTTTAATTTTATAAAGCAGACCAAAGGTCATAGTTATTGAGATAATAAAATAATGTGAAGGGGAATTCAAACCCTCATAAGGTACAATGAATCGAACGTATGAATCCAGACATTTTTAAGTGTAGGCCTAATGGCGTTGATTCTTGCCTTATCTTGGGAGGGCATATCGAGAGTCATTATAGGTTATAAAAGGCTAGGTCCCTCACTATTCTCCTTAACTTTCTAGATTCCGGTATTACTTTGTATCGAGAAATAGTAAGGAAGACTTTTCCTATTAATTTTCTGCTTTTGCCAGACAAAGATGAATCCTACTGCGAATCCGTTAACAAGTATGTCTTTATCTAAAATAAATTAAAACATGCTATGTACACATATTTGAGATCTTGGCTTTTCATACTTAAAGCTATCGCTTATTTGATTATTTAAATCTTACATTTGGTATCAAAGCAATCAAATATGTTGTACATGTCTTCATTAATTCGGTTGCTCTTATATATTGTTGAATCATGTTCTAGTTCGATTCTTGATTAACAAAATTGAAATTTATTGTTTTGATTCGGTTGCATTTTGATTTGTTTTGAGACGTCCCTTGGAATGGCCAAAGGGAATTTTCAAATAAAAAAAAAGAAAAGAGGAAAGGAGTATTCTCTGTACCTTCCACTTCATGATAAGGTCTTGGGCATTTTCAAGGTGCGCGTCTGGGAAAATAAATATATTTTATTTTTCAAAGGGATTTGCCTTGATTTACGGTAGTAAATATTTATTAAGATCATTAAAAATCAATAAAAGGAAAAAAGTAACCATTTAATTTGAGTGGTTTTGTGCACCTTTGTTGGGATGAAAGGTTGTTGAGTTCGAATCACGAGATTAGTAATTTTGTTCAATTAAAAAAAATATATATATATATATATTAAACCATAACTAAGCTGTGATTCGAACTTGAACCTGTTTGGTACAATATCGATGTAGCCATCTGGTCTGAAGGATCGACAATTTCTTATGTTCATAAATGTTTATATATATCGATGTGCATTTAATTTGGATTAAGATAAAGTTATCTTATGCACTTTTACTTTATTTCCTCTCTAGTATATATGTTGTGATTTAAAATGGTTGAAATATATATAAAGTATACAGTTCAAATCTCATAAAGGAGTTTATGACATGTTTTTGGATTTCTGTTTGAGAGGATAATTTTGTAATTTTATTGTGTCACCAAAGTGGCCAATTGAGAGGATGTTATGAATTATTCTTTCCTTTATAGTTTCTGAGGAATTGTCTCTACTTATTATACATATTCATGCGCTGAAGGTGATGTTTATGTATTTTAAGATTAACTTAGAGATGTTATTGCATAAAAGCGAAGAGTGTTTTGGTTTTTTAAAATTTATGCGCGAGTGATATTTTTAACGAACTAAAATTCTTTTGTAAGCATGATAATGTAAAAGAGTGCATTGTATGTTACATTTACGCGAAAGGTGATTATGTAATGATGCGACTTAACTCTTTTATTTGAATCTTTTATGGTTGAATTTTATAACATGTTCATGAACTAATTGTTTGTATATTTCATCATTAGTTACTTTCTCGGTGAACAACAACATGGTTACCATAGAGATCTTGACTAGTAACAATTACAAAGTGTGGAAAAAGCATATAGATTTTGCTTTAGGAATAACCGACATTAATATGGCCTTACGAGGCAAAGCGTGCGAGACCTTCACGATCTTAACTGCTTTAATACTAATTGAAAAAGACTTATTGAGTGGGTAGAATCAAGTGTCTGGTCTGTTATCTTATAGAGTTTATTCCGAACATCTCATGAGTGGTCTACGAGAGACTACGGATGCCAACGTATTTCTTGTTGTGGCGGTATAAGATTAATAAAAATCGGCGGGAACGATAGGCAAATTGGCGGTATGTCTTATAATAGTGCTGATGGGGTTAGAGCATATATTTTAGGTGTCACGCCCTTTGTTCCCAGGTCCGACTTCGATTGGCGGATTGACAGGTTGGTGCGAGGCTGCTATCTGGGACTCTTTATGCGTATTTTTTTTTCGAGCTTAACTTATACGTGGGTATACAAATAATTTTGTAATAACCAAAAAATCATTTACATATACAAAGGAACTACCAGGAGTGGTATCCATTAAAATCTATACACATATGCTAAGTACAATTACTTATACAATACTTATACATGTACATATCTAATACAAACATCGGAGATGCGCGGAACGTGCTGAAGTGAGCACACCATCTACGAGATGGCACATCTTGTTGGTGTGGAATGTCATCCTGTTATCTCCTCTTCGAGTACCTACCGCGGATTGAACACCCGGTGCTCAAAACTACGCTTAGTGGGAACATATAGACGATGTGACCAATAACAATAGCCAGATATCTTTTTATTTCTTTTCCTTATGCATATAACGAAGCTTATTCTTATGTGACTTCTAACTCATATCATATTATACATGTAGATTTTATCCTTTTAAATTCCATATCATTATCTTGTTCGTATTACTTCCATGTGTCATGTCTTTTACAAGTTTCGATTCATATCTTCATGTATGGCATGTCCAGGATCATATTCAAAACAAACTTATACATCTCTGATATGTCAGACAGAGATCAAGTCATATCAAATACATACGAGGTCAAATCGGACTAAGCACCTTTTATATTAGACTCATATTATTATCCTAGGCGAAGCCATTAGTAAATCCTTTAGCAAATACATTTCATGATCAGGGATGCAGTTTAATTCTTTTTTTTTTAGTTATCGTTTTATTAAATTTTCATTTAAAAGTGTGTGACCGAAGAGTCCCCCCTACTCGACGGTTGGCGGATCAGGCTGGGCCAGGTTTACTCAGGCATTTCAATCAAAATATTTTGTTTGGTTTTATTAAATTTTATTTTCAAAAGTGTCGCGACCAGATCCAGACTTGACGGGTTGGCGGATCAAGGCGGGCAGGTTTACTCAGAGCATTTTCAATTATCTTCCAAAACTGTGTTGTGTTATTCCATTTTAGACTTTTTAATTCTGAAACACTTCTTTTCGAGCAATCCCGTAAACACTTACAAATTCAAAGACCCATAACATTCATTTAACAAATGCATTTACAAATAATGCCTTTTACCATATGCATGTAATGTAAAAGATATTTAAACAAACACAATTTTCAATGTCATTTTTCCCTTGCGGTTTGTGATTCCCACATATAGCGTTGAAATTAGGCATTCACGTGATTCACTTGGGAATCTGTCACATTTGTCGTCATTAGCAAATGTGATTTCGCATTCCAGTGTCTATCTACATACTATATTCTCCAGAAATGCGACATTCTGGCGATTACTTGAGAATCATCATATTTATCATTAGTAACAATCGCGATTTCGCATTCAATTATTTCCTTCTCACATATGGCTATAGAAATCGACATTCACGAAAGATTCACTTGGGGAATCTTGTCCTGTTTGTCATTAAGTAGCAATGTGATTTCGCATTCAATTATTACCATCTCACATATGGCTATAGAAATCGACATTCACGACAGATTCACTTGGGAAATCCTGTCCTGTTTGTCATTCGATAATGTGATTTCACATTGTAATTACATGATTTTGCTTCATGGCCAATTGGAGTTGGTGAATCCGTCATATTTGGTCGACCAAATAAAATGTGATTTCACATTCCAATATTCGATTACCTTCTGCGGCGATCAGGTTGGTGAATCCCAAAGTCGTATGGATCATTCAATGATACATTTCAAATCAATTTACTTTTATGCGGTAATTAAACATAGTTCAAATACATGCACACATGCCATATTAGCGATAAATATTCGAATAACAATAATTCAAATCGATATATGCATATACATATGTATGTTCTAAAATAAAACTCATAATCGATCATAAGCATTACATCTTCATGTCATTTATGTATGACCAAACATTTCGAAGACAATAATTCAAATCAATATATATATATATATACCATCATATATTTCACAAATAGCATTCATAATGATCCTTAATCTGTTTGTCTTCATATCATTTATTACCTTTTTTAAGTTTATATATGATAATAATCATAACTTAACCACATTGTAATGTTCATGACATATTGCCCTTCATATTCGTATTCATGTTTCAGTTCGTTTTCATTTTCCATATCACATTCATGTTTCAGTTCGTTTTCATTTTCCATATCACATTCATGTTTCATGAACACACTTATACATGTTGCATTTTCTATATTTTCCTTGTTTCATGCCTATTACACATGGCACTTCATATACTTGTAAAAAATTATGATGTCCTATAAATCACACCTCATTCATGTATTCTTATTCCTCTATGGATACTTTACTTAAAGGGAATTGGAATCATTCCAATTGGATCATCCAAACTAAAGTTATGGCATTTTCATGCCAATGATCAATTCTGGAGTATTACACTTAGAATGATTTGTAATACTCATTTTCCAGTGTCTTGACTCCATATTTGACCTTGTTCTTTATACTCCTTTAAACTAAGGTGCTAAGGTTCTTCTCAGTGTAAAATCACCCAAATCAGACACGAAACTCAGAGTTATGTCTAAACTTGGACACTCTATGTTAAAAAACATAACCGGTGGCTTGAACATAGCCCCACTTTAGTGAATTTAAGATACTTAAGTTAGAATTTGAAGGTCACACTGTTCACGAGATGTTTGGTTTTTCTTGAAGTCTAGTTTAGTATCCACTTGAATCACTCAAATCGGATAAGAATTGAGCAAGTTATGGCTAAAATCTGGCTTGGTCAAAATAGAGCGGGGGTGTGCGAATACAGGGCGACACGTGCAGTGCGGGTCGATTACGGAGCACACATGCCGTCTCGGAGTTCAAGGTGTACGTGCAGTCCTTGAAAAAATGCTCGGAAATGTCATGTTTTCACCTATTTTCCATATGTTGATGCCCAAATCAACCCAATACTCCATAAACACGTCAAGAATAACTCAAATTCATCTACCAATCTATTTTCTCTCAAATTATCATTCAATACATATCTTTCATCAAAACCTTTCATGATTTTCTCTCAAAAACAACTCTAATATGGGTTATAACCCATACACCTACCAAATACAAGAATTTGTTAGGGTTTGTTCTAACCCAGCTCCTTTACTGCAATTAAACCGTGAATCGACCTCGAAAAGGGAGGATTCCATGTTTTCTTGTACATTTGGGGTTTTACCCACCTTACTCTCAATAATTTTTTGGGTTATGATGGGAAATCCCTGTCATTCCTAGAAAAAATCAAATGCCATAGAAACCCATGTTGCAGGATGAACTTCTCAGCCCCAGGTTTAGGGCAAGCTACTAATCATGCGGTGTATGGAATTCATACAAGAATTCATAGGTCCATACAAAAATCCAAAGTTCCATACCTTTGAATCTTTCTTGAACTCCTCCTCTTCTCTTCTCCTCCTCTTCCTCTTCCTCTTCTTCTTCTTCTCCCCTTCTCCTCTCTTCATTCACGTTTTGGTTCTCGAATGAGGCCCAAATTGGTCTTAAATCCATTTTAAGTTAGACCATGTTGGCGGTGAAAACCCATTTGCTTTAAGTTTCTCTAATTGCATCTTGGTCCCCCCATTTCTCTCTTATTTCTATTCCAACTTTTCTCAAATCTCATAATGGCATATAAACTTCTTGATTTATGCCTTTTATGTCCTCAAGTGGTAAATGACTAATTTACCCTTGTCTCTAATATTCATTTCGGGTCTCTCGTTTTATTTTCCGAAAATTCCTATTTAGCTTATAATATACCCTAAACAAGTCCGAAAATTGGAAGGGTATATTTCGGGGTGTTACATTAGGGATGATTGGTGTAAGGGATAAGCTAAAATCTTTTGAGATTCCTATTCCTGACAGTTTTATCATTAACCATACCCTGAATTCTTTACCTCCAGTTGCTTGACTTAAAGCTGCCTTTTTTACTCAAAAATGAAAGTTGGACTCTTGATGAAGGCTGATTTCTAAAGTGATGCGGAAGAGAAAGAACTGAAAGGGAGGGTTTAGCCTCTTTGCCATGTGATACCTCATCCTTGCAAATCCTAGGCCTATGCATCATACTTCTCATAAGAGGTAAGGATTTTGTTAAACATGGTGGAAATTTTAAACCTAAGAATGGCATGAAGAAGCCAATCAAGTGTTCTTATTGCGAAAATAGGCCGTAGAAAAGGGTTATTAAAGATTCAAGGTTTTGGTAGAAAAGCAGATATAATTTAAAGGTAATCCACAGCTCATGTTTGTTTTGAATCCAATTTAATAAATGTTCCATCAAATTCTTGGTGGCTTGATAATTCAGAACTGCTATTCATGTTGCTTTCATGGGGATTCACAAACAAGCGGTCAGAAAGAGTCGAGAAAGGACATAGGTTGCCAATAATCTTTGAAGAATTTGAAGTGGCTTTTATTGGAGAGATGTTAGTTTAAATTTGGAGTCGGGGATTTACTTTTAATTACGATAATGTTTGTAGTACTGCATCCAGCGCCGGGAGGGTTTGATTAATACTATTTAAAATTCTGCTGGATGTTGTGTTTTGGTAATTTTGGAGTCAATTTATCAATTAATTCTACCAATATCGGCTATGGTGTTTTGATTGATGGTTTATATCAATTATCTTTGGTAGTGAATGGTCAATACATTTTGCATATTGATAAAGCAACATCCAAGAGATCACGAATCCAAGAGAGGTCTTTCATGTTGTGGCATAAACGTTTAGGTCATATATCGAGAAAGAGTTAGGCGAGTTGATTAAAATGACATATTGTCATCTCTTGATTTTGAGGACCATGGAGATTTGTGTGGATTGTGATAGAGGAAAACTTTCCCAAATTTAAATAAAGGAGCAAGTCATTAGTAGTGATTTGCTTGGAGATTGTTCCTATCTTGATATTAGTGGTCCTTATTCCCTTCTTATGTAATGGCTTTAGGTATTTCTCACTTTCATTGATGATTTTTCACCATTAGATTATCTTTATTTGATAAAGAAATGAGATGCTCTAGATATATTTAAAGTGTTTTAAGCTTGAGGTTGAAACAATTAGGAAAGTCATTGAGATTGTAGGGAATCTGTCGTGGTGGAGAGTATTATGGTAGACATGGGGATGTAGGTTAACATATGGGGCCTTTTGCAAAATACTTGCAGGATTGTGGAATAATTTCTCAGTACACCATGCTTGGGAGTCTTGAACAAAATGGTGTGGCCGAAAGGCGTAATCACAACCTTAAGGATATGATGAGGAGTATGATGAGTAGGTCTAATCTTCTTGAATATCTTTGGGGTGGAAAGCGATCAAAGCGCCAGTGCCTCCGATGGGTTCTACAACGATACGTCACTAAAACACCTTTTGAATTATGGACTGATGAAAACTGCTAAGAATCATTTCGGGTTTGGGGATGTCCGACTAAGGTTAGACTTTATAACCACGGAAAAAGAAACTTGATCTAGAAGCGTACGGGGTGTTACTTCATTGGGTATCAGGATCATTCAAGAGGCTACAAATTCTGTAATCCTACTCTGTAGACGAGAATTGTTGGGTCTCTTTGTGAAATTTTGGAACTTGATGTAGTATTTTTTCCTCTAGTCCCTCTTTACAAAAGAACTTGAAACGAGAAGGGCATCTGTTTCATTACCTTTGCTCTGAAACCCCACGACATTTGTGGAACCTCTTAAGATTTGCACTTTTTGCTCAGGAGGCACTTGGATGTGGTGATGCCTTGATTGATTAAGCTATAATGAGAGCGATTTTAATTCAGCCAAGGCCGATAGCTTCGAAGGTGACTAGAACCAGGAAATCTAATTCAGACGATTATGTAGTTTATCTCGGAGAACATGATTTTGACATTGGAAGTGAATTAGTGATGATGACTATAAAGATCTTTGTTGCCGTCACAGTCAAGTATGTGGGTCAATGCTATCACCAGATGAATTGCTTCCATATACCACAATGGTGTTTGGGAACTTGTGGAATTACCTACTGGTTGTAAACCCATAGGTTGTAAATGGGTATACAAAACCAAGAAGGATTCTCAAGGAAGGATTGAGAGATTCAAGGTTAGATCAGAGCTAAGGGTTTACTCTGTAGGAAGGTATTGATTATACTGAAACCTTCTCACTAGTTTCAAGTAAGGATTCATTTAGAATTATTATGGCTTTAACTGCACATTTCGATTTAGAACTCCATCAGATGGATGTTAAAACCGCATTCCTAAATGGTGATTTATGTGAAATTGTTTACATGAAGCAGCCTGAAGGTTTTGAGGAAAATGGTAAGGAAACACTCGTGTGTGAACCTACAAATCCATTTATGGGTTAAACAGCTTCCAGACGCTGGTACTTAAAGTTTGTCGGTTGATAAATTCTCTTGGTTTTGTTGAGAATCGTGTGACCATCAGATTTATCTTAAGACCAAATGAGTAAATTTATTCCTCGTTTCATGTTGATGATACTTGCTCTGATAGTACGATGTTAATCTTCTGCTATGAAACTAAAGCTCAAGTATCCAAGACTTTGGAATGAAAGATCTCTTAAGAGAAGGCCATTTGTTATCGCATTAAGATTCATAGGATGTGATCCCAAAATTCATTGATCAGTTCACTGCTTATGTTGATCGAGTACTTACATGGAGACTTGCAAGGCTGGAGAAGTGCCAGTTGTAAAAGGTGACAAACTTGGGTAAAAGTCAATGTCTTAGCAATGACTTTGAAAGAAAATCAATGGAGAATATTCCATATGCCAGCGATGTTGGTAGTCTCATGTATGCTCAAGGCCTGACATAGCCTTTATAGTGGGAGTTCTTGGTCGATATATTTCTAATCCTGGACAGGCGCATTGGGTTGCTGCAAAGAAAATTATGAGATACTTGCAACGAGCAAAAGATTACATGCTTGTTTATAGAAAAATGGAAAACTCAAGTATCGCATGGTATTTAGATTTGCAGAGATCGCATGATCCGAATCAACTCGTGGATATATTTTTATGATGGCAGGGGGGAGCTTATTTCTCGAAGAGTGTCAAACAAACCCTTTCAGGCTTTTCTACTATGCAAACTGAGTTTGTCGCTTGTTATGGTGTCGTACTGTGCAATTTGCTGTTGACCTTCATTTCGGGTTAATGGGTTGTTGATTCCATATCTCGACCTATAAAGATCTTCTGTGACACATGCCGTTGTGTTCTTTTCAAAGAACAATAAAGTTCAAAAGGTTCAAAGCACATCAGCCAAAGTATCTCATGCAAGGGATCTTGTCAAAATGAAGATATTGTATGGAGCACATCGACACCACTAACATGTGTTAATTGATCCTTTAACCAAGGGACTTAGACCTATTATCTGCAGACATGTTTTTAACATGAGTATTATAAAGTCCTTTGATGTACTTCGTTAGTGGGAGTTATTTATTTTGCTGTGTTGTATTACATTTGATGAATAATATTGATATTCAATATTTATATTTTTCCATGAATTTTATATTTATTTCTATACTTGAAAGTGAGTGTTATTTCAAGTATGGTATATATCTCAAGAACAATACTATCCTGCTATAAAGAGATATACATATGATTTTTGTTTGTAATTAAATGAAAGATTTTCAAGTATGGTATATCTCCAAAACAACACTATCTAGTTATTTCAATATCAAGAGATATACATATGGATTTTCTTAAAGGATTTCTTTTATAAAGAAATCATATAGAGGACTGATAAGATGCAGCACATTTGTTGCTTGCTACACTACACTGTCATACGTGATCTATGTCAATAACTTCACTACTATTTGTGAATATGGTTGATTTTGTGTCGCTAAATGACATGATAATTGCCATGTTTCGATATTAGTGTTTTATTGGATCATATTGTTTTGAGGTGCTTATCTCTTAACTATGTTTATATGTGGCCACATAAAGTTTGCTTGCAGATTTTTTTATCAAACTTATTTTTCTTACATAAAAAAAAATCAATTAAAGGTCCAATGTGGTGAATGTTGGAAATAATTCCAACTAGAATTTGACGATTTTAATTGGTCATTTTAATTTTATGTTGCACTAAAGGTCATAGTTATTTAGATAAATAAAGGAATGGTGGTACGGGCATTCAAACCTCATAGCGCATAAATGAATCGAACGCAGATGAATCCGCATTATTAAGTGTAAGCCTAATGATATTGATTACTACCATAATGGAAGCGGCATATCAAGAGTCATTATAAGCGTTATAAAAGCTAGTCCCTCACTCATTCTCATAACTTTCAGATTTCCATCATACCAGATCGGGACAGAAGGAAGCACCTTCCTATTAATTTTCTGCTTTTATGACAAAGATAACTATCATAATCCGTTAATAAGATGGTTTATCTAAAATAAATTAAAACATGCTATGTACACATATTTTAGATCTTGGCTTTTTAGACTTAAAATTATCCGCTTATTTGATTATTTAAATCTTACATTAATCTCTCATCTTCTGAGGTATTTAAATTCATATTTAAGAGGCTAACTCAAGTCCGCTTCTAGACAAACCCTTAGGAAAAGGCCTTTTGCAATTTCTTCATTAAGTTGGTCAACTCTTATAAGTATCCCTATGTAAGCCATAAGCTTTTTAACAATGTTGACTTCCCATAGTTCAATAGGAAGACCTATTACACAGGCCCACAAAGTAGCAGCCTTAAGGATTTCACTGAAAAGGGTAAAATTCTTCTCTCCATCTTTGAAGGACAATGACTTATTTTTGTATGAAGAAAGGTATATCCTCCCATACTTTAGAGTAGTCCTCTGAAGTAGAGAACTTAACAAGAAAGAAGTCGTTTCCTAGGTCCATAAAACAAGACTCGCCTGAAGATTGACTCAAGAGGCATAGACTCACCCAACAGTTTGCCAATCAGGTAGAGTCTTGCATAACTTTCGAAGCAGGATCGGTTTTCCTCCTCCATAGTTGGTAAATCTTCCAAGCTTGGATCGATGGGAGGGGTAGGAACAGGCTTATCTGACATAGCAAAGGACCCAGACCCATGGGTTAGCACAACTTTGAAGTCCATAACGATGGAGACAGAACTAGAGGAAGAAGAAACAAAGAGTTTTAAGCAGTCTAAAGCCTTCCACTTGATGCAGAGCAGAGAGGAGAGCTTGCCTTTTGAAAGCAGCAGGCAGGATAAGGGCCAACTGAGCAGGATTAGATAGCTATCAACTGTATGAATCCGCTGATTTTCTGGATATGGGAGGTAACAGTTAAAACTTAGTTCATCGTAGGCATTCATAAAAGAGGTGCGACAAAGTCACAAAGTACAGAAGTAAGAGTCTACGACATCTATCAATTGTCTTAGCCGAATTAGTACTTTGTTTTTTTTAAGAAGAGACAGCTAATAGATAAGGCTCTAGACACATCAATAGCCAAAGGGGAAAACCCAAGGTCAAAATTAGGTGGGCAAATAAAGAGGCCAAGCCAAAATAAAAAGACCGAATGCTCCTTTGGATCTAGCATCCTCTGATATATCCAGCATGGCCCAAAGCAAATGCTCCTTTGGATCCAGCCTAGCCCCCTCAATAATTTACTTTCGTAACCATAATGAAGCCCAAGCCTAAGGCCCTACCCATGCCCCACAACCAAAGACACATATCTGCATAGCAGAAAATGCAAAATTGTATCCAATGGAAAAATGCAAGAGCCACTAACTTACCCATACCAATTTCAGTCCTTTACCAACTCCAATATGAGCCTTGCAAAGACTCAGACTCCCTATCGTTCAAGCATATGAGAAGCAGATCATAGGTCTGGTACTTTCCCTTCTTTCTCCATCTCCAAGGTAGAAGAGCTAAGCCAACAACGAATAACCTGCAAACACAAAAAATACAAGAAAAATAATGTCCCCCATTTTACAAAATCCGGATCCCAAATCCACCGAGGAGTTGGGAGTCCTGATGTGGATATTACAGCCAAACCCCCATCAGCACATTCCAAAGAGCATGAAAACTGAAAAACTAAGGCCTTATTTAGTAGGTAGAAAATTTTCTGTTTTCTCTATTCAAACTTTTCGAAAATGTGCGAAACACTTGGGCTACGGTATCAGACAAAACAAATTTTAAAACAAAAGAAAAACGAATTCACTATTTTTCAACATTTTATATACGAATCGGAAAACTGCTTCATTGCTTCCTTGCTTTCAATTCAAATCAAAACACGTGATCGCTAATCGGTATAAAACGAAACACTGGGACAGAATTTATTTTCTTATTTTCTTCCCCTTTCGTCGAATTTCTATTTTCTTCCTCATCACGAAACACTCCAGATCACAATAATAACCCGATTTTTAAACATATTTCATCGCTTTCATTAAAACTAAAACTAAAGATTATAATACATCGAAAATATTCATATTCCTCGACTTTGATGTAGCTAAAAAAATTTCGCGAACCAAATGCGCCAAGCTCCAGAGAAAGAGAAACCCCTTTATAAAATGAGACCCCGAAGACAAAATCTTAAACTCTAACTAAAGAATTTCTAATCTTAAAGCTTGTTGTCCTTTGAGCAGAAGAAGAAAGCAGGAATTAAAAACTGTTGTCTTCCAAGTCACTATGGAAAAGGATCCATGTGCATGCTAGAAAGGGATCTTCTCCCCCATCGCCTCACCTACTTGTAATTTGAGTTCTCATGAAAGTCCAACACACCATTGTCGCCTTGAGATGTTGTTGAAGCATGATATTCATATTAAACCCAAATCCTACAAGCTCAGCCTTGCAAAGTTCGCCATTTAACACAGACGTAGCCGGCCGGCAAAGGCGCCCTGCTCGAACCTCCTCGTAATTCTTAATCCCCACAAGCCATTCGGGAAGTCCCATAACCCGACCTCCCGCCTCCACGCACCCGTACGTCAGATGCACACAGCAGCAAGGCCAAGACGATATTCATATTAAACCAAAATCCTATAAACTCAGCCTTGCGAAAAGCTCTGGCCATTTAACGTATTGATATCATAATTATTGTACAATATAAAATGTGAAATTCACTAATGAAATAATACATTTATAATAGTTGAACGAGTTACCATTATGAATGGAAAGAAGCATTTGCTGTAATATGTACTCTATATGACTTATCATTCATTTTTTACATGATTATAAAAATATGATTCCTTTTTTCTTTTCGTGCATGGTTGTGTGGTTCCCTAGGTTTCAATGACTACTCGAATGTGTATTTCTTTGTCCAATTAAGTATTTTGGATGCACCCCAAACTTTATTTCAAGATTCAATCTGTAACAATTTTCCCAAAGTTTGGTAATATGCATCACTACAAAGTTTTGCATGCAAAAAATCATACAAAATAATTATAAATAAAAAGCCAATAAACTTCATCTCAGCTTAAATACCAAACAAACGAACAAAAAAATAACTAAATTAATAACTTTAATCTATTATATAATATACACATAACATGTGTCAAATCATATTTCCAACTATATACATTTCATTGACTTTTCCTCTCTCCCATTTCCAATGGTATTGGAAAGTTGAAACTATCATATTTTAAATAGAAATCAAACTTCACAAGATGTTTTATGTAGATTGAAGCTAATCATCAATGCACTTCAACAATTTTGCATAGGTTGGTTCCTTTCATGTCCATATCTAGGATCTCAGCGCAGAGAAACATAAGTGTCCCGCTTTTACCACGAAAATTTTAACTTTATCCAAAATTCGTAATACGAAAAGCCAACGATTCTAATATTTGGCTTTCATTTTTAAATACGCTTCACTAATTCATTAGTAAATAAAGAATAAGAAAATCCGCAGAAAAACTATTTTCTTGAAAATGGTGCTAATGAAAACAAATTTAAAACGCGCTTAAAACGCGCGCTACTATTCACAACTCGTTGCTCGTGGAGCCCGATGAGAAGAAAATCAAGTGGAAGACGAAGCGAAGTGTTAATAAAATAAATTAATAATCCCGCTTTTTTCGTTTTATCCCAATCGACCAAATCCCGTTGTTGGATGACCAGTCATGAAAACAAAGATGTACGCTTTCTCGATTCATATATAAACGCCAAAATAATAATTCATTTTCTTTGTTTTCAAAATTTGTTTTTGTCTTATTCTCGTAACTAAACGTTATTTTCCGTTTTCGAAAAAGCTACTGTAGAAAATGTAGTACTTCCTACTAAACAGGGCCTAGGAGATTCATCAAGTTTTTTCTATTTTAGTAAATATAACATCAATACTCCCATTGCTTCATCAAGTATAAGCTTTGTATACAAGCTTTTGACTCCTTAAATATTCATAACAAATAATTTCAATGTTCATACCAAATAAATGATTAGCAAATTGTCATTCAAGTCTTAGATTACCTAAGATAAAAGGATTTTATATGACTATAAGTGGTTTAATGCTTAACATAAGTGAAATAGTCATGATATAGGTTTCAAATAAGGTAATGAATATGAGAAATTATGGTAGTATCTATTATATGTTATGGTAGTATTTAAGCTAAAATTTGACATATGTGCTTCATATGGTTTTTATTTTGAGGGATGTCCTACCTTCTCGTTGGATTTAGCACCTAACAATGGAATGACAACTACTTAATGGGCTTAATTGTTGTGATTTTGGGACTTTTCAGTATGGTAGTAGTATGTTATGATAGTATTTAAGCTAAACTTTCATATATTTGCTTATTATGAGTTTTCTATCGAGGAATGTCCTACCTTATATGGATTTATCACTCAATAATGAAATTACAACTACTTTGTGGTTTTAATTATAATGGTTTTGAGAATTTTCAATTTGGTTGTATATACACCAATTATAGTAGTATTTGTAGTATATTATGATTTATTTACTATTTGTTATGATAGTACATACAAATTGGGACCAATTTTCATCTTTAAATTCCTACAATCGTAGTCTAACTTTTTCCTCATTTTCGAACAACACAAACAAAGAAAAATCCAACTTAGGAATTACATCTCCGCCATTTCCATTTAAAAATCGTACAAAACATATATCAAAACCAAAATATTGAAATCAATTAGAGAGTTAAGCATATATTAAACAATGTTCAACTTACCTCTGCATCGGAATAGACGATGGACAATCTTTTGTACGCATGGGGAACAACAAACAAACAAACAAACAAACAAACAAACAAACAAACAAGATCGAACAACACTTTGTAAGTTCACAAATGCTTGAAATAGGTCGATGGCTAGGAGGAGGAAAACAACTAGCTCCCAACAAAGTTCTTCGAAAGAGGGAGGGAGGAAGTTTCGTTCATCATCTTCAGTTTTGGTTTGTATACTTTTTTTTTTTTAATATAATCCAATTGGCACAATTAAGGGAGGAAAATGACATTTTCGAAACTATGAGCCAAAAATCATTTTTTGAACTGAAAGGCAATTATTTTTGCCTGACATAGCCTGAACCTCATATTTTCTATTCTTCATTAATTCCCTCCAATTATTTCCATATTAATGACCTAATACATACTTTTCTAAGGATAACGATTTCCATCCAACCTCATAAAGAATTTGATATCATGTCCGAATAAAGATATAAAGAAATATTTTAGACCAAATTAAATATTTGAGTAATCGAGTACTGAGATTTTCAAATTTAGGTATAAGAACGGGTCTAAGTATATCTTATCCATCTTCGATTTGAATGTCCGATTAAATATATAATATATAAATAATATATTTTTATTTATTTATATTGTTAATTGTTGTACAATGTTTGATTGTACTTAAATTTTTAATGGCTTCATGAAATCATATCATAATAATTCTTATTACTATTATACGATAAATTATTTTTAATATTTATAATTTTTTAAAATAATTCATTTCATATATTAAAATAGAGTATAAGGGTACGGTACGGATACTAGATTCTCCGATGGATATGGGAATAAGGATAAAAATTTTAAATCCAACAAAACAAGAATGAGAATATAAATAATAAATAAAGATGCCGTTAAAGAATTTAAAATCCTACTCAAATCAAATCGGACTTATTGCCGTCCTCATACTTTTCCCTTTATTTTAGCCCAAAGGTAAAATTCCTTAAATGCAAGTTGATGACGTTTTTCAACCTGAAATTACCCACGCTAAATTATCGATCCGCTGACTTCGTGACGCCGACTCTTCAAAACAGCAAATAAAAGCACGGCGCTCATTCCACTGCCTAACGTTTCTTCGCGAAGAAGATCAATCGCAGTGAATAAATTTTCCGTGCGTTAGTCCGCATACCTTCATCGACACACTTCGCATTTATAAATTCCGCGATCGCGATAACTTTTCTATTCGATAACGACACCGACAAGATTCTTCTCGTCGCATAAGATATCATATTTCTCCCACTGGGCAAGATTTCTTCCTCAGAACCGATTATCGTGATAAATTGATTTCGACAATAATCAGAAATATCCTACTTTCCTCCCGACATTGAGATTGAAATATTTTAATACGTATTTATCAAGCATTACCTTTAGTGCCGAAATGGACCCTCGTTGCCAGATGGCATACCATTAAGATCCTATCATGATTGGAATCGCGATATTCCCCGGATACTTCGCTTTACGTCTGACCTACACTATTATTTCAAACCTCATCACAAGTAAACAAATGTGGCCAATTTTTTGGAAACATCAAAGAATTCCTATATATCAAGAAAGTGATAAGAGGTGAGAATCTGGAAAATATGATTTTACGAAGCACTCCCTCATTGGCATGACTTGAAATTTCTGTAACATTGGGATATTCATTCATTCCACAAGGCAACAAAAAAATGTACTCTAACAGACCCATCGTAAGAACCAAAGTGAATTTTGTAATTATTCCGTCAACAAAATAATGGAATTTGCTTGGAAATAGAGTAGCAATTAATTCATCCTTCAAACTTATTATACCGACAATTAATAATTTTTTATTATTAATTTTGAAAGGACAAGGAAGACACCTACTTGTGAACATTAGGGCGGTCCATCCAACCCCCTGCCCAAGTCCGACCCCACGACTCCAAATTATTTTTCTTTTAAGTTAATTAATAATCTTAATATCTTTTTGTTTTTTTTTTTTGGAAAATAATTTTTAGATTCCACGATAACTAAGATGAAGAGCTTGAGGAAGTCAAAAAAAAAAAAAAAGATGAAGAATTTGATGATTTTATTTTTAATGAATTAGATTGTAAAAATAAATTTGAAATGATATGCATGCAATTTTTGGTTAAGGCAAACCTGGAGTATTGGAATAGAAGAAATTAAAGTTGATAGTATATTATTCCCAGATTGGTTATCTAAAAAAAGATATTTATAGTAGTGATTCAAAGATTTGGTGGTTAAAATTATTTAAAAATGTTAAAACAATTATATTATTTTTTTTTTAAAGCTAATCATTGAACATAAAAAGAAAAAGTCTCATTCCTAAATAATGTAATGTAATTAAACAACTAAATCATCTTGTTTTTCTAGCCCCTTTTTCTTAAATTGGGCTGATTTTTTGCTATTTTTGATCTGAAATCATTTTCTTGCTCAATAAATTAACACAATGATTTGGTTTTAGTCGTTTTGTTACAATGCTTTTTTATATGTGAATGATTCGAAAGATAAAGTATATTAGATCAACAAGAGACATCAAATCAAAACATAGTAGTTAATATGACTTAGAACTTGAATCATCAATATTTTAGTCATCATATAATTATCAAATATATAGGCTTTAAACCGATTTATAATATTATTAATTTGACGTCAGGTCATTTAAAAGCTACTTAATTTAACTGATTGGTGCTGCTTTATGTAATGTATTACTGGGCTTAAATTAATAATATTATTTAAAAAAAAAAACTAGATTTAGGAGTATTATAAATTGTTATAAAAACCCTAGATTTAGAAGATTGAAGATGGAAAAATACAAATAAATATGATTGAAAGTAACGTCCCCACCCACCCACCCACCCCTTTAAATGGAAAAGGTCAAGATCACTTCATTACTCCCACCCCTCCCTTGGCATATGGAGACACAATTCTCACTTCTTCCTAGTTACTTCCCCTCCCACTCCACCTGAGAGCACCTACACCAACGTCATTAACTCCGTTAAAGATAAAAAAAAAAAAGATAAGGTAAATGCCAAACGCCGTTAAAAGATAACAGACCCGATTCAATTTGTCACCATCGGCCCTTTCACCCCCCCCCCACATCTCTCTCTCCGTCTTCCCTTCCCTCCACCCCCTTCCTCCTAATCTCTACCGCTAAAACCCGCCCTAACCCCAAAATACCATCATTTCCCACTTCAGTCTTTCTCAATTTCTGTTACGATTTTACTTTATTTATCCGCCTCTATCTGATATCTGCAAATTTTTTTTTTTTTAATTTCTCGATGGTATCATCACCATTTGCGATATCTGCTGTGCTTCTCCTCTCAATTCCTGTGCTTTTTCTTCTGGCTCCCCGCGTTCTCCCTCCCCGCGAAATCCCCATTCCCCCTTTGGACGAGGCCGATGATCTGGCGCTCTTCCGCCGCGCCGCTGCCCTCGACTCCGCCCGCTCTGCCTCGAATCTGCCCTCCTCCTTCGCGCACCTTGGCGCCACAAACCCTAAGCTCAAGATCGCATTCCTCTTTCTCACCAATTCCGACCTTCATTTTGCCCCTTTGTGGGAGCAATTCTTCAGGGGTAATGAAGATTTGTACAACATCTACGTTCACGCCGATCCGACCGCTAAGGTGGCTCATCCGGCCGGAGTTTTTGAGGACCGTTTCATCGCGGCAAAGAAGACGCAGCGGGCCTCGCCGATGCTCATCTCCGCCGCCCGTCGTCTCCTCGCCACCGCTCTTCTTGACGATCCCTACAACGCCTTCTTCGCGATCCTCTCCCAGCAGTGTATCCCCCTCCATTCCTTCAGATTTGTCCACAGCACCCTCTTCGCCCCTCCCCGGGTCAACTCTGCGTTGCCTGTTGAGTCGACTCGGATGCCAGTTCGGCTGAGGTACTCGAGCTTCATCGAGATACTCTCGAACACATCCTCCCTCTGGAAACGTTACACGGCGAGGGGCCGCTACGCGATGCTTCCGGAGGTGCCGTTCAGCAGATTTCGAGTCGGATCTCAGTTCTTCATCCTAACGCGAAGGCACGCGCTAGTCGTCGTCAAGGATCGGCGGCTATGGAAGAAGTTCAAGCTACCGTGTTGGAGTAGCGACTCGTGTTATCCGGAGGAGCACTACTTCCCGACGCTGTTGTCAATGGCGGATCCGAATGGTTGCACTCACTACACACTGACTCGAGTCAATTGGACAGGAAGCACTCATGGTCATCCCCACACGTACCGTCCGGCGGAGGTCTCGCCGGAACTAATTTACAGACTCAGGCAATCGAATTCTAATCACTCCTATTTGTTTGCGAGGAAGTTCTCGCCGGATTGTTTGCAACCGTTGATGAATATCGCCAGCACTGCCATATTCCAGGACTAAGGAGGATTGATGTAGGTACGTACAAAATACAAATTTGGGTATGCATAGTGAGTTGAACTGAATTGAGTCGACTCGACTCGACTCGACTCAGACTAGTGGTGTAGTGAGTGGAAGGAAACATTATCGGTGGTGTGGTGCTAGTTTCATACTTTTTCTGACCCTGGAAACTTGGGTATTTGGTTTTTCAGCAATGGGTCTGTCAAACAATACTTTTTGAAATTTCAATTGTTTAGAAATCAAAAAATCTAATGTAGATTTTTCAAGGTCAACCTTCATCTTCATGTTTATAGCCTTATAACAACAGAGGCCAATAATACCACCTTTTGCGAAATGGACTTCAAAAAAGGAGGGGGAAGGGCAACGCTTTCACAAAATTAGGAGGAATTATTTTCATCATTGGAATTGCAATTCATTTACAAATTGGGTCATCTTACATTTTCTTCCCTTCTTTTCGCTGTTAAGAAAAAATTTGAAAGGGAAAGTTTGAAAACTTCCTTGTGTATTTCTTCCTCCTCTCTTGGCCTCTGGTTTTTAACTCCCGTCAACATAAAACGTGTACAAGAATTACCGGAAGAAAGCGAAAATAATGCAACTAGGGGGGTAAAAGTCGAATTGGACCCAATTTGCAGCTTCCATTCTTTCAACTTGTCGGTGGATTAACAAGTTAAGGGTTTAGTTATTCATTTTTTTAGGATAACAAGTTACTCCTTTTTTAAGGATCGTTTAGGTAAAATACTAGTCTGTTTCTAATTTGTTATTTTCTTTTCTGAGGATGGAGATTTGATGTTGCAAATTTGATGGTGGTAATTGAATCGATTTGACAGATGTAGTTTTGAGGGCATACGGGGAAAAGGAGCGCAGTGAGAAGGAGCGGGGAATAAGGTTTCGCAGAGGCGTCGAAATGGAAATGCCCACAACCTAACATTCCCCCCCCCCTCCACTATACCGGCCCCAGAAAAAAAAAAAAAAAAAAAAAAAAACCAGCAATAATTTGAAGACGGAAGAAAGACAACAGCAATTGGTGAGAATTGAAGAGGGAAAGCCAACAAGGTTCAAAGGGTGGTAAATTTTTTGTTGAATTGAAACAAATGTAGCTGTAGAGCTGTACTTTTTTCCTTTGTAATTTTTTTGGGGGATTTTGTACATAAATAGTTATATATTATGAATGGATGGATGGATGGATGTTTTTTTTATATGAGTCAAAATCAATACATGCAATTAAAGTCTCAAAAATACAGTTATTGAGACCTCAAAAAAAGGAGATCAAGAACACAATATACAAATTTCAGCTTTAGAATGATGTAGACGTATTTGGATGTTTTTTAGACGAGATTGTATGGTTTTATTTATTTATTTATTATTATGTATTTTCTTTATGTATATATGACTAGTTATAGAGTCAATTAAAATTTAGGCTAGTGAGGTTTGTTTCATTTTCTAGTTTTAGGTATGATTTAGGTAGAGTAAACTAAAATTTAGGCTAAATAGGTTTGCTTCATTTTCTAGTTTTAGGTATGATTTAGGTCAAATATGGTAGTTGAGATTTTTTTTTGTTTCATTTTTAGTTTGCAGCTTATAAAAAAACATATAAATAAAAAGAACAACATGGTCAGAGGTGAGAAAAAAACTTAAGAAATCAAATTGATCGAAAAACCTAATCGAGATCGAATTGAAAAATAGGTTAATCGAATCGATTGATTTCGTTTTGGCTTTGTTGTTTTGATTTACAAAAAAAGGAATCATGGTTTTGGTTAATGGACCAAAAAATAAAAAAAATATTAATATTATACTAAAATGATAAAATACAATGTATATAGTATATAATATTAGTATAATTTTAATATAATATATAATATTATTTTCATATTATATATTATAGTAAAATACAATGTACAAAATACATAACATATAATATTAGTATTATATAGTGTATAATGTATAAAATATATTGGTTTTTTGGTTAATTAATATATGGTTAGCCGAATATTAGGTTAACCATGTTAGGTTTTTTATTTATATAGATACCAAACTGAAAGCCAACGGTCAGTATTTTTTAGTGGCACGGTTCGATTAATCGAATAATGCTTATCCCTAATGATGAATTAAAAAAGCGAGAATTTTCTTCCTTTGTTTGTCAAAGAATCTTTAAACTTGTTAGATTATTATATTGTTATATTTATTTTGTAATTTCCTAGGATTATATTTTGTATTTTCACAAGTTGTATTTTCTGTATTTTCTGGGTTGTATAGCGCAGTACATATAAGACTTCCCTCTTGTACTTATGTAATTTACAATTTTAATATAAAAGACTCGAGTCTTTGCTTGTGATATTAGAACGGGTTTTGATTTTTTTCCATTTGCTCTCCACGGTCTAGGCATTATAGCCATCGTATAGCTTATTTTTTCGGCGAATACCACCGTTTGCCACCGTACAACTTGTTTGTTTGTTTGTTTGTTTTTTTCCGGTGAAAACCATAGTTGATCCTTGTTTCCTCTAAGCCCGTGCACATTACTTGGATTCTTTGTGACACGCACATAGTTGAAACATCGTGGTTGTGGATTGGTAGAAAGAATTTGACTAGGATCTAAAGCGCGTGGTCGATCAATTTGAAATGAAAGATCTCGGCCCTCTTAATTACTTTCTTGGTCTAGAAGTTTCTTCTTCTACAGATGGTTATTATCTTACTCAGGTCAAGTATACTTCTGATCTGATTTCTCGAGTCAGTATCACTAATAGCAAAATAGTTGACACTCCTATTGAGTATAACTGTCGCCTCAATTCTCATGATGACGAATCACTATTTGATGCTACTCTAAGCGACTTGTTGAGGAGTCTAATCTATCTCAACGTTTTCATGCACGATATTTGCTATACGAGTTCATGTAGTCAGATAATAGTGATTATCGGGATACTGATCTCTGAAGAACATATTTGATAGTCTTCATTTTTCTTCCCATTCTTCATTAACTCTTCAGGCATATTCAAATGCAGATTGGGCAAGTGATCCCACTGATTATCGATCTACTATAGGATATTGTTTTATTCTGGGTGATTATCTTATCTCTTAGAGAAGAAAGAGCAAACAATGGATTTAACTCGTTCGACAACGAAGTAGAATATAGAGCAACGGCGACTACTTATAGCGAGACTTGTTTGGTTCACGTTGATTACTACATGATCTTGGTGTTGAAATTTGTTCGCTTTAACTAAACTTCTTGTGATAATTGAAGTCTTTATTCAAATTACTTATAATGATGTCTTAGTGAGCGTCATAAACGTATTTGAGATTGATTGTCACTTCATTCGTCATCATCTGCTTCAAGGTACACTCACACTTCAGGTTTGTTTTCTCTCGAATCGGTTAAGTGATATTTTCTTAATCCTTCCTCTAGGAACTTTTCACAACTTAAGCTTTCAAACTCAGTGGTTTCTTAAGCCACCATGAGTTTGATGTTGGGTATTATATTGTTATATTTATTTTGTAATTTCCTAGGATTATAATTTGTATTTTTGTAGGATTGTATTTTGTATTTTCCTAGGATTGTATTTTGTATTTTCTTAGGGTTGTATAGCCTAGCCTATATAAGGTCTCCTCTTATACTTGTAATTTACAGTTTTTTAATATAAAAAGACTCAAGTCTTTCTTCAAAACTTATTAGAGTTTTTTATGATATTCATCATATCAACTTATCAGTCAATCTTTTCATATTGATTGTGGTGTCTTTATTATTCTTGACTTATTAATTAATCATTTCATGTATGATTGTAGCGTTTTCATTATTGCACTAACTTATTAATTAATTATTTCATAATTGATCATGTCGTTTTACTTTTTTTAAACTTGATCGTATAACAATCCGAGATACTATTTTATTGGAGGTTGCATTAGTCCTTGACCAATTTGCATCAATATGCTTTGCAGAATGAAATAACAAACTATTGAAGGTGGAGGTTGGTTTGACTTTACTAGCAATGAGATTTTGCAAAAGCAATGGTAAGGCCCCCATTGCTTGCAATGTGGAGATGGTATCTCCCGCTTTGCTTCTCTCACGAGCCTGACTTTATTTATTTCTCTTTTTGCATTTGGTTTTTTTTTTTTTATCATTTGTTTCTATTTTCCTTTGCTCCTAGCCTCCCTCCTCGAAAAGGTGTGTCACTTTAGTGTTTCATGCTTTAATGATCGACCTATTGGATACATCCAAAGTTATTCATGTTATTTTAGCAATTCAAATATCCCATATTAGTAGTGTGTATAGATTATATCATAATTTATTAAAACTTAAAAAATGCTTGTAATAATAAAAAGTTCCATTGGATTTAAAAAAAAAAAGTTTAATTTTTGTCTAAATGAAATTTGAAATGCTTGAATAGATAAGTATTAAGTTAAAATACCTAACTCAGTTAATAGAGAGTTCAAATTTTAAAAAGATAAGACATTAAAAATAAGGAAAGATTCAAAGTTCTAGTCTTAATGAAAACATTTTACTACATTACAACAAAGAACTTAATTATTAAAAAAAAAAAAAAAAAAAACACCCGCAAGAAGGAATTATACAGTAACTTACATTTTACTACATTTTACTACTTTCAGCACCGATGATGAGATCTATGTTCAGCTTCTACTGTTCGGACTAGATGAAATAATTGATGAAATATTCTAAAAATTTTAGGGCTGTTTACAGTTTTAAAAACTGTTACACAGATTATGATTGATTCAAAGTTTTTTTTTTGTTCTAAATCAACAAAAACAAAAAACATAAAATTCAAATAATAAGAATAATTTTCAAAAAACATAAAATGATGTTTTTTGTGCTTTTTAAAACAACCAAATTGTTTTCTAAAAACTATTATTGTTATCTGAATTTAATGTTTTTTGTGTTTTATATAAAAGAAAAAAAACTGAAAACTAAATATGTTCTTTATTCTTTCAAAAACTGTAAACAAACATGCACTTAGTGTCTATTTTTGAAAACCATCTTTAAAATTTGTTCTAAAAGATAGTTTTTAAAAACAAAGATAATAACATTATTTTGATATTCTCTAAAAACTATTATTATTCTCTAAATTTTGTATTTTCTATACCTTGCAAAAAAAAAAAAAAAAAAATCAAACATATTATTATAGGATTTGAGTTTAATACAAATACCATACCTATAATTCAGGTTTTCTTTGTTCATTACTTAAAATAAAAAACAGTTTTCAAAAGAGGTACACAAACACACCTTTTAAGTTTCTGAGTAGTGAACCTTTTTGGTAAACCAACCACCACTCCATCCGTACAATGGACATGACTGCCCCCGCCCACTCACATCCCTTCTCAAGTTGTTAGATCAACTCCGATGGGAGTTACCAAAAGAGTGAGTATCAAATCTGTTTTATAAACTTTCTAAATGGTGTTTTGATGCATATAGCCGGTGTTTTTGTTAATGATGAGTCTTCAAAATGGGGTGTCGACTTTTAATAATTTAATGTTTTTTTTTGTTAAAAATATAATTAAAACATCGAATATGAGATGAAATATATGGTTGAGAGAAAGCAAATAGTCGCGTATTTAATTTTGTAGCATACCGATTACTCTTTCACATTCACAAGATATCTTGGCGCCAAAAACTGGATTGCATTTCTGCCTCGATGTCATTTAATTTGGAGGCGTGATTTTAGTCGTTGAAATCTGTGTAATTTACCCAACAGTTATTGGGATGTAGCGCGATAACAACTGGGTGGAGTTGCTCTTACTTGTTTGAAAGAACAAAAAAGAAGAAGAAAGTCGCACACCCAAAGACGATATATAGGCTTTAAAATATTTAATGTAGAAGCAAGCACCTTACCAATGTTGAGCAACAATCTTTATCATACGGTAGGATGGACCCATCATTACTGCTGTATCGACATGGACATTTTCCCTATTCTTTAATTCATATGTGGACTAACCATCCCTTTGATGGTGAGGATTTGGTGGTCTGTTTTCTCAGTTCTGATATTGAAAAAAATATGGTAGATAGGTAGGAGTAGGATATGTGTCACGTGATGACACCACCTGAAGACTTTTTTTATTTGCTTTTTTTGGGACAAATTGTGCATTTATCTTATAGAATAATATTTATTCCCATAGAAACTCAAACCCGACACTCCTTCCTCTTATATCCCCATTTAATGCTAAGGTTATACCACTTAGCAAGTTGTGATGGGCACCTGAAGACTTTTTTAATCGTTTAGGTGGTGGTGTTTATTTTTGAGCTTGTCTTTGAGAAAATTTATTTGATTTAAATTATTAAGTTGTTTGTTTTAAAATTTTATATTTATTAAAAATTTTAAAAGTTATGATAAAAAAATAGAAAATGTTTTGTTTTACATTCGAGGAAAATCGTTTTGATTCAGAAAAAGTCATTTTCATTTAAAAAGCAAAGAAAAACCATTGGTTATCCAAATGAGGAAAGGTTAAGCGATATCTTATTTATTAGGAATAATGACGGGAGGGTTTGGGACGAGCGGCCCGATCACGATCTGGCTTCGTTTATTTTTCGATTCACGAATTTGTCTTTATTTAAAAATTAAATGGGATAAGTAGGTGACGTGAAAGTAGTCCGTTTATATTAATTTTGTTTTTATATTTAACTTTTTATTTTTATTATATTAAAATTAATATATTTCGCAAAAATAAAAATATTATGAATTTATAAATTATTTATTAAAAAACATTAATTATTATTATTATTTATATTAAAATTATAAAATAAAATAATAAAAATTATTTTAAAAATATAATCGGTAGGACGGAGTAATATCACGAGGCAAGGTCAGACACATCTCGGATTTGAGAGAATAAAAACTTAAGCCTCTTAAAAGCGGGAATACAATTAAGAGCGAGGGGCGAAATGAGGCGAGCAAAATGTCAGTCACGTTCTTAATCCCTCTTTCATTTATCACGATATTAAAAGCGAATAAACATCTTAATCTTATTAAGTCTTATTGACGATTAATTTCCGAAAAAGTTTTATTCGATTATTAAGTAAAAAAGCAATAACATGGCACTTAGTTTAAAAACACATTAAAAAAGGTCACAGTAGAGGCTATTCCTAAATTTGTGTATTTTGGGAGATGAATATCATATTAGTGCACTCAAACCGTGCATGAGAGTCAGTGAGTCCCATGCTTCCACGCTGAATATAAAATAATGAAGGTAGCCAAATAAGGTGATACAGTTGCATATGAGTTCGTGTATAATACCATAATACAACCTGTTGCATTATTAAAATTTTTGATCAATGTAAACTCACATTTAACATTAACACAATACTAATATTTGGCAATGAAGAGCTCTAAATTGCAGCAATATACCTCGGATCAACATACCAAACGTAATGACTTGTCAATAACAAGCAAGATTAGGAGAAAAAAATCGAAACATGCCTTCATCTTAACGTGGATGTACAAGGAAATGTATATGTTGTCAATACTCTCTCTCATCTCTCCTTTCTCCTCCCTCTTTCCATGCTACCTTCTATCAATTTAAAAAAATATTTTTTGTTTTTATACACTTTTCATCTTCAACTTCCTATTTTAAAATTTACCAAATTTAAAAACAAATTTTAATTTTTAAAACAAATCAAAATTTGTTATTTTTAATTTTTTTTATTAAAATTTATTTTAATTTCATGCTTGGTTAAGTCATTCAAATAAATTATATTTAAATATAAAAATATTTTAACATTTTTTTGACAAAAAATATATTAACATTCTATAATTAACATTCTAGTAAAATAAGTAAACTATAAAGATATATTCTTAGCAAATAATTAATAATATAGTAAATAAATAATATTTTATATAATTTATTTTATTTTATAAAATATCAAACTTAAATTAAAATTATACGTTAAAACTAAATTTTACTTTCTTCAAACAAAAACCCAAAAGAGAAAGTATTAATTTGACTTTAATTTTTCAAATAAAAAACAGTAATCATTATGTTTTACAATATTTTGAGTTTGTTTTAAAAGTAATATTTAAAGATAAAATTAAAAATTTTTAGAGTCATTACATTTACTCTTAAATTAATTTTTTAAACCTATGGTTTTTTGAAAGGTAAAAAAAACTATAGTTATTTAAAAAAAGGAAAAAGAAAAACTATAGTTTTTCTTTTATTTTAAACATTAATGTATCTTAAACCAAAATTTGAATATATATTTAAAATTTAAAAGAAAATTTTAATTTATATTTCAAAATGTGCGTAAACAATCTTAAAATTTTTAATTTTATCTTTACCCTTTTAAAATGAAAAATATTAAAAGAAATTGATTACTATTTTATTTAGAAAAAATGAAAGGTAAATTAATATTTTTATTATATTATTTTATTTTTGTTTGAGAAAGTAAAATTTTAGTTTTAACTCATAATATTTTTTATTTTTAATTTAAGTTTGATATTCTATAAAAAATAGAAATATATAATATTAAAACATTAATATTTGTTACTACTTATCATTAGTATTTTATAAGAATATATTTTATAGTTCACTTATATATTAGAATGTTCATTACCAAACGTTAATATATTTTTATGTTAAAATATAATGTATTTTAATGATTTGATTACACATAAATATGAAGTAAAAAATACACATGAACTTAAAATAAAATTTTAATAAAAAAATTAAAACTAACAATTGTTGATTTGTATTTAAAAATAAATTTTGATTTTTAATTTAGTAGATTTTTAAAATATGAAATAATAGATGAAATGTGTTTATAAAAGAAAAATGTTTTTCAATTTATCGAAGGTGACATGGGAAGAGGGATGAGTGGAGGAGAGGAGAAAAAGTGAAAGATGTCACCTTGTGGAGTCCTATGCAAAGGGAGTGGCGTTTGATAGTGAGTTGCTAGAGATTGGGTTAGTAATCAGTCGAGATTAGAATAACCTGTCGGGTTAACTTAGTATCATAATACTTGAACTCAAGCGCAACTCACGAGCTTAATCAAACTTTTTTTTTTTATTAATCGAGTCAAACTTGAGTCAATTTCAATTCGACTCGATTTCGAGTATAATTATTTATTAATTTTTAATTGACTTGAGATTTGTTGACTTGAGTTCGAGTAGCTCGATTATTTTTCGAGTTGAGCTTCAAACATTGGAAAAAAAATTCGGATCGAGTTGGAGTCGAGTTCGGGTTTCGAGGTTTATAATTGAGTCGAGCTCGAGATAGGCTTTGTATCTACTCAATTAAACTCAACTCGATTACACCCCTAGTCCATGTTACATGTTAAATGAGAGTTTACATTGATTGAAAAATTAATAATGTAACATTTGTATTATTGTAGTCCACACAAACCCATATTCAATTGTACCACATTGCTACTTGTAAGTACGAGATTATATAGTAATAAATGGTTTCAATTACAGACAAGATGTTCCCACGAAGGTGTGGTTTAGAAGGATTAGTGCCCCGACCTCTTGAAGTCATTCACTATTTGAGCGACTCAATTGTTTGAGAAGAAAATATAAAATAATAAAAACTAAACTCAACAAAAACAGAGTGCTTTGTGAAAACTGGAGCAATTGGCTAAAAATGGGAGGAAACTACTTAAGGAGGAACTAGGATTGGTTATCTTCATTGATGTTTGAGGATTCATCTAAATAAGGTATGGGTTGAATGAATTGTAACTTGAGTTGGTTTGAGGCTACGGTACAAGAATCCCACTTTTGTGTTCCCTTTTGTATTTTCTCGCACTATCCACTTATTCACAGTTATGTCTTTTTAGGTCGATAGGACGATACTTTTCAAAGGCAATTTACCTCGGGAGCTCTATTAGTCACAACTACGTTCTTGCAATCCTTGCTTAATACATTTGATGTCCTCTCCTAGTGAAATCCGCTTAGTATTAGACATTTCTAATTCCCTAAGCCTCTTTGACTAACTTAATTCAAATCCCGATTAATTGATTCACACCTTAAGAGAATCAGAACCAGATTTTAGGGCGTAATCTAAGCGTCACCAAGGATACCTTAGTAAAAGGATCGAAGATCCGATTCTTAGCGTTTATTAATTAACTAAAACCATAATAATCCAAGTATTAACACCAAATACAACAAATCAAACATAAAACATCCAGCAAACTAAGGTTGGAACAATTCTATTTATCCAAATCGATAACCAACCCTATAGAATGCTTAGCCTAACATTTTAGAAATCAAAACCCACAAATTCAAGTTGCCGACAAACATAAATCTACATAAATTGAAGAAGGAGAAGAGATAGAAATACAAAATAAAGTTTAAGCTGCAAATGACTTCAAATCAAACTCATTGAAATCCACACTCCCATAAGTTATTGCTTCCCATCAATGTCCCGATTCATCGGAGTTATTCACAAAACAAACCTAAGACTATATGAGGAAATACAGAAATCTAAAACCTAAAAATGGAACAAAAAAGAATTGAAGAGGGAAAGAGCCTAGGAGAACCTCCTATGTAAGTCAAGCCCAAATCATTAGAACAATTATAGTATTTATAGGTCTTGGAAAATGAGTCAAAGATGGGCTAAAAATGGAAATGTTGCTACTCCAGCCCGTCGTCCTTCACCGCGAAGAAGACTTATTCACCTTGGCAAACACACATGGCATCTTCTCCTTGCTCTTCTCTTGACGGCGTTTCAACGTTGAAAATAATGCGACAAGCAGTGGCTTCACTTACTTGACGGTGATGAAAGCCGCCGCGATTGAAAACACTATCTTGTGTGCGGCCGAATGACACATTATGCGTTGTAATAAACAGAAATTTGGTCTTTAAATATTCTTGTTGTATGTGAGCCATATCCTTCTTAGTAGTGAACACCTCTTGTGTGCGAACTCGTACTATTGTAAAACAGGAAAATTCAATTTTTTTTGAAAAAGTGCCGGTAATTTCGGTTGAAAGGAAATTTTCTAGATCGGATATTGAAATGGACTTCCTGGTTAGATTAGTCGCAAAATCTAGTTAACTTGTCCGGGTACGCCGGATTCCAAGATAGATGGAATTTATATTTTTCGGCGGGTGGGTGTCGGATGGCTGTGAGCCATAACACATGTAGTGCGCTTGTTGAGATGACTCACATTGAGCCAGAAGTGTCAAGTGGAGGAAATAATGGGAAAGATAAAACAAGAAAAAAAGAAAGAAAGAAAAAGAAAGGAAATAGAGAAAAGTCGAAAAGGGGGCCATTTTTAAGGAAAAAGCGATGAGAGTGAGAGAGCGAGAAGAGAGAGGGAAAAAGATTTTTTTTCGCTTCTCTCTAAGATCTGTGGAAATCAGACCATAGAAGTTTCGTCGGGCAAAGGCCCGATTGGTCCTGCGTAACAAAAGAACTACGTGGGTACCAAAATCTTGGAGTTGCGTCAAACTCCGCGGTAGAATTACTCTACTTGGGTTATTTCTAGCCTAAGGAGCCGTTCCCAATGGCTTGGGGTTTTCTTAGAGGTAGGTGAAATTTGTAAATTTCGGTCCCAATTTTTGGGACTAAGTATAATAATTTTTAGAATTTTGAGATTTCGGACCGGTCGAAGTGGACCACCGGAATGTTTCGGTCGATCGGACAATATTTTTGGGATTGAATATTAGAATTTTGGGATGGTTTGAGCGAGTCTTTGACTAAGGACCGAGTTTGGTTTTTTTAATTAAGGTGATGTCTTTGGGTTTTGTTAGGTTTAGGTATCGTGAAATTTGTTGATGAATGGAGACAAAAATGGTTCATGGTAGTGGAACGGATAAGGAAGGTGCCACATTTTATGTGGAGTGGGTGAGCCATTTGTGTTTAATGAAAAATAAATAACTTATCTTCATTGTGTGTAAAAATCATGTTTATATACTTGCTTAGCTGTGATATTAACTTACATAGCAAATTTTGATAAATCAAATTACATATGAAATATAATTATCAAAATTTATAAATGTTGTTATGTAGCATGACTTATGGCATGAAATAATATGATTGCATTTCATATGTGCGCCCAGTCGCCGGCGCATCGAGTGGAGTGTGTGGAGTGCGTAGTACTTTACATTGATAATGAATTCTTGGTAGATGTGTGGTGGCTTCGAATGTGACCACGTCCAAAATCAAGATTCACGATTGTATAAAACAATAATAAATATAAATCACGTGTGTTTGGGCATAGCAAGATGAGGATAGTCCTCAGGGTGAAAGACCCCGAATTTGTATGTGTGATTAGATATATGATCATTGTGGTGGCTTTGTAAAAAAAAAAAGAATGTCGGAAGGCGAACGATCACGGTGTGACCTAGAAAAGACATGGCCTATGAACAACACCGGGATTTGATAAAAAATTCAAGTGATATTAGAGGGTTATCTGTATAGTTTAAGATCGTGGGTGAAACACCAATGGTAGTTTCCATTGGCATTGCGGGTGAGTCAGTCGGGATTCGGGTTGTGGGCATGAGGAGTCTCATCTCATGCATGATACGTAATATCCATATAGGATTACATTATTTATATGGAGTGTGATTGGACATTTTCATGGTTGCCATTGCATGTGCATTTAGGCGAGGAGTAACCCTTGTAGGAGAATTTTTCTACTGGGCATTGCTCACCACAGTCATGGAATTTTCAGATACGGGGTGTAAGGAGAATGTAATAATAAAGTGTAAGGGAGAATGTGGTCAAATTGGTAGTACTCTTGAATGTAATAAGTGTTACTTTTGCTGATCAGTAGCCCGGCGGAACGATGTCGATAGTGTTCATAAAATTGATTTTAATAACCGATCCCAGCGTGAGGGCCAGTATAACACGAAATACACTATAGTCGTTTTAAACATAATTAAATTATATAAGTGAATTTTGAAATTTTCGCAATTATTATTTTTTTTTTTCTAAGTGAAAATTGAAACCTGGAATTGTCTGAATACAGGGCAAATTTGGAATTTGTGAAAATAAAGGACCTAAAGGTCGAAAATGAGCTTAAATGCTAATGATTTAAATGTTAAGTGGTATGTTAAATGGGAGTGATAGGAGACCCAAATGCCAAAAATGAGAGAAATGAGACCTTAAGTATGAAGGCGAAACATGGCCTTACACTTAAATAATTTATAGACCAAATTACGGTCTGAAATCTCATTTAGCAAATCCATTTTTTGGGAAGAAAGAGGAGAAAAGGGGAGGAGAAGAGGCCCAGGGCGAAGAATCAAGTTGCAAGTTGAGTTTCTTCATTTATTGCTCCTTTGTGATCAAACGACTTAAGAAGTGAAGAAGAAGATTTGAGAAGAGAGCTAATGTGAAAAACAAAACCGCAACTTTCATTTTGTGATTTTGATTTTTGGGGAAAAACCACAGCAGGAAAGAGTTTTTTATTGATTCTAACCCTTTATTGGAGTGGTTTGGGTAGGATTCCATGGTGGATTATGAGATACATGAGTTTAGATGAAGTTATTTGAGTGTTATGGGTGAGAAATGGAAAAATCTGCCATTTCTATAGCATGAGTGTTTCTTCATCTTCATCCATACTTGTGAGATCAACCCCTAAATTAGCAATAAAAATTGCAATATATAAGCTTAAATATAATAATAATAGAATACAAGCAATTATATTTTTTATGTTAAAGAAAATATTAAACATTCATAAAGTTGAAGATATGAAATCGACTACCTTTCATTTCACTGCCTAACCAACTTTAGTGCACATGTGCCTCAGTATGTGAATTGAAATGCCGCTCCACGATGTTTTTGATACCATCCTACCACTAGTGCTAAAATAGGCTCGAGATATATTGTGATATCGAATGTATAGATATCTCAGGTAATCTTTGTAAGTTGGATACTTAATCCCATTTACTAACCAACATCGAAATGCGAAATACTTGGTAAAACAGGCTCATCAAGGTAATAGTCTAACTCGGGCTTCACTTTCTCTAATAATTGCTATGAACAAATAGAATCATCTTGAGAAAGTGGATCTTTATTCATCATAATCGTGTCAAAGGGCTTGAACTTGATTCCAAGTTTTCACCAATTTTGAAGTTTGATTGAGAATTTTCGAGAAGAAAATCATAACATATCGATGAATTTTCAATCTCACTCCAAAGCTTCGGACCCGCCCATTATCGGAAATAAAACTCTAAAATCTTAATCTTGTATCTTACTTGGGTTGTCTGACCCGCCCTTTGCCATTACAATATGACACCGGCTCCCGATACTTGTCAAATTTTCCAACATCACTTGATGCTACCATAGTCTTTGACAACTTCATTTGAGCATATCAACGATCATATAATGCTTGTTTAATCTGCTGATGAAAAAGTGTTGATTGAATGGTACATCCACGAGAGCTCTTTGTTATATTATAGTATTTCAATCTTCTACAAATTTCTTTTATAGATTCCATTCCTGCTCAGATGTATAGTGTAGAAGTTTCTCCGCGTTGCCTTGAGCGTGGAAAGACATCTTTGCAAACGCCGCTGGCCAGCTGACATCAAGTATGTGGGAATTCCATGCGTGTTCTGTGGAGACATGTTTGTCTGGGTGTGAATCATGGATGACGCGGGTTTATGTGTTGACTTATGTCTTGATGGTGTTAATGACGAAATGCAACCTTTGTCATGAATTTTTCAATTTCAACTCTGAGCATCTGGAGCCTTCCTTCTGACCAAATTCAAAATATGTGCTACATTTGCGTAGTGAGGAACTTTCCATTCAATGAGGTGTTCAAGGATAATTCGCCGAAATCTCAATCACTTACAAATATTACTTGGCGAAATTTATCAGCAATTATTGTAAGATATTTTTTTCTTCCAGCATCATATTCAATCCGAGCAAAATCTAATAGCAACACATCGAAAGAATTTCTTTTTTTTTTTTTTTTTTACATTATTATGAGGAGGCACATAGATGAGCAAATCTAGAAAAAACAAATATAAGAAAACATAGTATAAATAAGTCATATCATCCCGATCATCCCGATGACAAAAATAAATAAAATTGAAAAGTTAAACAAATATCATATCTAACGCTTACAATGTCACGATGGATGCGACAAGATTCATCAACGTAATCTTGCGATGTGTATGTAGCCTTTCTTTGGTTGGATGTCCACATATCGGTGTTATAGCAATTTTGGTTTCAAGTTTTCCAGTAGCTGCTTTCGTCATGGTGTATTGCGGGTTCGGCTCAACGGGTTGCGAAGCTGCGCAAAATCTTTAAGTAATCATGATCGGAAAGACAGGTGAAGAGGATACTCATGCAATATAATTGCGAGCAAGCTTCTCTCTTGAGATATTTTGATCAAATGTGGCTCCTCGATTTGTATTCATGACCTCTTCTCTCTACTTAACAATTGTTGCTTAATATCAACATTTTTAGTTTATCTTTGCCTATCTAAGTAATGGACGTGCAGCTTAGTCCCATTCTTACTTTTTTCGACCTTAAGTCTTGAATTACAGTAACACAAATAGCATAACTTTGTCCATCCCACTATGACTTTCTCAAACTATTCCAAACAAGCGTGTTAATTTTTCTTTTCTAGATAGCAATGTCCTGCAGTAGTTGAGTTACTGTTTTTTTCTATACCTATAGCTTGATTAGAATCAGTTCTTGGCATGGACAAATTTTCTACCTCTTCTGATGCCATTTGATTGCTATTTTGAAATAATTGGAAAACACTTTGATCAAAAATTGCTTTATGGTATTAATAGACAAATATTGAAAATTGAATGCAAATAGGCATGATCTTAAAAATACCATCATATTACTTTCTCAAATAATACATTCAAAGCCATATTGACCACACATAAAGAACCAAGAGAAGAAGAAGAACAAAGCGAAAACAAGCAATGAATACAAAATGGCCCTAAATACATAATACAATTACATTTTTTCCTTTTGATAAGAATCATTTTGAAAAGTATTGGTTTGATAAAATCAAAGTATGGTAGGAATAATGTAGATTAACAAATGCATCTTCTTCTTCTAAATGCCATAGCTGCTTCAAGGTAATCTAAGTGCACACAATGTAATAAAACAAGTAATCAATAAAAATAGCAAACCAACGAACCCTTATGATACGTGCGTAGTCTGAAGACAAATTTTGATTGATTTTCATAGATTAAAAACCATATTTGTCTCAGAAACATATTTTTGATTCATATTTTTTGGCGAGAACCACCCGCTCAGAGTGAAAGCGTGGCCGTCACAGGGTTATGAGCAATCGGAAGGAGGTTATTTCGATTAAGCCTGCTGAACAAGTCTCTCATTTCAAACAAATTAGTCCATGCAAATCTACCCTTCTTAAGTGGGGTGACGTACAATTTTCAAAGTGATCTCAGATTCTCAAACTTTTGCATCGATCTCTGTTATCTAATTTTTTTTACCTAAGGCGAGTTCATGTTCTTGATGGTGCAAATCGACTACGGTGAAGATAGAAGAGGATGTGCAACTTGGTTCATGGCGCCTCCAAGCCCGAATCCCGGGGAGAAAGAGTTTTGGAAGCGTGAGGTGTTCGTTGGGACGGCATGGGGAGGTCTTGGGGAAGCAGCCTGGCAGGTTGTGCGAACACGCTTACTTCCTGGTGAAGCCACTCGGAGATCTTAGAAGAAGAAACGGGTGGTTCCCTCTTTATTTCATTTTGATGCAATTCTGAAATTCACTGGCTTTAAGTTTCTTACCTTTTCTTTTGGAAAATTTCTTGTTTTGCAGGAAAGGGTAGCTTTGGCTACAACTTCAGTCTTCAGATCAGCTTCATCTTTTGCAGAATTGCAGGTTTCGTTATGTTGAAAAAAGAAAAATTCCAGAGACAACAGGTGAAGTTGAAGCGTTGGGGAGTGGGGATCAACCGAGAAGGGAGTAGAGCTAGGGTTTGGATTGAGGAATGAGAAAGCTTTGTTGATGGAGAGAGAACGGAGTAGAGGCGTGGAGCAAGGAGTTGGGAGCAAAGAAAAATGAGTTCTATGGATATATAAATTATTGTGGTCGAATTTAAAAAAAAATATAACGGTATATTAATGTTCGTATTCGAGGAGTAGGCGGGGCGAGGTAACTAAAATCCAGCCTACCCGCCCAGCAGTCGGGTCCCTGTGAGGGTACCCATGCGAGTCACGAATATATTTCCATCACTATCCCATGTCTGAGGTGGGCAGGGCGTTGAACTAACTTTGATAACAGTCATCTTTGTTGTTGTTGGTGTTGGCCAAACTCAGCATATCTGTTAGTTGCACAATTACCAAGGACTATTGTCTAATCCCGAGTTGCACCATAAAACATTTGGTCAAAATCTCCTGAGTTAATCATTTCAATTTTGGTTTTGGCACGATATCACGCAAGTGCCGCGGTCGACAAGTAATAAAATGGATATAAGTCCCGAGATGTCGATCCCTGAGATCTCTCGAATTTTAAAATCCTTCTACCACGACTCTCTCAAGCTCCATACTATTTGGACCGTAAAAGTGATATTGAGGTCCGGCAAGAAAAATTGAAATTATACTAGCAGTAAAATAAATGAGCAAATCAATGGCTTGGAATATAAAGAATAAAGAATAAAAAGAACTAAAGAATAGTAAGAAAATAAATGGACACTGAATAATTATCTTTCAGAGGACACATCAAATATCTTTGCTTTATAGTGAGAAGTACACCAATTCACGCGGTATCTTTGATAAAACTTCTTGAATATTTCGATTTTTAAAATGTCCCGAGGCGTTTACTTGATAAAGTGGATCTCTACCTCCACATTCATTATCTAATTTTTCTGTTCTTTGAAGGCAGGGAATGAGATAACTACTTTTAAAGGATTTCACTTAATACGGGTATTTTTCTTCATGATACTTCATACCCATTTTATGGTATGAAACCTTAAGCTCCCGAGTTATGCGGTCGAAACGAGGATATACAACTTCCCCGGGTTACTCTTCCTCGAAATTAGAATAGATCACCCTCTCCTTGATTAGATCTCAGCTAACACGGGATTAGCCTCCTTTATCAGAGTGGTGAACTCTTTGCTTGTTTTAAAGTGTCTTCGTTCTTCGTTCTTCTTTCAAGTGAGAGGATTTATCGAAGTAACTTACAAAGCTCATTAGATCTCTAATAGCGGGTTAATATACCTTGAAAGAAATGTTCCTCTAGAGATGTCTTCTACGTAATCTTTCGGAGGACCTCCTTGAAATGGGAGCAATGAAACAAATCTTAAGCGGTATAAAGAGCGATATTGAGATCCCGAGGAAAACAGTAAACCCAAATCAGTAAATTCATAAGCGAAATTCACAAGAGTGTTGGAAGCTTGACTTCTGAGGAAAGATAATTTCGACTATAAGCATTCACATAATGAAGGCTGGATTCCTCGATTCTTGAATTACACGCTCTGACATTCCTCGATCATAAGAATAGCGCAATTCGAGAGCGAAGAGTCGAATTCAGAGAGAGATTTAATACGAACTTCAAAACATTCAGTGTGTTTGAAAAGAATAAGTGCATTCAGAACTACGCTAAAAAACGATAACACGGATCAGGAAAATAAGCAGAAACTAGAGCGATAAATCTAATCTAATCTCCCAACTACCCGACATTGAAGAAAAGAAAAAGAAAGAAAAAAAGAAAACTAGGAAAATAAGAAAAGCGAGCCTTGACTACGGACCTCTCCGTGCATTGTCCTTGTATTTGCTTTCCCTCTTTTGGTAGCTTCTGTTATAGGGTTTCGGTTGAGCCCTAATTCAATGCGAATTTGTGATTCAAAGTGGGTAGCCCGAAATTCGCATTCAGGCGCGACCTCAACTCCTTATCATGACATCATCCATGTAGCGACATCGATCTCACGTCGCGTCAACTTAATCTCAGAAGCCCGACCTTGGCGATATCTTGCGATATGTCGTGACATAGTCCCTTATCGCTAAACATCACTTTATGCCTTTGCGAGTTTTGATTGAGATGCTCTCACGTGACGTGATATCTTGTCGCGACATCGGCTCAAGAACCTTCTGCGACCTTCAAGCGTCGTTCATGATATGCGCGACCTCGTCTCTTGGCGACATCGGCATATCTTTGGAAACCAGCAGTTGCTTCGGTGTCGCGACCCGGTCACTACATTGCGCGACAACTTGATTCTTCGGCTCATCCTTCAAACCTGTCATAGCTTCAGCGATTCTCTTGTCAGCGACCTCCATCGGTCGTGACCTTGACGCTAATCAGCGACATCGCGATCTTGTCAGCGTTATCGTTCTCTGGTTAATCCTCGTTGCTTATCACGAAATTCTGTCGCGACGATTGCTTATTTCCTTCACTTATCCACGATGTCGCGACCTCATAATCACGGGTATGCGGTAGCGCATTGATGAATCAACCATTTGTTTCATTCACCCGACCGCTTCTTGCATTTTTATTCCACCATTTCTGCATTTTCCCGCTGCGTTTTCTTCTTTCTTTTATACTCCGCAAATAACAAATTTGGTAGTTTCTTTCATATTTACGCATCTTAATTATTCCTTTTTACATTAAAATCAGCAGAAAAATGGTAAAATAGATGACTTTACCCAAGCTCATCAGGCTCCTGAAACTTAAAATTTTGCTTGTCCTCAAGCAAAGAAAAAGAAAGAATTGTTTGTCCTCAAACAAAAAGGACATTTTTCTGTTCTGTTTTTGCAGTAGAAGTCAATTTAATTGAAATACAAGGATTGCATTGTTTTCTGCACATCTAGCTTCAAGTCCATTTCAAGGTTGATTTCTACTCTTTATAGTATCTGAAAACTAAAGCGTTGAAATTGTTTATAAAACAACATCATTGGATCTTTGTTGAAAAATAAATTGTTTTCCTTTCTCATCTTCATAATTATTCCACTTAACTCCTAGTCCTTCACGAGTTTTCTTTGTTTATTACCTTTCCCAATTCCATAAGCTTGTTGTTCATATTGATCTCCACTAATGTAGGTATTCCCATCAGCCAGATGATCGGGTCTTTTGGGCTTGTAATGTGAGCTTGGGTAAGGAGTAGGATAAGGAAGGAACTTTTTGGTTTTAGATACCTGCAGACTTTTTCTCTCTTCTTTCTCACCCTACGCCTTTTTCCTTGTAGTTAACTAATAAACTCCCTGAGCTTTATTTTGGGACATCTCCTTGATTTCTATTGGACATCATCTCCCATTTCGTTTGTAATTTAATTGGGGGAATTTCCTTTGTTTGTCACCATTCAAGAATTGTGCTATGTGTGTGGTTACCTAGGAGTCCACGGGATAGGATTAGATCATAGCATGCATTTTGTGTTTTCGTGTGTATGTGTGTGGTTGGGTGTTACAAATTGTGTGAATTATATACGTGGTAGGATGTATGTGGAAAACAAGGAACGCTAGGTTCGAAAAACATAATGAACATGGAAATTTAATAACTCTTTTGCCATTTGACGTGTGTAGATGGCCGTCGAATCATCCGGGGCGTAGGGTCTACCGGGTGCCACTGAGAAGCACCTGTTTTTGATCGGAGGCAGTATAGGAGCCATGGGTCTTTGCGATATGCCCTGGTGATGCGACTAAGGGGTCGGGGAGGTGCCGGTGGCCTCCCGGAGGTTCAGGCACATCATCCTCCGACGTTCACGGGAGGAGGGGACCGATGGTAGCTGACCATTGGTTCCGTCAGATTGAGAGGATTCTTCGGGCCATGGAGATCACCTCTGAATACTACTCGGATTCTTGTGGCTTCTTTCCGACGAGGGTAGTCGATTTGGTGGGAGTGGGTCGCGACTTCCGAGGGGACTTGGAGACTATGACATGGGATGATTTTTCATAGACTATTCATGGGAAGTATTTTCCGACACGCTGAACATGAGAAGACCCGAGTTCCAGCGGTGAGGTGGGGGCGATGGCGTGCTCGATGCGTAGCGGATTCATAGGTTACGTTTAGGGGATGATTATGTGGCGGTAAAATCGAAGGTTTGAGGATGGGCTGGGAGTGTCGACGAAAGATTGTAGGACATAATCTACAAGATATGGACTCGATGGTCAGTATAGCCTTGATTATTATTGGGTGAAGATAGAGAAGCGCCGCGGGCATCAGAGATCTCTGCGAATGCGGTAGCAAGAGGAAGGAGAGCCGAGACTTCTTCTGGATTCGGGGAAAGAAGCGAAGACTCCGATTCACGGGGTTTCAAGGGCGGGCGTGATTTATGGGGCGAGAGGGCAGGACCCGGGACTCTAGCGGTCGGTGATCACATGTTACCATTACCTGTCGGCTGGACATATGGCGGGATTGCCCTTAGAGGGGCCAGCGAGGAGCCATGGGCCTTCCGGTCCAGGTCATCGATGGGACATGCACGGATGCAATATGTTCCTTCTCACCGGTGCGGACGGAGGAACCAGTGTCTCGATCCCGGGGTGCTGACTGCTCTTCTGACGAGGCCCAGAAAGGCGGAGGTATGGGTCGAGTGAGGGGCGGGGGCTCTAAGCAGGGACTTCGTTGACCATTCCTTTGTTTGTCACCATTCAAGAATTGTGCTATGTTTTTGTCTTTTTAGGCTTTCTAACACTTATAGCGAACTTTGGGTTAGTAGCTCCCATACCAGATGGTATTAGGGTACTGGAGTGTTAACACCCTAAGAAATTAATTGTTCGAGAGAGTTGAGCCTGAGACAAACCTATTCCTTTAAGCTTTCTTTTCTTTTGTATTTTCCTACTTTAGATCTTTCTTTTCTCCACCTTTTACGTATATCTCTTCAGTTCTTCAAAATTATACTCCCTGACTTTATCTCTTTCTCTGTTGAGTTCTTGAGTCATCATAGTTCTTTTCTTGGAAAGATTAGTGATAAAGGGTGGCTTGGGATTCAGCGGCTTATTTTGAAGATATGGAATATCTGACAAATCGGGGACTAAGGTGTAATATAAGCTTATATATAATAGTGAAAATGAATAGTTCAAAAGCTTGTTCAAGAATAGCCTCCCAGCAATGTCTTATGGTGGGGTTATGTCGCCTAGGATTTCGCCTCGATCAATAATCTAACAAGTTCTAGAATCTAGGTTAGCTGCATTGTGTCATTAAGAATTCATGGATGTTTTTTGTTGATGAGTGGTTAAACTCTTCAGTATCCAACGGGTTCCTTGGCTCATTGTTCCTTTACAATCTCAAAAATATGTTTTGTTCCTTCAATTTCATTACTTTCCTCTGTCTGGACTTAGACTAATTTAAATCCTTTTGCACCTTGTGTTTTCAATGAAATTGTATTGATTGGCCCTTGTTCTGCCTTTTTGTTGTTTTTCAGTTTACTCTAGTGAGATTGCTTCATTCATTTTATTATGACATATCGGCAATTTTTATTCTTGAATAAATCATACTTCAATTTCCCCAACATGCATCACAAAGCAACACAACATTGAACAAGCAGATTCAAACCAGCACAACAATTCAATTCAAATTTCTCATTTTATTTCTGATTCAATTGTGATTGGACCACATTCAAATGGGATAAGGAGTAAGGAAAGGTTGAGCAGGGGAGAAGGGTCTATTTTTCTTTTTAAAAATAGCCAGGAAGCCTTGAATATTGGGGGGGGATCTAGGTCACAGTGTACCTAAATGGTACGAGAATCGAGGAATTTTAATTTCTCTTCTTTCCTTTCTCTTTTTTTGGTTCCTCGACTTGTTCTTCCAATGAAAATCTCATTAAGAGAAATCGCTTTTGTTCAACTCATCTTGCCTCTTCTGAACCATTCATTGTATTCTCCATTTCAGTCATTACTTCTAGAAATTTGGAGAGATTATTGTTAATCAAATCCAAGTTTTCCAGCCATTCTTTGCTTATAGGACTCTGTATCTTTTTTGCTTTATGTCTCCCATCATCAGTTTGTTTTCAAAATCATACCTTGAGAGACTTGTGCCGAACTTGAAGCCCTTGATTTGCTCCCCCAGATTTGGCTTCTTGCTCTGTATCTCTTTTCTTTATCAGTGTTAGGAGTTGAATCGCACTCAGGCCGATTGTTATAAAAGCTTCATGACTTAGTTTGGGGTTATAACAGATTGTGTCTCTTTCGCCGTTTCTTTTTCTTAAACTCTTCCTTCTTTTGCTTCAGAAATTTTTTCATGTGTTCCTCTCTTAATTGACTCTTCACCCCCTTCTTTGTTCTCTTCTTTTTGTAGCTCCATCTCGTAACTCCTTTTCCTTCTGTTTATTTCTTCCTCCCAGCGCTGTTCTTAACTTCAATTCTTTTCGAAATGCCTTCTTTAATTCTATTTGCTCAGTTCCCTCCTTCTCTCTTTCATCCATTCTCTTTTTGCATGGCATTGAGAGCTTCGATATCAATTGTTCTCTTGTGTTCCCTTGAGCTTTCTCCATGTTAAAATTTTTGTTTACGCAGCGGAGGAGGCAGCTAAGGGAATGGAGAAGTCTATTGGGCTGCGCCGTCACGCCTTCATTGTGCTACAAAAATGAAATCATTGTTGTCGGTGAGTTTTAAGGTGTCTCGAGTCTCCTTTTAGTCTTCGGTGGGGCTTCATCTCTTTTCTCTACCGGCACCCCGCACGCACTCTTACGGTTTCTTGGTCTGCTTTGCTAACTCTGTCGAGAAGGAGTGGTGGCTTTTAGGCCTTCTTGCTTACGATTCCCATACTCGCTTTCACCCACGACCTTCAAACATAGAACAATGATTGTTGCTGGGTGAGGAACAAGCCCTCTTTTATTCCCTTCATGATACCTCATGATAGAATTTTCAATGACAACTCCTACATTGATCTTGTATCCTTTTTGGATGGCGTACGACATCGCGGCTTCTTTGTTCTCTCAGCATTGCACACGTGTTTGTTGGAACAACGAAGCTGGGAAGCTAAACCATACCTTCGGCTTCTCGGTGAGGCTTCCACAATTCAATGTTCTTGGCCTTCCTTCTCCTTCTTGGTTTTAGTGCACCTTACCATTAGTGAGCTTCTTGGTAATCTTTCAAAATCTGGTTTTCCAAAAGTTTCTTGAATTTGGAACCATGCTTGTGCTGCCTTGCCATGCCATAGGCCTCGTTGATGGCCTTAGCTTCATATGAAACCGAGACTCCTCTAACAAAAACAGCTCCATCCTTCCTTCCTACCAAATTTGAGCCTTGCTCTCTTCATAGTCTCTTTGCATACCGATTTTTGGTGTCGCGCTTGGAGACTCTCCACCCTCTACCTTTCCCATCATCTCTCCTTGAAGAATGCAGGATTTTGAATCTCCTGCGTAATGAACCCCTTGTTAGCATAATATTTTCCAGCGGAATGCGGCTTAGGTCGACACGAAATCTCTACTTTTCTTCTTCTCTCCCTTTTCCCTTTTCCTTTTATTGCTCTTTCTTGGGAGTTTGAGCTTTGGTGTTTGATGGCACACTCTCGATTGTTCTTCTGACGAATCTCGTCTAGTGTTCTCTTGGCGGTTCTTCTTACGGTTGTTCATGTTCCTCATAATCTCGTCTGAGTTAGGGACTAGGGTGAATTTCGGCCATTGGAACGGAAGAAGCAAAGGTTGGAAAGTAGGTTTCGAGGGGTTGAGATTCGGGAGAAGGAGGAAGAGGTGAATAGCTATGTGGTTTGGAGTGAATGATGAAGTTTCCAACGGTTGCAATTCAATCAATGTTTGTGGGCTAGTGTTAGCTCATTAAAAACACGTCGCGACTTCAATTTAGCCCCTCTTTTATTTGAGGAGTCGTTGAATTTGAGGGCTTTTAAAGTGAGTTAATGGCATTAAAAATATTTTTATGTATGACATCTTTAGAAGTTTGTCGACATCGGTGGATTACAGGAATTGTTTGATTATCATGTTGTGACATCCTTTTTATTCTGTTTTTAATGACTATTTCCTACATTTGGGGTTGCGACATCATTTTTCATTTGAAACTTAATTCTCATCGCGACTGCGGTGGTGTCAGCCATTTATCATACATTCTTCCTTCAATACTCACAAAATTGCCCTTTCAAAACGAGGTCCACGAACATCGATGTTTTGTCGCGACATCACTTAATAATGTTATAACCTTCAATAAGCGACCTAGCTCTATATCAATGATACCGAGGACCTTGAATTCTCTTGTGTTCTAACCCTTTTAGACATCTCTTCGGGCATCTCGAGCAATGATTTAACAATCAATTCAAGAGTAGATCCTGGGGTAGATTTAGGGAGAAGGATTACTCCCCCTTTTCTCATGTTGTGACTTCTCTGCAGGATTCTTGTAATTGTTCACATGATTTGCCATTCATGTCTTTAAACCTTGCAGAAGCTCACTCCTCAGCATCATAGAACTGTTCTTCATTAGCTTTCTCAGCACTTCCTCTTAACAACTCTTTTATTGCTCTGCCGTAGACGAGTGTAAACCTCCTCTACTTTGTTTGTCCGTTCGTCGTAATAGCATCGACTTTGCTTCATAGCATTCCATCTTGCCGACTCATGATCCCTTTTCCTGTTGCTCCCTTTTGAATTTCGGAGAAGGAGTTTCATATTGCATTTGCCGGGTCCTCTATCGGATCTTTAGCCTCCTCGGCACTTTTGCGCTTGAATGCTCCTGACATGAAGCATCGATGATTCCCTTGGATGTATCATTCAAAGCATGATACACGATGTCCATTTGGGTCATGAATCAATTCCATGCATAGGAGCATCTTCTAAACTAACAGCTTGAGATCTTTCCGAGGAGCCACATATGGGCTCTCATCTTCCCCTATTTGAAAAACAATAGTTTCCCTCCTCCTTTGGTGAGTGATGGGGGAAAGAATACCTCCCAAACCAAGGCCTCTGGCTCCTCACAGTATCAACGAACCATGGTAAAGATTAAGTACCGTAATGGTTCTTTGTATCTTAGAAGAATGGGGAATAAATGTAACTGATAACCTCTGGTCTCACCCCATTCCAGCTCAGCGTGTTTGCCGTACGAGAAATCTCGGTGTTCATTAGGATCTTGATTGGGATGACCCGATATTTGTTCTTCCACACCATTGTAATTAGTCTTGGATGCGATTCAAAAAGTTGTTGGCATCGATGTGTTTTGTCTGGTGTTGAAGTATTGCATCTGAATGATAGAGCTTCCAAAATTCCTCCGTGGTATCGGTGATTGGAGGTTTAAGTTCAGCATCTGTGTCCCTCGGTTTGATCACGTCTTTCATCACACCCGTGGTGGTGTTTTACTTTCAGCGTCTTTCTCGAGCTGCGAGAAGTGTTTCTCTAATTCGAGAATCGAGGTGTGAATCGGATCGGTTAAGCCACATGCGTGAAGTTTTACGAGCAAAGCACACTCCCCATTAATAAGTTAGTCAAAGCAGAGCAAATATATTCAATATGGTTCATTGTAGGTTAATTAGTGAAATGAACCCTTTGCTTGAAAGCTTATTTTTGTTGCTTCTTCTAAATGTCAATTGGTATTTCCTTCTTTACCAAATCCCGAATATTGATCTATCAAATTCTTTAGATCCCGACAGCAGTGCGCCATAAAACTTGTTGATAGACAGCATATCTGAAATTTGGTGCACAATTACCAAAAGGGTATTGTCTAATCAGAAGCGCACCCGCAAGGCTTTGGCTGGAACCAAAATCTCCTAGAGTTAATCATTTTCAATTTTGGTTTTGGCACGATATCTTCACAAGTGCGAGGTCGACAAAGTAATAAAATGGATATAAGTCGAGATATCGATCCACAAGTCCTGAAAATTTTAAAATCAACTACCTGACTACTCGGCTTCCCATACTATTTGGACCACTTAAAGTATTATTGGGGTCTGACTTAGAAATGGAAATTATACTACTTGCAGTAAAATAATGAACTGTCAAATAAAGCTGAATATAAAGAATAAAAGAATAAAAGAATAAAAAAGAATAGTTAAGAAAATAAATGGACCTTTGAATAAATTATCTTTTCGAGAGGACACATCGAGTATACTACTATAGTGAAGTACCAATTCTGTAGTTAACTTGATAAAAAACTGTGGGCATATTTGGTTTAAAATGTCGAGGCGTTTAGCGATAAGGCTGGATCTCTCCACGCTCACATTTCATTATCTAATTTTCTGATTCTTTGAAGGCAGGAATGAAGATAACTACTTTTAAAAGGGATTTCCTTAATTTGGAGCATTTTTCTTTCACAATACTTCATACCCATTTTATGTTTGTAAACTAGCTCCCCGGTGCTCGGTCAACAGGATAATACAACTTCAGTTTACTCTTCCTCGAAAGTGGGCAGATCACCCTCTCCCTTGATTAGATCTCGGCTAACGGGATTGGCCTCACTATCCGAATTGAGGTGAACTCTTTGCTTGTTTAAATTGATAACTCGTTCAACTCGTTCTTCATTTCAAGTGAGAAGAGGATTTATCCAAGTAAACTTACAAAGCTCATTAGATCTCTAATAGCAGGTTAATATACCTTCAAAAAAATGTTCACAACTCTCAGGAATGTCTTCTGTGTCCTCGGAAGGAGACCTCCTTGAAATCGAGAAGTAAACAAATCTTAAGCGGGTATAAGAAAGCGTATTGAGATCCGAGGAAAACATTAAACCCAAATCCGAAGTAAAGATTATATTGAAATTCACAAGTACATTGGAAAGCATTCTGAGGAAAAGATAATTTACGACTATAGCATTCACATAATGGAAAATTTTGGATTCTGATTCTTTGAATTACACGCTACGGCATTCTACGATCATAAGAATAGCGCAATTAGAAGCGAAGAGCGATTCGAGAAATTTATCGAACTTCAAACATTCGGTGTGTTGAAAGAATAAGATTACTGCGTTAAACACTTCAAAAAGCGATAACACCAGTCCACGGAAAATAAAACGAAAACTAGAGCGATAAATCTAATCTAATCTCTAACTACCAACATTGAAAAAGAAAAGAAAAGAAAAAAGAAAACTAAGGGGGAAAATAAAAGCGACGCCCGGCCTTTACGGTGCCTCAAATCTGTGTCGCATGGCGCTCCTACTTTGGGTAGCCTTCACTGTTGTTATAGGGTTTCTAGGTTGGGCCCTAATTCCCAATGCGGTCTTTATTAGTTTCAAAGTGGAGCCCAGCCAGTTCACTTTGTTCAAGTCGCGGAGCCTCAACTCCGCGTAGCGACATCATCCATGTCGACATGTCGATCTCACGTCGCGACATCGACTTAAGTCTCAGCAGCCTTCAACTGATGTCTTCTGATGTCGCGACATCGATCCCTTGTCGCGACATCACTTTATGCCTTTGCAGGTTTCAATTGGTCTCGATGTGGCGACATCGATATCTTGGCTCGCGGCAGCCATTTCGGAAGTCTTGCGACCTTCAGCGATGTTCATGATGTCGCGACCTCCGATCTCTTGTCAGCGACATCGACATGTCTTTGGAAGCTTCCTTTGGTTGCTTTGGTGTGAGCTTCCAGTCCTCTGTTGCGGCAACAACGGTCTTTCGGCTCATCCTTCAGGCTGTCGCAGCTTCAAAGCGATTCTCTTTTACGACCACACGTGACACTCCATCGGTCGTGACATCCCGGCCCATGTCGACATCCGCGTCTTTAATCAGCGACATCTCTAACCAGATGTCTCGGTACTTATCACGTGATTCTGTGTCGCGACGATTCCTTATTTCCTTCACTTATCGATGTCGCGACCTCATAATGCGGAATTTGTCTGACCAAAGCGCATCAATATCAACCATTTGTTTCCATTCTGCCCGACCACTTCTTGCATTTATTCCCACCATTTCTTTGCATTTTTCCACTTTGCATTTCTTCTTTCTTTTACTCCTGCCAATAACCGTTGGTGAAGTTTCTTCATATTCTTGCATCTTAATTATTCCTTTGTTAAAATCAAGCAGAAAAATGGACTAAAAATAGATGACTTTTAAGCTCATCTGACTCCTGACTTTAAAATTTTGCTTGTCTATCAAAGCAAAGAAAAAAAGAAAAATTGTTTGTCCTCAAACAAAAGGACCCATTTTCTGTTACTGTTTTGCGAGTAGAAGTCAATTTAATTGAAATCTGAGATTGCATTATTTTACGCACATCTAGCTCAAGTCCGTTCAAGGATGGTTTCTACTCTTTATAGTATACAAAACTATTTGTTGAAATGTTTACAAACAACACCAATCAAGTGGATCTGCATTGAAAAATAAATTGTTTTCCTTTCTCATCTTCATAATTCACTTAACTCCACAGGTCCTTCACGGTTTCTTGTTTATTGCCTTCGATTCATAAAAACGTTGTTCATATTGATGCCACTAATGCTGAAGTAATTCTTGCCAGAATCAATCGGGTCTTTGGGCTTATTAATGTTAGGCTTGGGTAAGGGTAGGATGAAGGAACTTTTTGGTTTAGATTACCACTGAACTTTTTCTCTTCTTTCTCACTCTTGCCTTTTTTCCTTGTAATTGCTAATAAGCTCCTGAGCTTTATTTTTGGGACATGTCCTTGATTTCTTAAACCGAGCTGTATGCTCCATTTCTCATTTGTAATTCTTTGGGGGGAATTTCCTTTGTTTGTCACCATTCAAGAATTGTGCTATGTGTGTGGTTACCTAAGTCACGGGATGAGGATAGATCATAGCATGCATTTTGTGTTTTCGTGTGTATGTGTGTGGTTGGGTGTTACAAATTGTGTGAATTATATACGTGGTAGGATGTATGTGGAAAACAAGAACATAGGGGATTCAGCTTATAATGAACATGGAGATTAATAACTCTTTTGCCATTTGACATGTGTAGATGGCAAGTCGAGGAGTCAGGCGTAGAAGTGTGCGGGTGCCCTCAAGCACCACACGTTTTTTGATCGGGGCCTTCATAGAGGCCATGGAGTCTTTGCGATAACCCCTTTTTCCTGGTGATCTGCGGCTAGGAGGTCGGGGAAGGTGCCGTTAGCCTCAGGAGTTGAAGCCACATGCATCCTCCAGAAAGGCGTTCACGGGAGGAGGGGACCGGGTGGTGGCCAGGCCATTGGTTAGTAGGATTAAGAGGATTCTTGGACCGTGGAGATCACCTCGATCTTGCTCGGACCCTTTCCAGCTTCTTTTTCGAACGAGGTGATCGGTTGGTGGGAGTAGGTCCGCGACTTCGGGGGACTTGGAGACTATGACATGGGATGATTTTCCGTGGGCTATTCCTTGGGAAGTATTTTCGACTTTTGCTAGACATGCGAAGGCGAGTTAAAGCTTTCACGCCAGGGCGAGGGGGCGATGGCGTACTTTCGGTGCGTGGCAGTTCGCGAGTTAGTGCGTTTAGGATCGTTATGTGACCAGCGGCGGCGGCGAAAATCGAAGGTTTGAGGATGGTGGGAAATTGTCCATCGAGGGGAAAGATTGGCAGGACATAATCTGAGACATGTGGTTTCGATGGTCGATCTGACCCTTGATTATTGGCGAGATAGAAGCATACCGAGCATCAGAGATCTGAGATGCGGTGGTAAGAAGAAGAGCCGAGACTTCTTCGGATTAGGAAAGTAGAAGCTTCAGGTTCCGCCGAGGTTTCAAGGGCGGGGCAGCGACCTCGGGGCCAAGGCGGACCCGGGGATCTGGCAGGTCGAGGCGATCATGTTACCATTACAATCGGCACCGGACATGGCGGGGATTACCCTTAGGCGAGGCGCGGGCCGTGGGACCGCCCTCAGATCCCGATCATCAGTGGGACATGCCGGATGCAATATGTTCCTTCACCCAGTGCGGAGCCGGAGAACCGATGTGATCCCCGGGAGTCTTTACCACGAAGCACCATACGCTGAGACCAGGCGAGAGACGGGTAGGTCGAGGTCGAGGGCGGGGCTCCTGAAGCGGGACCGGTGACCCAAGGGCGTGTCTACGCCATCGCACCATCGGTGAACGGTGGATCCAAGTAGACAACCTCAGGATGTTTTCTACTGTCTCGCGCATGGGCGATAGTGTATTGATTGGTACATCCACATTCTTCAATTCTTGCATCATGAGAGGGTGGGCTTAGGTTGAGACGGCCAGTGCATGTGGAGTTCTCTAAGGGACTAAGAGGGTGAAGTGTGGATTTGATTTATTAGAGGTTCTTGAGGTTAGAGATCTGGGGATTCTGTAGACTGGACCTGGGGTTATGGACATGTGGTGGCGTCATCACGGGGATGGGGTTGACGACACAGAGTAGTTAGTGATTGTGGCGTGAAGGTTATCGCCACACTCGTCGCCTACACTCAGGATGGTACTCGTGTCACGTTTCAGGGGGACAAGCACAATGCTTTGCCCGGGCGGGTGTATGACTCGGATGGCAGCGGTTGTTAAGGTTGGCTAGCCCCGGCTGCCCACTAGAAAACGAGTGAGGCCGGGACTTGGATGCGCCTCGGGTAGTATCACCGATGCGAGAGGATGTTTTCAGGACGAACTACCGGGATTACCTCCGTCGAGGGATGTAGACTTCCGCATTGAGCTACACCCTGGTACGTCGCCTATTTCTATGGCTCCCCATAGGATGGCGCGGGGTTGAGTTAAACTCGAAGTCCGAGAAGCTTGAGAGTTACTAAGTAGGGGTTCATTAGACCGAGCACTTCACCATGCGGGCGCTAGGTTCTATTTGCGAAAGAAGAAGGATAAGACCGCCGACTATGCATCGATTAAGTAGTTGAATAGGGCTACAATCCAAGAATCGGTATCCATTCTACAGAAGTTGATGACTTGTTCGATCCCGGTGAGGGGAGCCTGGATCTACTCAGATAGACCGCCATACTTTAGTTACCATCGGTTGAAGTTAGGGGCGAGACATCCTAAAACGGCGTTTAGGGTGAAATATGGGCACTTCGAGGTTCTGATTGATGCCGCTGGATTGGCGAATGCCTTGGCCCATGCATTCATGGATCTCATGCATAGGGTATTCCAACCCTATTTAGATCAGTTTGTGGTGGTCTTCGTTGATGACATCCTGATCTACTCCCAGTCGGAGGAGGAGCATGAGGATCATTTAAGGGTGGTTTTACAACTTTTGAGGGATCATCATTTGTACACCAAGTTTAGTAAGTGTGAGTTTTGGCTTACTAAGGTGGGTTTCTTGGGGCACGTAGTGTCAGCTTCAGGCGTGTCAGTGGACCCTAAGAAGGTTGAGGCTGTTATGAATTGGGAGAGACCGAAGTCAGTCTTCGAGATACGTAGTTTCTTAGGATTGGCGGGGTACTACAGAAGGTTTATTGAGGATTTCTCCTGGCTAGCAGCACCTATGACAAGATTGACCCGGAAGGAGGTCAAGTTCGAGTGGAATGACCTGTGCGAGAAGGCATTCTAGACAGCGAAGGAAACACTTAGGCTCCTAATTACGATAATGGTCCCGGGAAGGAAAATGTACACCGTGTTTTGTGATGCCTCGAAGGACGGGCTGGGATGCGTCTTGATGCAGTCAGGGAGGGTAGTGGCTTATGGTTCCGAAAGTTGAAAAACCATGAGCAGAATTACCCCACGCATGACATGGAGTTGGCGGCCATAGTCCTTGCCTTGAAGATTTGGCGCCACTACCTGTACGGTGAGCAGTTTGAGGTGTTTTCAGACCACAAAAGTCTAAAGTATATCTTCACGCAGCGGGACCTTAACATGAGGCAGCGCAAGTGGATGGAGTTTTTGGAGGATTATGACTTCACTTTGCATTACCACCCCGGTCGAGAGGCTGAATGTGGTGGCCTGATGCACTCGGTAGAAAATCCTGAGTCTTGGCTAATATAGCTTCACGAGAATGGCATGGCAGGGCCGTTGGCGGTTTAGACTCGATGCATTAGGCGGGCTGAGTACTGGGAAGTTGATGGCTCACATACGTCCCTATTGGCGAGTAATTGAGTCCCAGCGGCAGGACGTAGAGATAATGTCCATCATGGATCGAGTACAGTCAGGTACAGCTGACGAGGGCTGGGTCATTCACACTGATGGTAGTCTTCGGTATAGGGGACGGGTTATTGTTCCCCAGTTGACGGATTTGAGGGAGGAGATCCTTAGGGAGTTCCATTGCTCCCGGTTCGTGCGTCTGAGTGGCACGAAGATATGCAGAGTGATGCTGTCGCGATGCGGGAGGCGGGATGAAGCGACATGTTGGAGACTTTGTTCGGCGGTCATCTCAGCGTGTCGTGGTAAAAGGCGAGCATCGAAGCCCGGCGGGGTTACTCGGCCATTGGGAGGTAGGCCCGAGGTTGGAAGTGGGAACCGCGTCGCGATGGACTTTGTGATCCGCACCACGGACACCCGCAAGGCGATGCGGTATGGGTGATAGTGGACCGACTCACCAAGTCGGCCCATTTTCTGGCCGTGCGGATGACCTTCACACTAGAGGAATTCTGCAGGTTGTATATACGCGAGATAGTACGGTTGCACGGAGTGCCAGTCTCCATAATATCGGATCGGGATCCTCGGTTTACGGCTCAGTTATGGAAGAGTTTCGAAGGCCGTAGGAACCTTGTTGTCGATGAGTACCGCTTTTCATCCTCAGACGGATGGTCAATCAGAGCGGACTATTCGGATTTTAGAGGACATGCTACGAGCATGCGTCCTGGATCTCAAGGGTAGCTGGGAGGAGCACTTGCCCTTGGTAGAGTTCGCCTATAATAACAGTTATCAAGCGAGTATTCAGATGGCGCCCTATGAGGGCTCTCACGGAGGCCATATCGATCCTGGAAATATGTTGGACGAGAGGTGGGAGAGAGCTCTTATCTTGGTCCCGGTTGATTAGAGACACCTCGGAGAAGGTGGGTATGATCCAAAAGCGTCTCCTTACTGCTCAGAGCCGGCAGAAGAGTTACGCTGATGTACGAAGATGACCTTTAGAGTTCAAGGAGGGTGATCATGTCTTCTTTAAGGTGATGCCTAAGAGAGGAGTGATCAGATTTGGCAAAACGAGTTTGTGGCCGAGGTACATTGGACCCTTCGAGGTACTCGAGAGGGTGGGCGCGGTTGCGTATCGGTTAGCGTTGCCGCCGAGTTTGTCGAGCGTTCATGAGGTATTTCACGTCTCTATGCTGGGAAGTACCTCCGGTCCCAACTCATATAGTAGATTGGGAAGCTTGTTGTTGATGCGGATGGGACCTTGAGGAGGGCCGGTCTGTATCATGTGGATAATAGGAAGGAAGCGGGTTTCAGTGGCAAGACCGTGAGGCTTGTAAAGGTGTTGTGGCGGCCCAGAAGTCGGAGCGACATGGGAGCGTGAGGACATACGTGCTCGTAGCTATCCTTCTTGTTCGAAGAGACGGGGAGGTGCGTTTCTAGTCATTAATGTTTAAATGATTATTTGCATATGCATGTATTTGGATGTGTATGTATGCGAAAAAATTTCGGGATGAAATTCTTTTAAGGAGGGGAGGATGTGAGACCCCGGAAGAAATGAACGATAGACACAGGTGGCAAACCTAGGAAATTCTCTAGATCTCGGATGACGGCCTTCGGATCACGCCATTGGTCGTTTCGTGAAATCTGGAATACATAGTTGAATTTCGTTGAATTCCGAGAAGGTCGGAATTTCACGTATTCCGAGGCGAATGGACAAATGAGGTGGCGACACATGGCATGAAGGTGCATGCCATGGCTGAAGGAAGACACTTAGCAGCAGGCGAAATGTCTTGGTTTGGAATTGCATGAGAGTGGCTTGAGTGGAGGCTAGGTGTCAAAGTCATGCATGAGAGGGAGTGGGTGGCTTAGTTGGCACTTGGCATATGGGATGCTAGGTGTCAAGAGGTGAGAAGCGAGGTGTTCTCCACCAAGTCACCATCGATTCGGTGAAAAGCAAGCTGGCTGGGTTCTCGAGTGCACTTGAGAGTCGAGTAGAGAGAAAGAAAAAGAAAGAAAGAAAGCAAAGGAGAAAAGAAGGAAGGGAAAAAAAAGGAAGGAGGAGTTGGTATACACTCCAACAAGGCAGTTCTTATCCTACTTGGGATATCCTTGTCTAAGGGGCCATTCAAAGGCCATGGGCTTAGCCCAACATAGGAGTGGTTGAAAGCAGGTTTAAGGACAAGCGTAGCGAGTTTACTCGTCCATTTGGTTCAGAAGGCTTCGACTTTGGGTAGGTTGAACCTCTTAGAAAATGTGTATGGTCTTTGGATTCCTATGAGCCATTGTTTTTGGTTAGAAAACTAGAAAAAAATTCGGTTGCATGTCTATTCTTAGTTGATAACATGCTGTTTTTGTATGAAAAGATGGTAGTGATTGCATGCTGTTTTTTCCAAAATTTGAAAATGCGGAAAAAAATTCCGATTTGCATGTGTCAATTCTTGTTTAAATAGCATGATGTTTTAGAGAGAAATGTCGATATAGGCATGCTTGTAATCAGGTTGAACCTGCTGGAAAATACTATGGATGATGGATTTTTTGTGCCTAAGCTTGTTTATTGTTTAGAAAAGCGGAGCAATTTCAGGTTGCATGTCATGTTCTTGTTTAAATAGCATGATGTTTTTAAGAGAAATGTCGATATAGGCATGCATGTAATCAGGTTGAACACATTTGGAAAATACTATGAATCTTTGGATTTTTGTGTACAAGCTGTTTATTGTTTAGAAAAGCGGGCAATTTCGGTTGCATGTGTCATGTTCTTGTTTAAATAGCATGATGTTTTTAAGAGGAAGAAATGTCGATATAGGCATGCATATGTCGGGTTGAACTCTTTGGAAAATACTATGGATCTTTGGATTTTTGTGTACAAGCGTTTATTGTTTAGAAAACCCGGAAAGAGATTCCAGTTTGCATGTGTCATGTTCTTGTTTAAATAGCATGATGTTTTTAAGAGAAATATGGAAATATAGGCATCGTGTAATCGAGGTTGAACCTACGGAAAATACACTATGAATCTTGGATTTTGTGTACTCTTGTTTCTTGTTTTAGAAAATTGGGAAAAAATTTTGATTTGCATGTGTTATATTCTTGATTGATAACATGCTGTTTTGTAGGAGGAATGGTAGTAATGCATGCGATGTTTTGATATAGGCGGAAAGAAAACCCGGTTTGCGTATGCTTTATTTACCGTTAGATAACGTGCGTTTTGGTGTGAAAGAAGTGTTAGTAATGCATACTATTTCGAGTTGAAAATGCGGAAAAATAAAAAATAAAAAATTTCAGTTGCATGGTTTATTTTTCTAGTTGAATAATATGCAATTTTATTTGAAAATGATACATGCATGCATGAAAATGAGTAAATATCATAGTGATTTCTGTATCTCTCACGTGCATGGGGACATCGAGCGTAGGTGTGAATCACAAGGCATGAAAAGCTCGAAAAGTTTTTTTTTTTCTCGGAAGGTTGTCCACCACAGTATTATCGGAGTCTGTCCAAATAAGAAAATAAAATATATCGGAGGGTAGTCCACAGTATTATCGGAGTCTGTCCAAATAAGAAAATATATATATCGGAGGGTAGTCCACAGTATTATCGGAGTCTGTCCAAATAAGAAAATATATATATCGGAGGGTGGTCCAACGTTTATCGAGATCTGTCAAATGAAAAGTATCGGGTGGTCTAAAATTTACATCGGAGTTTGTCAAATGAAAAGTATCGGAGGATGGTGCAAATTCCATACAGGTCTATCCACTAACCTTCACGAGCTAAAACATAAAATGCTTTTGTTTTAGAAATGATTTTATTATACATGGAAAAAATTGCATATGTGAGGAAATCGGTGAGGACACGAGGCATGAGGTGGCATATGACATTCATATAGATTTTAATATATTTTATGTAGATGTATGTGAAATTGTAGACATGGCACATTGCATGGCTGCTGGAGTGGGAAATTAGCCCTCATGGAAAATTTCTCTATTGGCGTTACTACTTGGATTTAATGGGAAAACTAAATCTTTTCGGGGACCGGGCCCTGCTTGGGCAATGAAATCACCACGGGACCTCAATGCGTGAAGTAAAGGCTGAAGCCCTTACCTTGTTTATGGTAATGGTTTATATAATCCAGGCTTCTAGGAGCGTCTTTGTACATCTGTACACGAAGAGGATCCCCGACGGGTGGTGGCAACCTTGATTTCTTGTTTGTGTATATATTAAAAAACAAACTAGTATTAATATATGTTTTGTATTAGGAGTGATGTAATAACTCTTAGATCTATAGAAATGTATGGTCTTATGGCAGTATGAATGAGTATGATGATGGGCCACTGATAGGTCATTTTACTCATGTATGGGTCTCATGATATGAGACACACCGGGTTCTCAGGGTTGACGGTAGTCAATGGGACCGGGTTTGGGGTGTCACGGCTTGGTATCACCTTTTTGTAAGGGCCCCACCCTGCTGGCCCTTTCCAGACGGGGAGTGGTCCCACTCGTAAACTATCCCCTGGCTCGCGGGGGGTTTAAGCCTCGTGGGCTCCGGGCACAGGACCATGAGCTTAGATGCCGGTCGGTAGTTCGCCTCCCGCGGGCTAGTAGCTCAGTTGGTAGTGGGAACTACCTCGAATGGGTATCTAAGCTCATGGTCTGGGTTTGGGCCACGGGCCAACCCTGTGTTGGGGGATAACTGTGGTGGACCACTACCTCGTCAGTGGCACCGGCGGAAATAACGAGACCGACCCGTATACCCTTCCGGTACCCGGGTGGTCAGCCTAGTGGAAATCCCATTGTCTGATCAAGGGGAATGCATTAGGGGCCCTTTAAAGAAATACACCTTCTGATACCGAATATATAGAAAATCCCGACCGACCTATCGAATGTAGGTCATAACCTGACATACATAATAAGGACTCATATGAGTTTTAATACTAATGTCGAGCATTCTAAGAGTATTTCTTGAGAAATTAGGGTTCACAAAATAGAATAAATAGGTCCAACGGCTTCAAGACAAATGGATGGGATAAAAATCTTTACTTGTTTATGCGAAGCGATCTTGAATCTATTGTAGTAGGCCTACGGCTTGCCGGACCTAGGAGCAGTTTTAAACAATAAACGTGAGAAATAAATCTCAGTGAGTGACATAATTTATACGGAAGATAATATTTTTGTTTTGAAATTTTCTTCTCTCAGACCTCACTTCCACTCTTTTGTAAAGTTCTAGTTTTAGAAACATTTCATAAAACCTTTACCCCAGTCCAACATATACAATTCATGCTCAACAATTTAGACACAAGTTCGAAGCTATACTATGAACGCTATACATCATAAAATACGGCATAAAACATGTATAGTCCTCATAACAAATAACCATGAAATGCACCATAACCCACGAGTATCAAATAGTTGTACCATAGCCCGGAAAGATAAATCAATAACGTCCATACCACATACCCATCATAAACCATACCATATATACCACCACCATATACACTTCATAAGCTAGTAGGACACCCTCCCACGACCCTCAACCTCCCGAAGGTGTCATTAGTATATGTAATATGATGAGCAGAGTCGGTGACTCGACCTCACGGCCCAGTGAAATAATATATAACGTTTAGATGTAACCAACCTCACGACACCGTGGCAATCTCAGTATACTAAACCATCGGGTAAACCCGACCTCACGGTCGTGGAAATAATGTATAACCGTTGGATGAATCCAACCTCACGACACCGTGGCAAACCCAGAATACCAAACCGTCGGGTCAAACCGACCTCACGTCACCGTGGAAAAAAACCAGAATACCCAACCGTCGGGATCAAACCGACCTCACGGCACCGTGGTAATACCCAAAATACCCAACCGTCGGGGTCAAACCGACCTCACGTCAACGTGGTAAAAACCCAAAATACCCAACCGTCGGGATCAAACCGACCTCACGTCAACGTGGTAAAGCCAGTCACTACAATATAATTCACCGAACCCGATCCTAGATTTTCAATCTGGTACATCACCTTATAACCTCTAACTCAAAGTTCTTACTCACGTGCACCTTTTTCCAATGTCACCGTATCTTAGGTTAAGAACTTATGAACTTAACTCCCTGACTCAATGACTACGTGAAGATCTTTAGTTCCTCGATTCATGTCGAAATTTGAGCAATACCCCGATGACCCGTATTCATAACCATTTACTAAACACATATATTTCAAAATCCATTTCATACAGCAATAATTTCTCAAGGGGGTTTAAAACCCAATCTACATGCCCAAATATCTAAATACCACATAATCATTCAAGAAACCAGTACAACTTCCAAACAGTGAAAATGTTGACAAAATTCACATGAAATGATAACTTGTTTTATATGTAACCAATAATCAAATTTGTATGCAACCAACCATTTTATCAAACAACATATATGTAAATATTTAATCACAATAGATATACCAATATAAAGCCCAAATCATTTTAAAACATATAAACCACTCATAGGCTATAGGCGGCTTTCAGTCTGCTCCTCTGCGGGATACGTCTCTCCGACGGCGTGAGTGCACGTAATATAGATAAAACTCCATAGGCTCTAATAAGCCAGACGACAACTTGGATGCCGGTACTTAGAATAATGTTAGAGCTGAAACCATCCAAATTGGACTCCGACAAGTCCAATTACACAGTGTGCCCTATAGGCACGATACCTAAAATTGGGGCTTTTCACCCGAAGACTGATTTCTCGAGGTGAACCGTCAGTAATTCTAAAAACATCCAATTTCACTAATACAACTTCAATTTTTCCAAATTTGACCAATTGGTACACTATTTCAGTCCCGACTTCTCGGTAATTACCCGAAACAACCTAAAATGGAAAAACTAGCCAAGCGGCGTCCAAAATTTACAAACCATATCAATGGAAGCCCGAGACCAGGAACAGATCAGTAGCCTCACCTTGGTCCAAGGTTCTTTGTGGTGAAGTAGGAAAACTTCGATCAAACAGTCGGCTGAATTTGTTTTATCGTATCTTTCCAAGCGGTGATGAATCACGGAGAAAGGACACGGAAATGAGTTCAGAGGGTCCAAAAATGGTGGAAAGGAGCTATGGGGTGGCCTGAACTGGCCGGAAATGGCCGGAAAATCAAGAAATTACCGGTGACCCACGGTGGCCGCCGCCGCCGCTTCGCCGGCCCGATCCCGGCGCGTCCGGTGGCGGTTGGCCGTGAAATTTCACGGCCGGCTTCATCTCGACGTCCTCCTCCCACCTGTCCGGTGCGTGTACAATTGATGGTGGCCGGAATGGCTCCAATTTTGGCTCCGATCGGCTAAAATGGGTTAAGCGACCCGATTCGGGTTTTTGGGTTTGGGGATTTTATAGCGGGTTTAAGGGTTGGATCCTAACCTTTTAAAACTAGGCTTATAGAGCCTAGGGTTGTTTTAATTAAAAATCCGAGGCGATTGGCTTGATAAAATATTAGCATTTAAACTTACCGGGACCGTAACTTAGCATCCCAGGTAAGTCGGTTTTGACGTTCATCTGTGAACTGTATTGGCGAGGCTGCGAAATGGTGTCTTAGTCGACTAAATTATTCATCCTTGAAAAAGTCAACTTAGCCCCACCTACTATTGGTTGGTCAACTTGGTCAAACTTGGTCAAACTTGGTCAAACTTGTTAAAAACTTGTATTATTTGGTACGGGTCATTACATGGGGCCCTTACAACTGTGCTTCGGCACATTTAGTACTTTGGTACTCTCTGATTAGTGCGACGACACTTTTTGACCGTGCTTCGGCACATTTAGTACTTTGGTACTCTCTAATTAGTGCGACGACACTCTCTGTCAGTGCTTCGGCACTCCTGCTATGTGCTACGACATCGATCTTGTCACGATGCGGCTGGAGTGCTGGTAGTCTTTGTCTCTGCTCATTTCTTATTACTGGTTTAGATAGTCAAACAGTTATATGATAAGAATCTGACTAACAAATAAGAGTAAAGTAATGTACATCGTCCTGCTCTGAATGTACCTACGGGTACCTCTGTATAAGTATAAGCTCTGTAGTACCTACGGGGTCCTCTGTATAAGTAGAAGCTCTGTAACTCCTACAGGAGATTTGAATATGTATAAGTTCGCTATAAGTACAAGTATAAGCTCTGTAGTACCTACGGGTACCTCTGTATAAGTATAAGCTTTGTAACTCCTACGGGAGATCTAAATAAGTATAAGTCTGCTATAAGTACAATTATAAGCTCTGTAGTACCTATAGGTACCTCTGTATAAGTATAAGCTTTGTAACTCCTACGGAAGATCTGAATAAGTATAAGTCTGCTATAAGTACAAGTAAAAGCTCTGTAGTACTTACGAGGTGCAGCCGTACAAGTATAAGTTACGTAACTCTGTGAGGAGATACGAATAAGTATAAATTACGCTATAAGTACACGTATAAGAAACAGGTGAGTACCTCACAGGTGCCTCAGAACAAGTATAAGCTCTGTAATTCATACAGGAGATCTGAACAAGTATAAGTCTGCTATAAGTACAAGTATGTGTTATATGATTTCATGAAAAATTATGATATTTGCTATTGTATATTTGTTATTGTTATATGCTTACTGTAAATGAGTATTAGTGCATGTGTATACGTATAAGTCATATGTTTTCCACTAAGCGTTAAGCTTAGCACGGGTTTTAATTCGTGTAGGTACGAGGGCGTCCTGATATTCCGCCTCTTTGTTGGGCTGACAAACTAGTAGGAGGCCATCACGGTAAGGTTTGCGCTCTACGATTATGTAAATGTAAATGTACAGAGTTTTGTTTATGTATGTAAATGGGATTCCCGGGGTATGTATTGACACTTTATAAACACCACTACGGTGGTAATTTTATTTTGTATCTTTGTATATGATATTTTGATTCGAGTTATAGACTTGGGCCCACCAATAATCGAAAAGCAAATAAGAGTCCCGGTATAGTTTAGCACCTCCTTCATCACTTTGGGTGGGGTTTAGAGTATAATGATCTTGTGTTATAAAACCGTTTTATACTAACTGCTGCCCCGATGGGACCGTCACTTAGGTAATTCATTATCACATTACCCAGAAATAGGTTAAATTCGATAAGGGCAAATGATAATAAGATTGAAAAGTGCATGATTTGTGAATTGAATGATTTTGTGCATATGAAATTGCATAACTTAGGAAATGACCAATGAATTGTAATTGAATGTAAATGAAATGAATATATATATATATATATATATATATATATATATACTCTTTCTTTACTCTATATATATATATATATATATATATATACTATATATTATATTACGTGGTCATTGGAAAAATGTATAAAAGCATTGTTTCTGACATTGCTGTGAATTGAGTTTAAACCCCGAGAAATGAAGAGAATTGTATAGAACCACTGAGCATGAAAATGTTTAGCGCGTTGTTTTTGTCATCGCGTAGGTATCGAGTAAACAGGTACAAGGACAAAGACTGTAAAGATTTAGAGTCACCGTCAAAGCTTCTAGATGTTGAAGTAAAGATCCGACCATGCATTCATGAAATGGATTTGACCATTTTGTATAAACTCTGATATATTTTGTAAATGATCTGATTGAAAAGAGCATATAATGCCATATTGTATAAATATGGGATTTATCCCAAAATGATGGGCCTACCGCAAATATTTTGAAGCATATTATTATATATTTTACAGTATACGAAAAAAAAATAATACGTATTTGTATTCGTATTGGTAGCGCTAGACTTTACATATTATTTTGGTAGCAGAGCACAAGTAGCATAGAGCTACGGTATTGAAAACGTATTTGTATTTGTATTGGTGTTAGAATATATCTTAAAAGTAAAAGTATTGGTAGTGCATTGGACGTTACATTTATTTTGGTATCAGAGCTACAGTTAAATTGTTAGAAAAAAAAGGGGTGTTGCATGAATAGGGTTATCAAGGACCGTAGAGCTTGGAGTCATTGTAGAATCGTGCGGAGTGTAAGTAAATGCTCTATCTCATGCATACACTTCATTTCAAAATATGTTTAAATCTTCATGGGAAGAGTATATTTTGACTTACGTTTAGACATGAACTACAATGTTTTGTAAATGATTTAAAAAGGGTAAGAAATGTCGTCTTATATAAATGTGGGAATTGAGCAAATGATGGGCTCTCTACCATGATTGATGTATATTTTTATATATATAATGCGTATTTGTAATGAGATCATATTTTCATACATACATAAATATGATTTAAATGGATATTAAATATCCCATCGAAAATAAGTATATGAAATGTGTTTTACAAATAAATGGATTTAGTGGTCCGCGTCCTCGGGTCCTGTCCAACTGTTGGGTTGGGTCGGGTCAGGGGGGGGAGGGGTGGCGTTACAATTTATTTTGGTATCAGAGCTTAGGTTTAGGCAACTCTATAAATTGATTTTTGAAATTGTGTGTGACATGCATTGCATTTGCATATAAAAGGATGACGTGACTATGATGCGGATCTTGTCGGTCTTAATAGGTTAAGCATGGAAAGTTCGAACCCTTTATGGGGTCAAGGTGACTCGAGTTGCTAAATGGCCCAGCCCAGTGTGGATGGTGGGCAAACGTCCACTCCATCGATACGAACGAGGGACAAGCGCGGGTACTATGGATATCCTCCAGCGGATAAGCAACCAGCACAAAAGCGGTGCAACCCGACCCGAGTTGTCCCTCAGAGGACATCAATTGAGAGAATGGCAAGATACCGACCCATAGATTTTCTTGGAAAGAAAGATGATAAGCCTTCCATGGCAGAAAATTGGCTCGAAAGAACAGAGAGAATGCTTCGACAAATGCATAGCACACCAGAGGAAAATTTAGAGTGTGCGTCTCATATGAGGATAGCGCTTACCGGTGGTACGGTGTCAGTGACTAGAAGCTGCACCGTGGAAAGTGTTACATAGGGTTTTTCATTGAAGAATTCGGGGAAACAATACGGCAGTCGTGTCTATAACAATATGAAGAGAGTTCCATAATTTAGGCAGAGCGAGATGAGTGTGGCCAGTATCGAGAGGAATTCACTCGGAGTTGAGTAAAGTATTCTCTGAGAGATGCTGATTACAGGAGGAAGAAAAGTGCCGTAAGTTTGAGGATGGCCTGAATGACTATATTTGGGCCTATGTCATAGGGTTTGGCCATGATGATTTCTCTAAGATTGTGACATGTTCGTTAAATGTTAAAAGGGTAAAGAAAGAAGAGTATGACAGAAAAGAAAGAAGACAGGGTAAGAAAAACCCTGGACAGTCAAGTTTGTATCAGCACTAGAATAAGAAGTTTAGAGGTCCACAGGGTTCTAGTCAGCCTACACTACAGGGACTAGCATAGACTACCGGTAGTAAGACTATTCTACTAGCACCGTTAGTAGCTAGTGCCCCAGGAGGTTCTTCGAGAGGACCAACTCCTCCTTATTGCACACATTATGGGAGGAGACATAAAGGAGATTGTTGGAGACTAACAGGTGCTTGTTTGGTTTGTGGATCCAATGAGCACAAAATGAAAGATTATCCTAGAGCCCGTTCTTACACAACACCCTAGACTAGGGGTATAGCTTCAGCAGTACAGAAGGGAAGTAAGGACAATGTAATGCCCCAAAAATACCCTAGATTTTTTTATAGTGTATATATATACCATATATATATATATATTAAATTTATAAATTGAACTGACTTGGGTATTTTCAGGAATTGTTAAATAATGTGAATAAATGATTATATGGCTAAGAGCCAAATGCAAAATATTATATGATAAATGAGAATTGAGTTGGACCAGGAAATTTACCCCAGAGTGTAAAGGGCAAATTTGAAATTTGTAAAATAGGGACCTAAGGGTCAGCGTAAATAAGTTTATATATACAAGTGTAAATATGAGAGTTGAAGTGCAAATAAAATGAAATATGGGCTCCTAAAGCAAATAAGGGAGAAACTTAAGTCAAAGAATGCTTTTTTTGTGGCCAAACAAGGCCTTATGAAAATAAGTGACTTAAGACCAAAAAATGAGAAAATGAGAATAGGTGTGGAAGGCCCAGGCATGGCCTTACACTTAAATGAGATAAGACCAAAATGTGGTCTTTGGGGCTCATTCTTGAGCAATCCCATTTTGAGAAGGAGAGGAGAAAAGGGAGAAGAGGCTTGGGCTTGGGAAGATCAGAGTTCTAAGGTGGGGTTCTTCCCCTTCTTGCTCCTTTGTGATCAAACGACTTAAGTGGAGATTTGAAGAGGCTAGGTAGAAAACAAAACCTAGCTTCATCTTTTGTGATTTTGATGTTGGAAAACCTAAATGTGGATAAAGAGTTTGTTTTGGTTGTAAATGAGTTTTGGGATTGTGTTGGGTAGATTTTGAAGAGTATTGTTAGTTGGATTGGTTTGTATAATGTTTGTAAAGGAAATGTTGGGTTTTTTTCAAAGGAAACTTATTTATTAAGAGTGTCAAGACCCCTGTTCTTATTGTGGCTATAGATAAAGTTATAATCAATAAATGAAGTGATTCCAATTAAAGAACCATAGAATGAGTACACAAATTTATAGAAGGACCAGGGAGAAAATTGTATCAAGGCTCCCAAATACAGCGGGCTTAAGGTGAGCTCGGTGGCTCGAGTTATGCTCTATTTTGGGTATTGTTATAGTGTTTTGGCCAAAAGTTGAGTTTCACTCATCCAAATTGAGTGATTAAAAATTCTGGGTAAAATATACTTCTAGGAGAATAATTTACTTGAAGGAAGTGTATGCAAATTGTAACCCAAAAGTACCCAAAAATTTGTCAAAGTGGAGCTATGTGTAAGAACAGTCTGATTTTGCTTTGCAAATTGGAGTAGTTTGGATTAAAATGCAATAACTTGAGTTTTGGTGATCCAAATTGGATGATTCTAGTTGAAGAAGAAACCTTAGAACCATAGCTTCAAATGAGTAGAAGAACCATTACCAATTTATGGAGTTAAGATTTGAGGTGGGAATAACGATGGAATGCTTAAGGTGGTGGGCATCTTGACTAGTTTGGCATTAAAATGCTGTAACTTGAGTTTGGGTGATCCAAATGAGTAGGAAACATAGCCAATTATGGCTCATGTGTCCCCATAGAATTTTGCAAGTGAAGGGGTATAGGGTAGACATAAACCCTGACCAAAAACTCCTAGAATAACCTACTAATATGTGATTGTCATTGTATTTGAATAGGGGTTGTGAAGGAAAGCCCGCATTAATCCGAGATTAGAAGATCGGAATCAAAGCGACAATTTTGGTTTGTTCTATCTTCTCCTATTATCGTTTCAAGATTTGAACTATTTGTTCTAAATGCATAAGAAAAGCATATTGAATTGTTTTAATTGATTTGAAGAAATTGATTGTGAAATGTTTGCAAATGAAAATTGCATGAGTATTGAAAATGAGCGGGTTTATACAAATGTACATATTATGCTTGTATGTTGCTATAAAAAAGATTTGAGCATGCTTAATTGAATGTTAACCATTTAGTTCGTATGAAGGATAGATTGGTATACCAATAGGGGTCAAAGTAGCAGTAATGCGAACAATTGTATTGATGTGTCACTTCGATCAGCAGCCCAGTGGAACCGTATTGAAACGAAATGTATGAGTTTTTAATAACCGGTTAGCGACTGCGAGGACCGTGCGTGTTATAAAGCAGATTTTATACCAGCTTGTAGCTTCAGCGGGACCGTCTTTGGTGATTCCAGTATTATCTGTATAACGAAAACATAGGTTAAATTTATTAAGGGCAGAATCAAATTGAATTGATTTGAGATTTTGACATATTGGAATTGAAAAGCATGATTGCAAATTGAAATGAAAAGAGCATTGTGAAATGCATGATTTGATTATAAATAAATTATTGCATATGCAAGTGTGTATTTGGGATGATCAATGAACCATAAATGATTGTATATGAAATAAGTATATGTATTGTATTGATATTGATCATCCAAAAAGATTTAAAAGTATTGTTTAGTAAAATTGCATGATTTGACTTAAACTGAAACGGATGAATGGAATTGTATAGAACCACTAAGCATGAAAATGTTTAGCGTATTGTTTTTATCAATGCGTAGGTACCGAGTGATTGAAAGCGGACCCAAGGTCAAGGAGCTCAGAGTCATTCAGAAAGTTCACGGAGTATGCTTCGACATATGCATTCACTCAATTTTGTTTTGAACATTGATATTTTGTAAAAACAATTTGAACTCTGAACATCTATTTTATATAAAATCATTTTTGAAAAGGCTTGGAACGCCTTCATTGTAAATGTATTTTTGATACTAAATGTTATGGGCCTATTGAATGTGCTTAAATGTTTTATGGGCTTGCCTAAGTGAAACCGCTTCCACAAAGATTTGAGAACGAAAACGTTTATATGAATAAATGGATTTGATTGATGGCTTCAGTCTGGGCGTCCCCGGGGTTGTGGTCCGGATTCGCCAACCGGATCAGACCGGGCTCGAGGGTCGCTACAGACAACAAGAGAGTTGCATCACCGAGCGCTTTGAGGCAAGCGACACAGACCATAGGCAGACAAGATGCCTATGCTCCAGCCAGGGCTTATGCAATGAAGGCAATTGAAGATAAAAATGCCCCGGATGTGATAGTTGGTAATTTCCATATCTTTGAGACTATTGTACATGCATTGATAGATCCAGGATCAACCCATTCCTATGTTTGTACTTCCATTCCGAGGTTGGGTGGTTTACCGAAGAGTGAAGCCGAGTATGATATCTTGGTCACAAATCCGCTAGGGCATAGTGTCATTGTGAATAGAGTTTACAGAGATTGTCCCATCAGAATACAAGAGTATGTCATTCAGAGAGTTCGATGTGATATTAGGGATGGATTGGTTGTCTCGACACCAAGTGGTAGTTGATTGTAGAATGAAATGAGTGACCTTAAGGACACTGAGTGGCGAGGAAGTGACTTTCATCGGTGAGAGGCCGAACCACCTCTCTAATGTGATATCCGCCGCTACTACTAGAACGATGGTTTAGAAAGGCTGTGAAGCCTACTTGGCATATGTGATTGATAGGAAAAAGGTGGAACCTAGTTTATCAGACATCCCTACAGTTTGTGATTATCCAGACGTGTTTTCGGAGGAGTTGCTGTTTGACTAATTTCCTGACATGGCTACCAAAGACTAACTAAAATCCTCGGTAACGGCGCCAAAAAAACTCGTTGACTTCTATACGTTTAGACAAAATTTACCAAGTAATTAGCATTGCTGAACAAAGACTAACTAAAGTCCCTGACAACGACGCCAAAAACTTGTTGACAATTTCACGACCGCAGCTGCAGACTAACTAAAATCCCGTGACGGCGCTGAAGAACTTGTTGATTTCTATACGTTTAGACCAAATTTACCAAGTAATTAGTATTGTTGACTAAAGACTAACTAAAATCCCCGGCAACGGCACCAAAAACTTGTTTGACTGATTTTTGTGTAGAATATATGTTTGTCCTTTTTGTAAAATGGATTCGTTAAAAATTGTGTTTGGTCTGAATCATTGCAAGTGCACAGGTCGTACAAGTAATAAAAGTGGATTTTTAAGTCCAGATATCGTTCCCACAAGGATTGATCATAAATCAAAAGACTAACTACCCCAACTACTTAAGATCCTTAATATTTGAACTCCAATGTTAAAATGATGAGAGAACTAATAAAATAAAACTAAAGTAATTTCACTAGTATACATAAAAAAAATAATAAGAGTGGATTTGAGAGTTCATTGAGTGAGACAACACTGGGAAATAGATTGATGAATGATTGTCAATTTCTGCATCATTTTGAATCATAGCTAAACCATTAGTTGGAAAGATGAACTTGTCAAAGATGAATTATGGTATAGTTTGGATTTCTCTCATAACCATACCTTTCACTAATTAGAGATTCATGTTCCTTTTTGACTCATGGATCTAATCAGTTACTTGTAAGATATAATCCTCTTTCTAAGATTTGTGTATATTTCCTTTTCAGTACTTCACACCGTAGGACTCGAAGAATTTTCGTCTCTATAGATAGATATCAGTAGTTTTCTCCAATTTAATCGGCACCTCATCCTGCAATTCTAATGAAATTCTTCATATCCTCGACAACTATGCAACACGTAGATCGAATCATTTCATCAGAAAGAGGAGAAACCTTTGAGAAATTAAACTGATATTTCCTCCAACTAACCTCACATAATGAATAAGTTAGTGATCTATCTGAGTATTCTTTTAGAGTTCATTAGTTTCGAAGTATTAGTCTACCATATCCACAAGGAACTGCTACGTACCCTCAGCATTCTCCATCTCTATGTTACGTAGTGGGCCTCCTGAAAATCAGAGTAAGATACAGTCTTTTGTTTTTGGGTACACGATACTAGTACTTTGAACAGTTAAGTTCAAGAATAATATCAATCAAATAAATTCAAGATTTCCAACTAAGGCGCTTCCACTTTATGCAGAAAAATAACAATCACCATCAACCCATTCCGCAGGGAGCTCAATCTTTCAAACTCGGTTCACATACAAGACTAACTCGGGTAAGGAAAATTCTACCATATTTCAGGAACGAATCGAACAATGAACTCCGTAAATTTCCAAAAATCCATTTAAAACATACAAAGAGGGTGAAAGAGAAATTTTATAATAATTTCACTAAGCCGCACACGTCATTACTCAACTCTAGAAATTAAATAGAAAAAACTAACTAAAACTATGCTAAAACAAGAAAGATCTACTAAAAGGGAAATAAAGATAAAAAAAAAAATATATATATATATATATATATATATATATATATATATATATATATATATATATATATATATATATATATATATATATATATATATATATATATATATATATACAAAGAGTCTTCAGCTACCCAGAAGTCCTGAATTTGCGGAAGCTGCACACAATGCCCTAGATGCATCTATTTATAGCTTAAATGGTCGCACTTCAAGGGGCACAAATTCAGATCCCAAAACTCTCGCCCAAATGGTTGTTTGGTCGTGACAAAGAAAGTTTTGTCGCGACATGGTTCTCTTATCTTGTCGTCCAGCCTTGTCGTGGCTTCACCGTGAGCGACATTTTCATGCTATCTCTTCTCGATTCGCCGCGCATGATAATTCACTTTCATTCCGGCAGAAGTCGATGTTATCCGCTTTATGTCACGACATGGTCGTTTGGTCACACATAAATTTCTCCGCCTTCAACTTTGCTGCAATACCGCTATGTTAGCGTGGACATTCTTTCTCGTTGTTATTCTCAATTTATGTCGCGGACAAACTTTTCTTTGTCGACAAAGTTTCTCCCGGGCACTACTGGGATTTGCTTCGTCGATAGACTTCTTTTTCTTGTCATGACAGAGCTCTGTTGCCTTGTATTGTCGAACGAACTTTTTTGCTGCAACGTTGAACTCGTCGACAAACTTTCCTCGCTCACTTCACTTCTTTCCATTTTCCTGGTCATGACATAAAACTTCTATCACACATAAATCTCTTACTCAACAATTTTTATTGTCGCGACATAATCTTCCTTTGTTGCGATAGAGATTTCTGCCTTAAGTTCTTTATTATGTCGCAACATGAGTTTCTATGTCACAACATTCTTTTTGTAATTTTCTTAAATTTTGTGCCCGACAATATTTGTCGTTGCAACAAAATTCACCTTAGCCTCATATTGTGTTTGTCATGACATAAACTTCAGAGCAACAAAGTCTTCTCACTTATTCGAATCAGTTGCGTCAATGGCATAGTTTTCTTTCTTCCGCTATGACATGTAAATTTAACTTTTGGTCTTGACATACGTTGGAATGTCTGTCGCAACATGGAAATTCTCTGTCGCGATAACTTTGTCATGCCTTGTCTCATTGTTCTGTTATATTCTATCGCGACAGAGTTGTCTTTTGTTGCGACAGATTTCATCTGATATCTTCATTTCTTTATGTCGCGACAAATATTTGAAATATCGCTACATAATTCTACTGCCATTTGTTTGATCAATGTCGCGACATAGTTTGGAATATCACGACATTCTTCTACATGAACTTCTCCAGCTATCTCATGACATAAAAATCCATCAAGGTTACCATATAAATTAAAGGTTAATCTATTCAAATCAGGTCGCCAGACAGCCTTCATTTTTGGCTTAAGGCCAAATTGATCTTCGTTTTCGCACATACCGCCAGTTATATCGACTCATTCACCATTTTTGATATGTCGTGGCTTAGTTTGTTGCATTGGCCAATTTTCCTGCTTTTATTGTTGGAATTCTCTCTTTTTCATACAAAACCTACAAAAAAAAAAAAAAAGTTGGTGAATATTCCATAATTCAACATTAAAATGAATCATAAACTTCTATAATGATACCAGAAAAATGGATTAAAAATAGATGAGTTTAGGACTCATCAGTTGCTAGGATTGCCTCCACAAAGAGAGATTGATTTTGCAATCGACGTTGTTCCGAAGCACCCAGATCCATTACATCGTGTATAGAATGGCTTTTGGTGGGAGTTAAAAAAGAGTTGAAGTTTTGGCTGCAAGAATTATTAGAGAAGGATTTATTCGTCTCGAGCTAGTGACGCCATGGGGAGCTCGAGTGCTCTTGTTAAGAAGAAAGAAGGTACACTTCATGTTGATTATAGAGACCAGAACAAAATGACAGTGAAGAACAAGTATCCATTACCCAGAATTGATGACTTGTTTGACCAATTGAAAGGTGCGGGTGTCTTTTCGAAGATCGACCTACGTTATGGGTATCATCAATTAAGAATTAAGGATGCGAATGTGAATAAGACGACGTTTAGAACGTGGTATGGTGATTAGTGCTCAAAAAGTGCAATTTTGAACCCTATATTAGATAGGTTTTGAGTGCTTTTTGATCATTAATCATGTCATTTATACCAATTGAAGTGTTCAAGTCATCTTAGTAACACTTATGCCATTTGAGGGTAAGCTGGGTTGTTTTGTAGGTGTTTGTGCACTTTAGAATTCAATCAATACAAAGGATGAATCACGGTTGGAATTCAAGTCTCACATCAACCACTCTTAATCAATGAGAAAACCAAGGCAAAGTGAAGAAAATTTGATGCGCTTGAAGGTGAAGAAAATGGAAGAGAAGCAAATAGAATGGGCAATGGAACAAAGAGGCCAGATCTCTGCATTTCAAGTAAGCTACTGAAATTGGCAACTCAGCGAAATTGGATGCCTGGCCATGCTTTGTAATTAATGCAAACCGCCTTCAAAACTTGGTGAATTACATCTTGTCCTATAATCTCTAGCCCAAGCAGCCAGCTTTTGGTATTTTCATACCTGAGAGGCCTATATAAAGCCCTCTTGTTTGTAAACCCAAGCAACAATTTCAAGCACTGGGTCAGAGAATAATTTTGTAAGTTTTTATTTTTGTAACAAAGCTCTTATTTTTAGTTTTGCTTTTCTTTCTCTTCTCTCCTCTTCTTCCCTTTTCAGGTTAGCAAACACTCCCAAGGATGACAACTCGAGGATGAGCTGCCAAACCACTTTCTGAAGCAAAGGCCGTGAGATCTTTAGTTGCCAGGTTTCAAGCCATGTTGCAGTGTACGGCGGCCCTTATACTCAAAACTTAGTCGTGATAACATGGGATGTTATTGTTCGGGGCCACTACTCCATGTTTAGGTCCAAAGGCTCTGGGTGAGAGATGTAATCGTGGTTCTTTAGATGGTCCTACTAGCCTCCTCCGAGGTAATATTTACATGTTAGGGTTCTTCAACAGGTTAAATAACATTTACAATATTGTTGGCAATATCAGCATGCTTTGTGAATACCGGTGTCGAAGCAGAGATGCACTGCTATTTTTTAGATGGTCTTTACGAGCCTCAAAGAATGATAATGGAATTGTTAGGTTTTATTCAAAAGGCCATATAACTCGCATCCCGTGTCGACCAACAGAGTTGTTTTTCAACCGGGAGCTCTGGGCGCTAGCTTCAGATCTTAAACTCGTTGGCTTCATCGCTTCAAGAAGTTCTCTTTTTCTTATTTTTCTTTCATTTATTTTTTTGCCAGTAAACCATCCACTTTAATTTTCGTATTTATAAATATTCGCCAAACTACTGCTTTTTAACCAAACCCCAAAATCCAAATTTAATTCACCGCTTGATTTCATCAAATCATTTGTACTAAGAAAAACCCATCCCCTCAGACCGAATTCTAGATCGCTTACATCAGCAAGAGCTCGACTACCAAAGAGGAACTTAGGCATATAAATATTGTTGATCTCATCTTCACTTACTGTGGCACTAATCAAAATGGCGCCGTTGCTTCGGGATGGTGCCTTAGTGCAAGTGAAGAGTCAGGAACACTCTTGTGATCCTCACTACAAGTTTTTTGGTGAATTTCTTTTAATTTCATTGTCATTTTATTTTCATTTCATAAAAAAAAAAAAAAAAAAAGTGTTATGACGCTTTAGTGTGGCCCTATTTCAATCAAGCAGGATTGCTTTCCAAGGTTTTTGAATTGAGAGAAAATGGAACACCCATATGGAGAGCAATACATCAGAGGGTAACCCCAGAGCCATGACTATGAGAGACTATAGGAACCTTCCCATATCGTTGGCAACAACCTGTAGGGAGAAATCCAAATCCAAATATGTCACTGAGGGAATATAGAGACCAATGGATTGAGTGCACTGTCTCATCATGTCTCTAACTTATCCACTTTCCACTATGATAGATTATCCCTAACCCATTTTATGCCTCATCCCTCAGTCACCCTCACCACCTCAGCCACCACACCAATCTCCACTTGAGCGCGCAATTCTAGACTCCAACTAAACCCGTGGGCAGGAGGCCGTGGTAGAACAAAAGGAATTCAATGCCCACTGAGAGAAAAACTACACCAAGAGAGAATTCCCGACCAAAGATTAGATGGACTGAAAGATGACTTTCAGCATAAATGGACAACCCCGCAAAGATTCCATTGAAGACTCAATTGATCAAGAACAATGTCCACTGTAGGGAGGATTGTCAAAGTGACATAATGGCAGGAGCAAAGGGTAGTGACTGGTCTGTGCCATCAAGAAATCGAGATGCATTGAGAGCCCTTGAACAAGGAATTGATGGGTTCCAAAATTTTGAGCAAAATCGGGACATTCAAGGTGAACTATCTTGGAAGTCACCAAAAGCTGATCAAGTGATAACTGGAGGCAGTGCTTCGGATCGAAACAATTAAGCTGAGCGTGTTCCACTACACCGCAGAGGAATTGAAAAAGGAATCAAGAGAAGCTCCCCGATGAATCAGCAGATACCCCAGAATCAAAGAGGATATTTTTTTTGCCTTGGAAAGAAGACCAGACTAGTGCCTTGACAAGTGAGGAGGAGAGTCCAAAGGAAGAGTGCCTAAATGGCACCATACTGAGGAGTCGTGTCTACAAGTACTTACCACCAAGGCCCGGTAGAAAATTCAATCCTTAGAAATCGGTGTCGTTGTCACATGATAAGGAGGATGCAATCCCTCTCAAGGGTCGATCGAGAAGCAGCCGAAGAAACAAAGAGAACAATTTACCCATGCCCCCTACTGATTCAGTCTACATCCTGCCATTACCTGCACCACAATCCCAATCCAAAACACCTATCGGCCAATGCCTGTGTCGCTTATAACCCACCGCCTGCGGTACATATGTTATCAGAAAACCCAAACCAGCAAAGACTATCTCTAGTAAGTCCAACCCAATCGCCAACAGCGTAAACATTAGAAGATCAGCTGGCTCTTATGTACATAGCCTTTGCCACTACATCAAAGGCACACATGCAAATACTTTATACGGCATGGGCATAGTGGTTGGAGCCTGTGCTCTGCCGGATTTCGATATCCTAACCCCTGCGATTCAGCCCACTAGTTCAAGAATTCTTCCAGCAAAGGCCTAAGAGGATATGTGGGGAGCACAGTTTCCCCACTTTTTGTCTGAATTTTTCTGCCTTTATATTATATTATCATATAGTTTATTTTGATTTGTTAATTTTTCTTTATAAATTTTCTTGATTTTTGTGTTAATTTGTGTTTTTAGATTAATTTTTACTTCTTCAGAATTTTTCTTTATTAATTTTAGTAGTTTTTGAAAATTTTGGAGCATGAATTGAAAATCAGATAGAATAAAGAAACAGCATTTTTCAGAATTGTCAGAACCACTTAATCTGTTGTAATTTCGCAAACTCGTTCGCAACTGTCGTTAACTGAAGAAACATTGCGAAATTCGCCAGCCAACCCGCACCACATTGGGCGGTAAAATATGGAAATTCGCCTCTCACCGAAAATTTCGCAGTTTAGCTGAAATTTCGCGAAGGCGGTAAATTTCAACATTGCCAATTTCGCTAAAGCCTTGCTAATTTCCTCATGGTTATCATAAATTCGCTTAATTACGAAATTCATGCCTGTAGCGAAAATCCTAGCGAAATTCATGCCTGTAGCAAAATCCCACTAAAATTGGCAAAGAAGGCAACCATTTCGCTATTAGATACAATTCTGCAAGTATTAAGGATTTGCTACTTAGCGAAATTTCGCTAAGCTTAGCTAAATTCAAGCTAGCGAATTTTTTTCGCTAAGCCCCACCGCTGGCTCTCCGATGAGCCATGCGATAACTTTTTCTCTATCCGACCCGTTTTTTGTATGCCTGGTACCAAGTGGGAAAGCCGTAGAGAGTGTAGAATCCAACATGTCCAGAAAGAACATTTTTGAGATTATTATGAAAGTGTAATTTTAAAAATGGTCCAACTGGTCACCTTTTTTCTCTCTTTTCTTCTCCTAACTTGTTTATATGAAGCCCAGACGGAGTGAATAAGGTGTCGATGGAAAGCTTACAGGTTCCTATCCCTAAATGATCAAGACCTATCATGGAGGCAACACTTCCTCCTCTTAATTTTCCATTCAGCCCCATTTCTGACACCGAGATGCTCGTCAGGGGAGAGTTAGTAAAGGAAGTGATTTGCATTTATGTTTTGTTATTATTTTTGTGCAAGCCCATTTCATGACAAGTCATACTTACTGTCCCCTTTCTATAAAAAGTTCATATACATTACAACTTACTTTTTCAAAATTGGGGTCTGCTTTTGCAAACCAAACTTTTTTATGGTTTACTTAACCTATGGTTTGAAAATCAAGCTTTGTCCACTCCTATTGATGTTAGATTGATTCCATGCTTAGTTGAGTGAATGATTAGTCAATTTATTGATTTAGATCTTTTCTTCCACCTTAGCTAACCACACACAAAGCACATTAGATTTCAATGATAAATAAAACTCGGTGCAACCTCCTTTAATTTGCATAACTCACCCTAGTTTAATTGACCGCCATTGTGTTGGCGACCATGTGGAAAAAGAAAAAAAAAAAAAAAGAAAAGAAAAAGAAAAGAATAAAATTGCAATGCTTTGCCTTGAAACCCGAGCACTGGTCCGAGGGGTATACGGCGAAAAGCCTTAAAGCCCTATTCTAAACCTTCACTGGTCGAGTCACCGACTTGTGTTCGTTATGCATGGGTGGATGGGTGGAGTTTAGCAAGGTGTAGGTGCTGGAGTCTCGAAATCATCTCAAGTCCCGGTGAAACCCGGGGGCGGTTAAAGGCGGTCGAAGATCCTCATGACTCGTGCCCTAAGCCTTAATCGTCAGAGTCACCGGTGATCCCTCAAGCATGACTTTGGTGAGGTCGATTCTCAAGATTGCACCTCTACAATGCAAAAAGAATTGTGAATAAGAGGTGGGTCCCGATCTATTTAGGTCAAGCAACATACAGGTCGTGGTAGTAATCAAAGTCGGGGAGAGCATTTTTTTAGCAAATTATTTGCTGAGAGCTAATCAAATAAACACTTTAGATTTTGTGAAGTTTCGGTTGATTCATTGAGAGGAGACTCTCTTTTGGACACTAATTCAGATGGCATTCATTCTCCATGATAGTTATTGAGCTACGCATTGATGATTCTGATTTAGGGAATAGTATTACTTTTCATAACTTTTTTGAATCTCACAACCTTTGGAAAATCACCATATGCATCTCATTTTTTATTTTAATGTTAAGGGACTAGCAACGCTTTTGGTTGGGGTGTGATTGCCTGCAGTGCAATTTGAACCCTATATTAGATAGGTTTTGAGTGCTTGATCATTAATCATGTCATTTATACCCACCACTGAAGTGTTCAAGTCATCTGGGCAGAATACTTATGCCATTTGGGAGGGGTGTTTTTGGTTGTTTTGTAGGTGTTTGTGCACTTTTATGAATTCAATCTCAATACAAAGGATGAATCATGAAGTTGGAATTCTAAGTCTCACCATCAACTCAGCCCTAGAATCAATGAGAAAAACCAAGGCAAAGTGGAAGAAAATTTGATGCGCTGAAGGCAGAAGAAAATGGAAGAGAAGGAACAGAACAAGGCAACGTGAACAAGAGTCACAGATCCTCGCGGCATTTCATGGTTAGCGAAATCGGGCAACTCCCAGCTTAAATTGGATGCCTCGTCATGCTTTGTAATTAATGCAAACCGCCAAACTTGGTGAATTACATCCTTGTCCTATAACTTAGCCTGGGCTTGTTAGGCTTTGGTATTTTTCATACCTGAGGAGGCCTATATAAAGCTCCTTGTTTTGTAAACTCAAGCAACAATTTCAAGATCACTGGGAGAATAATTTTGTAAGTTTTTATTTTTGTAACAAAGTCTTTATTTTTAGTTTTCGCTTTTCTTTTCTCTCTTCTCTCTCCTCTTTCTCCCTTTGGTTGTTAAACACCCTCCAAGGATGACAACTTGGAGGATGAGCTGCCAAACCACTTCCTTCTGAAGTAAAAAGGTCACTGGGGTGATGAGATCTTAGGTTGTGCCAGTGGTTCCCCCGTTTTCATGTTGCGTAGTGTATTTATGGCCCTTATACTCAAAACTTAGTTGCATAACATGGGATGTTATTGTCTTACAATACTCCATGCTTTAGTCCAAAGGTTCTAAGCGAGAGATGCAATCGTGGTTCTTTAGATGGTCCTTACTAGCCTCTGAGGTAATATTTACATGTTAGTGGTTCTTCAAATTGGGTTAAATAACATTTACGCTATTGTTTTGGCCAATACTCCATGCTTTAGAGAACACTGCTCGGGTGAGAGATGCACCAAAGTTCATGTTTTGATGTCTCATGAGCCTCAAAGAACAGATAATGGAATGTTAGGGGTTTTAACTAAAAAGGGGGCCATAATCGCATCCTGTGGTTGACCAAATAGGAGTTGTTTTTCAACCCGAGCTCGCTAGTTTAGATCTTAAACTCAGTGGCCTACTGCTTCAAGAAGTTCTCTTTTTCTTATTTTTCTTCATTTTTATTTTCAGCTGCAAACCATCCACTTAATTTTCAGTTTTTACAGTCATTCAGTCTTCAAACCACTTCCTCGTTGTAACTGTCCCCAAAATCCAAATTTAATTCACTGGGCTTTGATTTCACTCAAATCATTTGTACGAAGAAAACCCATCCCCTGTTCGACCCTAGACCGCTATATCACAAAGTAGTTTGGACTACAAGCAAGAGGGAGGAACTTAGGTATATAAATATTGTTGATTCAGCTCAGCCTACTGTGGCACGAATCATATGGACATTATGAGTTCCTTGTAATGCCATTTGGGTTGACAAATGCACTAGCGGCTTTCATGAACTTAATGAATCATGTTTTCCGACCGTTTTTAGATCGGTTTGTCATGGTGTTTATAGATGACATCCTTGTGTATTCAAAGGATCAAGAAGATCATGAAACGCACCTTCGTAGTGTTAGAAACGCTTATTAAAGGAACAATTGTATGCAAAAATGAGTATGTGGAATTTTATTTGGAAGAAGTGTCCTTTCTTGGACACATTGTATCGGAAGAAGGAATTAGGGTGTATCCAAGGAAAATAGAAGTGATTCTTGAATGGAAACCACCGAGAAGTGTCACGAAAGTTCTTAGCTTCCTAGGCTTAGCAGGTTACTACAAAAGGTTCGTTAAGGGATTTTCGATGACTGCGGCCCCTAAGACGATCAGTTCAAAAGGATGTGCACCTGGAGTTTATGGAAAGTGTCAAGCCAGTTTTTGAAAGTTGAAAGCCTTCTAACCGGCTAATCGGTTCTACCACCTCGACCTATGGTAAAGAATATGTGATCTTTAGTGATGCTTTGTTAAATGGACTCGGATGTGTCCTTATGCAAGAGGGTAAAGTGGTAGCTTATGCTTCAAGGTAGTTGAAGCCGCATGAAAAGAATTACCCTACGCATGATTAAATCAGTCACATTGTAGTTTTGCAATGAGGCTACGGAGACACTATCTTTATGGAGAAAGCGTTTCATCTACACTGACGCAAGTCTTGTAAGGATTTGGCTTCTACAATGGGAGCTTAACTTAAGACAACGAGATGGATGGAAACTGATCAAGGATTTATGATTGCGGTCATCGACTACCATCTCAAGCTTACCATGTTATTTTTCTAAGTAGAAAGTTAGTACAAACATTACGAGCATTGAATGCTCATTTGTCATTATCAAACGACGGTACAATAGTAGTGGAATTGATAGCAAAACCGAATTTGTTAAATCGAGTGCTAGTGGCACAAAAGAGTGATTAGAAAATTTCTGCAATTGTAAGTCAGAATAGAGAGGGGAAAGAAACTGAGTTTTTAGTGAATGAGGATGGATTCTTATATTATAGAGACTGAGTTTGTGTACCCAATGATGATGAGTTGAAGAAATCCATTCTTGAAGGGGCACAGAGTGGATCCTTTGCTATGCATCCCGGTAGCACAAAAATGTGTAAGGATTTAAAGACTTCATATTGGTGGTCCGGAATAAAGAGAGATGTTTTGGATTTTTTGACCAAATGTATGGTGTGACAGAGGGTGAAAGCGGAACATCAAGTTCCTTTGGGTTTGTTGCAGCCTATTAGAATACCCGAGTGGAAATGGGACCGAATCACAATGGATTTTGTGGTCGGGTTACCATTGACAGGGAGAAAGCATGATTCAGTTTGGGTCATGTTAGATCGATAGACGAAGTCAGCTCACTTCCTACTAGTAAGAACCGACTATTCACTTGATAAGTTGGCAGAGCTTTACATAGAGGAAATAGTTCGGTTACATGAGATTCCAATGTCTATCATTTCAGATAGAGATCCGAGGTTCACCTCGAGTTTTAGGGAAAATTGCAAGAGGCTTTAGGCACTCGACTAAATTTTAGCACAACTTTCCACCCGTAGATGGATGGACAATCGGAGAGAGTTATTCAAGTTTTAGAGGATAAGCTTAGAAGTTGTGTGATCGACTATGAGGGTAGTTGGAATAGACATATTCCACTAGTTGAATTTGTGTATAACAATAACTTCCAAATGAGTTTGGAAATGGCGCCATTTAGGCTCTTTATAAGGAAGTGTGTAACTCTATCAGGTTGGATGTGAGTTAAGGAGAAGGTGCTGTAATGACCTTGATTTGATCCAAGAGACCAGGAGAAGGTGAAAATGACTTGCAAAGATTAGCGTAGCCACGGATAGGCAAAAGTCTTACGCCGACTTGAAGAGAGAATACATTCAATATGAGATCTGTGAGAAAGTGTTCTTGAAAGTTTCTCCTAGGAAGAAAGTCATGAGATTCGGGAGAAAGGGCAAGTTGAGCCCTAGGTTCATTGGGCTGTATGAAGTGATCCAGAAAGTGGGTCCAGTGGCATATAGGTTAGCCTTACCTCCATAGTTGGAAAAGATCCATAACGTTTTTCACGTTTCAATGTTAAGGAGGTATAGGTCAGACCCCTCACATGTGGTATCTTCAGAGATTATTGAGCTTTGTCTCGACTTGACTTATGAATAGGAACTCGTAGAAATATTGGCTTGAGAAGTCAAAGAATAGAGGAACAAACGAATTCCATTAGTCAAAGTATTGTGGAGAAACCACAAGACTAAGGAAGCCACGTGGGAAAAAGAAGAAACTATGCGTCAACAATATCCACAACTGTTCAAAGAAGGTAATTTAGAGGACGAAATCTCCTATGTGGGGAGGAGTTGTAATTTCCCAAAAATAGCATTTTTGTTTTATTATTTTACTTTATAACATTTTCTATTATTATAAATTTTTAGTTTATTTATTCAATATTTTATTGGTTTTAAGTGATAAAAATAGAGGTTTTTAAAATAAAAATTCGTATAGTGGATTAGTGCACCCCAAATTAAGCTAGTAGTTTAATGATATGTTTAGGGTATAACACAAGTTAAATTTGAATTTTTCGGAATTTAAATGCAAAGTGAAAAAAAAAAAAAAGTCAAATGAGGACCCAAAGGTCATAAATGAAGAACAGTATATGCCAAAGTAGAAATGTGATAAGTTGTTGTACAAATGAAACATAAATGAAGGGCTTTAATGCAAAAATGAGAAATTAAGTCAAAAATGCCTTTAGCTAAACATGACCTTGTACATGAAAAGGAGATAAGACCAAATCTTGTCTTGTAAAGGGGGAAGAACACGTTTTGGTTTTGGGAGAGCTTAGGCTTACGGTGCTTGTGGGGGATGAAGACAAATTTGGTTTGATTTACTCCATTTTGTTCAAGGTTCTATGTGATCAAGAAAGGAAAGAAGAAGGAAGAAGAGAAAGCTAGTGAAGATCAAGAAGATTAAGGTTAGGAACCCTCCTAACTCCCTATTTGATTGTGTTTGGGTTTGGTAAAACCCTACTTTTGTATATATATGTTTGAGTTAGAGTTCAAGTAGCTTTTTTGCTTTGATTAGGATTGGTTTTGAGGAGTTTTTATATAAAGAAAATGTTAGGGTTTTAGGGGAGATGCTGTCAAAATTTTCCAAAACCCATGTTTTTGTTTTGGCCATAACTCATCCAAATTGAGTGATTCAAATTTCTGGGTAAATTAGACTTCTAGGAGAATAATTTTTCTTGAAATACGTGTATTCAAACTCAACCCTACTGGACCTAAAATATCGCCAAAGGGAAGCCCTTAGGCAAATTCCGGTTCCGTTTATAGTTTTGGTGTTTTGGCACAATTTTGGTATTTAGGCCATAAGTTGAGTTTCACTCATCCAAATTGAGTGATTCAAATTTTTGGGTAAATTAGACTTATAGGAGAACAATTTTCATTGAAATAAGTGTATTCAAATTTGAACCCCATTGTACCTAAAAATCTGTCTAAGGGGAGCCTGTTTATAGGAAAATTCTTGTTATGTTTTGAAAATAGAGTAGTCTCGGTTGTTTAGAACATATCTTGGAGTTTCGCATCTAAATCGATGATTACAATTTAAATAAAATACATTTATAGAGGAACAATGTACTCAAGTAAGGGTAAAATACGACTCATTCTGTCTCTTAAAATTTGATGCGAAGGTGTATTTGCAGAAATCAATCCTAACCAAACACTAGCATGCACGACTGATATGTTTCTCTGTTTGTGATGGACTAGGGGTTGGTGACGAGGAAACCTGAGTAAGATCGGGATTCTAAGGGTAGGAGTCAATGAGTGACAACCTTTTTGGGTTGTTCTTCTCATTTCTTTTCTTATTGTAGCTTTGTATTGGATTTTTCAAAAACCGAAATGATTTACATGGAAAAACTGCATGTGTGCTTTGTTTTTAACCATAAACAAATTTGTCTTAAGTGATTGGGAAATTGATTGCAAATGGATTGCCATGAAAACTGCATGAGCGTCAAAATGTGTATATTAGGGTATATATGTATATACAATATTGTAATTTACTATGACCGAGCAGTATTAATGCCCTTAAGAGAATGTTATCCGTCATATTCGAAAGTTAAGGATAGATTGGTATGTACCAACAAGGGTTAATGTAGCAAGATCAGGAACTTAAATGATTTATAAAGGGCTTACCGATCCGTAACCCAGTGAGATAGTATCGATAGTGTACACAAAATGAATTTTTAAATAACCAGTCAGCAGCCCAACGAGACCGTACTTTATTATTAAATGTTATTTTTTTTACCGGCCTGTAGCCCAACGGGATCATGTTGGTGATTCCGTTATCCTATGCACCGAAAGTCATGGTTAAATTCGTTTAAGGGCAAACTTATAAGTAAATGTGTGAAATGCATAATTTGAGTTTTGAATGAAAAATTAACATATATATTGTTTATTGCATTAACCATTGAAGATGTGCTAAAATGTTGTTTTTGAAAAGATAAATATTTTGTGTTTGATTGAATTGAGGATAGAAATGCATAGAACCACTAAGCATGAAAATGCTTAGCACGTTGTTTTATCACGCGCAGGTACCGAGTGAATAGGGGCAAGATCAAGGACCGTAGAGCCCAAAGTCATCATCGAATCGTGGTGAGTATAAGTAAATGCTCTGTCTCATGCTGATATAAGTAAATGCTCTTGGTCAACATTAGCTATAGGAACTGACTCCTCAGCATTGGATAGAGCCTCCAATGGTTACAGTGATGATGCAACATGTGGTACTACAGGTGGTGTGGATGGTACCTCCAAACGTCTATTATGTGTATCCTCCACAAGTGGTATTGCCTTTGCCTCCTGCACCCCTACCGCGACCCACACCAGTCAGACAAGCCACCTCCGCTAGAACCACTCCTTACCAGCCTCGACCGGGACCGCTGGTGCTCGGGGTGATTTACCGTGTCTATCTTAGAGGTCTCAGAGTTGATTAGCCGCGAGACGCCCCGATAAAGTGACCTTCCTGCCCGCAATGGAAACATCTTGTCATGTTCATCCTACACCCAAGATGCCCCGACATGCGGAAAGTGGTACGGAAAAGATGATCCAAGATCTACCACCTCGGGTCAAGTAGCGACCACGATCTCCTAGCTAGATGCCGCTTCCTCGCCCCGAGCTCTATCGCCAAATTCATTCGCTTTCTTTCTACTAGACTGACCGTGCCTGGTCGACTAGTAAATGAACACCTTTTACTGTCTGGCCACCCTTGAGTTAGAACTGAAACTGTCCTTTCTACCTTTAGCTGAATTTCAACCGGGACTTCCAAAGTTATTTTGAGATGCCCATGCTAGATGAATCGCACTCAAGTCTGGGCCAGCCATGAATCGGTTACACTTATGTTCCTCATTTTCCTCGTATCATAGGCACCAATTTCACGAAGCTCAAAACCTCTCGCCATATTTCACTGCTGTGATCGTTGCTCTAACTCGCACTTATTTTGCATCCCGATAACTGGCGCAAAATCGCTCGTAATGCACCGGGCTCTGAATCGTCCCAAGTGACTCCTGTAGGGTGTCTCCTCTTAAGGGCCTCCCACCAGTCCTTGGCCCTGGCTGCCATCAAGAACCCCAAAAAGAGGACTTTCTGCTCATCTAAACACCCCATCATTGCATAAATTTCACTAACCTTGTCTAACTATAAGTACGCTGCCTTTGGGTCACCGGTACCATCATAATTCTTAGCCCCTAGTTTTAGAGCCGTCTATCACATGCCCTTTGCTCTTTGGAGGCTCCTTCGTGGTCGACAGGTAGCCGCTATAACAACTGTATAACCAACCCATCATATGAACCGCCCTAGGTCTCTGCGCCCTTGATGGTTCCCGCTTGTATTGATTCGTTGAGGCATCTTCCGATCTGGGGGTGTGCTCGACATTTCTCTTTGATGGTGCCTCCGATGCGGAAGTCCTAAGTCGACCTTGTCTAGACATAATGCTGTGAATTTCCGCGTTGTTATTCAATGACACTTTACCATATTTGATGCATGCAAGGATTTAGCAAAACAATATAGGTTGCAATAGGGAAATCATTATAAAAACAAATCTATAGGAAATACTACGGAAAATGCCGCAAAAAACAGGCGAACTATCGCCTAAAACTGCTATGATACCAACTTGACAGACCCCCTTCCTATTGACAGGGAATCTACCGGCACTCCACAAGAACCTCCCGTACCAAGCCTCGCCTCGACCGGCCAAGTTACCATGAAGCCGCTTCTAAAACTGCTGAAAATGTCTTTGGAAAACGCGGGTTATAAAAATTTTCACTTTTCTATCAAAATCACAACTTTAGATTTAATGAAAATTCGACAGAATAAAGGCTGCAAGGTGGTCAAGCCCAAAATACAAAAATCACCTGTATAAAAAAAAACACTCCCAATATTTTCCAAAAAATCCAACTACAACCATAAAGGACCTCTAGTCTTCATCAAAATATAAGATAAGAATCAATCCAACATAAATTCATCGCAACCTGTTTTTCTCAAAACCATGCATGCATATTTTACAAAAGATATTTACATATACAAAATGTTACATTTTAACTTTACTACGCTACATTACACATTATCTTTTATATATAAATACAACACAACGCTTCAAGACTGGAGGATCCCGAAAGGTCTTTCTGGTGCACCGCACCGGAAAATTATTTAAAAACAGAAAACTGTGAGCCAAACGGGCTCAATGAGTACTATAAGTTCTAAATGTTGATGTCTTCTGTATGTAGCTCCCTATATGAAAATCTGTATAGAAATGGTTGTAAAACTATTTATGATAAAACTGAGTTTTTTCTATGAAAACCATTTCTGAAAACTATTTCGTTGTCAAAACCTGCTTCTGCTGGTGGTTAATATCCGGAAGTGCTATACCGTGGAATCAAGTACCAAACTTTGAATGGAGGTTCATTTCGAAATACCCGCACGTGACATGGAACCTCTAATCTGCACTGTGAGTGAACCCTAACACTACCCGCTTCCATCATGGTCCAGCTGAACACGTGACGGATCTCTATAAACATAATGGAACCTCGGAACCAAAATGCCCAGTGATGGAACCTCGGAACCAACACCTCACCACCATGTACTATCTCATCACGCTAACTATCTATATACCCCAAATGTGCAGAGGGCGACTCACTATATAAATATATATTATATCTAACCCCCAATTGCCGACCAGGCAATATAGTTAGTCCCATAACCTTGCCATGCACAATCCGAGATACATCCGACCGGGAACTCCAGCCGTGGCCGTATAAAATTTCTGCCAAACCAGCCAAACTATTTCTTAAGTATTGAAATCGAATTTTTATGCTGAGTATAACAAGTGGGAGGTAAAAACAATGCCTTAGTAATGACATTATATTTTCAAAGCACTTTACAATCTTGTAAATTAAACACTTTCGTTTTTGAAAACGATTTCGAGTACTCACCTTTTTCTCGACTAATTTCTTTCAATTCACGCTAGATTATCGTTGTATGCTCCAATCGTCTACACAATCCATACAAATTACGAAAATGCTCTAAGTTCAACATTTTAACCATAAAACATACAAATGGCTTCCAAAGCGACTACATCGAAACGAACTTCGATTCTAACAAAACTTTACGTGCTAGTCACATTCGATAAGGACATCGATAATATGTGGTGAAATTGACCAAAATGTCCCTACACATGAAATGCCCCATAAAAACTATCCGTTTTAGCAACTTTTTCAAAGTGACCCTATGCTATTTCGATGTATTAGACCACACACGTCAGCACAACCACGCAATTCGCACACTTGGTGCTACAATTAAATTTTTTCAAAAATTATGTGGGTACCAAATGCTATTGACAGGCATGTGGTTTAAATCTAGACTCAAGGGACTTTCCATAGAGTCTAAAAACACCCAAAACTATTTCTGAAAATTATTTCCGGACTGTCCGAATAAAATCCTGAAATTTCAACCCAAACTGTCCGAAAACAGTCCCGAAATTCAGCCCGGACTGTTCGAACACAGTCCCGAAAATTCCTCAAAATTCCTAAACTCAGTCCAAAAATTTTGGGACTGAAGTTTACGACCTTTCACGGCCTGTAAGAAAATTTCGAGCCATTACATAGCATTTATGCTAAAAATAACTCAAGTAGGAAAATTCCCACCTCTTGGAGTTCGACGAAATGCTAAACTTTTGGTACCTTACGCATAAATTCTCCGTCGCTGCACTCAACTTTGCCTTCGTCTCCGACAAAATTCCACGGTCCGGGATGACAGATTCGAGAAAGTTAGAAATTCAAGAGAAGAAAAATAAATTAAAATTCGTCTCACCTCAAGCTCTTCTTTGTCCGTCGGACGTCGCCCTTTTGATTTTATCATTTTATTTTATATTCTTCTTCTTCTTCTTATTATTATTTGGATAAATGATTTCTATTGCCTCATTCGAGTCCGTTTCTTCCCCGAAACAATTTATTTATTTTAAGTTCACTTTATTGCAAATGAACTTAGTTCAAGCCATTTCCTGACTTCCGAGATTTTAGTAAATATCTCGTCCCTGAAGTCACTGACAACTTATCATTCAGAAAATCGTAAAATATTATGACTGTCTCAGAATTTGAAGAAAAATTTCTAGGTCACTAGATTTCGCGAGACAAATTTAATGGCGCAGTCCGTTTCATCATCCGAGATCTAGAGAATTTTCTAGGCTTCCTTGAACCATTTTGGAAATTTATTATCATTTTACCATTTTTGAAATTTTCTAATTTTTTTCCATAATTTGTACTTTCACCCCTCCACTTTCCTTAATTTCAAAAGTGTCACAATTCTTTGAAAACTTTACAATTTCACCCTTAAAAACAACTTTCAAAAATTCTATTATGGCACTAAAATAATTAAGGAAGCCCTTGGTGCACCTACGTGACCTTAGGATTACACGTGCCGGCATCACCCACGAGAAAAGGGGCGCATAAATCCTCCTCTCCTTCCTTAAAAACATTTCAGCCCTCGAAATGAACAAACTAACATAAAGAGGAGCACCCATCCGAAACAACTAAGGATATCGACCGCGCATCTCGAAACACTCCCACGTAGCTTCCTTTAATCCCATGATTCCCGTGAAAACTTTGATTTGAAGAAATGACCTTATTCCGTTAAAATTTGCCATAAAAGGATCTACTATCTGCATTGGTTGCTCCTTATAGGTCAAATTATCTTTTAGTTCTACTGGTTGATCTCTGAGTACATGGGACGGATCTAGAATGTGCTTCACAGAAAGCTCCGGATACATGAAAAACACATTATGAACCCTAGACAACTCCGAGGAACGCCTAGTCTATATGCTGTCGTCCCACTCCTCGCAATAATCCTTACATGGCCCCATGTATTTGGGCCTCAACTGCGGCCTTCCAAACTGGTGACGCCTTTCCAAGGGGAAACTTTATGAAGACTCCTCGTCGCCCCACCTTAAACTATAGACGTCCTCACGGTGTTTGTCCGCATAACTTTGTCCGTCCCGCCGTCTTGAGTCTATCTCGAACAACTGGATCTTATCTTAAGGTAATCCGTGACTAAATTCCCTAGGCCTACTGCCTCCTCTCTCCTACTCATCCCAACATACTAGAGCATGACACTTCCTAGCCATACAATGCTCAAATGGAGCCACATGCTCACGCCTGATCGATAACTCAAGTGTTGTAGGAAAACTCCATCAGAGATAAGTGCGTATCCCAGCTTCCCTTAAACTCTATCACGCATGCTCTGAGCATACCCTCTAGCGTCTGAATAGTTCTCTCTCACTGACCATCGGTCTGAGGATGGAAAGCTGTGCTAAAGTGAAATCTAGTCCCCATGGCATCCTGTAAACTGGACTAAAATATGGATGTGAATATGAGGTCGCGGTCTGAGATTATCGATATAGGAACACCATGTAATCTAACTATCTCCTTCGCATATAATTGGGCCAACTTGTCTAATGGGTCATCATTGCTAACTGATAGAAAATGCGCGGATTTCGTTAGTCTATCCACTATCACCCATATGGCATCGTGTTGTCTCAGTTCCCAAGCCCTGCGAACAAAATCCATAGTAATCTTATCCTACTCCATACAGAATCAAGGTCAGATCTTCCCGTGGGCTTCTAGTGCTCTTCCTTCACCGATGTTAGGCATCCGGATATGAAATCGCACTTCCTTCTTCATGCCCTTCCACCAATAATGCTCCCTCGTATATGATACATCTCGTGCTACCATGGTGCATGGCGTATGTCAAGAGTGAGCCTCTTCCATGATTTCCTTTTAGTTCACCTATTTCAAGCAATACGCCATTCGACTCCTCTAACTATTACGCCCCGTCTCGATTTGAACTCCGGTTTCCTACCACCCTAATCTCCGTAGCCTCAACTAATCATCTCTGAAAACTGCTTCTAACCTTCCTTGATCTGATCCACGAGAAGAGGACAGACATAAAAGGATGCCAACAGTGTCCATGTATCAGCTACCTGTAACTGAACTCCCAAAGATCTCAATTCTATCAACAATAGGAGATATACCATTTGCAGATAAGCATAGGAACCCTCCGGTTTCTGGCTTAAGGCATCGACCACTACATTGGCCTTCCTCAGATGGTACTTTATCGTGCAATCATAATCCTTAATCAACTTCAACCACCGGCGCTGCCTTAAGTTAAGCTCTTTCTGAGTGAAGATATACCGTGTTTTCCATTATCTATGAATATCTTACAGAACACCGTGATAGATAATGTCTCCATATTTTTGTAGAGCTTTAAAACCATCGTTACTAGTTCTAAATCATGGGTCGGGTAGTTTTGCTCGTGCTTCTTTAACTAACGGGAAGCATAAGCTATTGCTCTACCATCCTGCATCAAAACACACCCTAACCCTTATCTGGAGGCATCACTGTACACCACATAACCTTCCTTTCCTGACAGTAATGCTAACACTGGAGCTGTCGTCAATCTCTGCCTCAACTCCTCAAAACTATGCTGGTAGGTATCTGACCACTCGAATTTCTGATCCTTTTTCAATAGATTGGTCAACAGGGTTGCTATCTTCGAAAATCCCTCAACAAATTTCCTGTAATAACCTACCAATCCAAGGAAACTACGGACTTCAGAAACATTCGTGGCCGGCTTCCAGTTCACTATAGCTTCGATCTTGTGAGGATCCACACTAACACCTTCTGCCGAAATTACATGACCTAAGAAAGCTACTTTGTCCAACCAAAATTGGCACTTACTAAACTTAGCTTATAACCGGAGCCTGGCAATCTCGTAATATCAGCTCCCGAAATTGCGATAAATCTCTCCTCGGGATCAGTTCGAGTACATTAGAATGTCATCAATGAATACGATCACAAACTTATCTAAATACGGATTGAATACCCTGTTCATCAACTCCATGAACGTAGCTGGGGCATTAGTAAATCCGAATGGCCTCACTAAGAACTTGTAGTGATTGTATCTCGTCCTAAAGGCAGTCTTAGAAACATCATTCTCCCGTGACCTCGCCCGATGGTGGCCCTGCCCCTAGGGTCAATCTTAGAGTATACCCGAGATCCATGCAATTGGTCAAATAGCTCATCTATACGAGGAAGCGGATACTGGTTGCGTATTGTCGCTTGATTTAGCTGTCTGTAGTCTATACACAACCGTAAGCTTCCATATTTCTTCTTTACGAAGAGAACTGGAGCTCCCCACGGTGAGGTACTAGGTCGGATGAAGCCCTTGCTTAACAAATCCTCCAATTGCGCCTTCAATTCTTTCAACTCTACTAGCGCCATTCTGTATGGAGGAATGGATATCGGCTCTGGCCCCTGTGAATCCGCTCAATAACAAACTTAATCGCTTCTATCCGGTAAACCCGAAATATCATCTAGAAAAGACATCCTGGAAACTTTGACTATGGGGATGCCTCCACCGTGTCCCTTTTGTCTACTATCCACCACAAATACCAATAACCCCGTAACCATTCAAGCATTTCCAGCTGGGGCCTCGCATTAATGAGACTAGGGGCGATCTCTCTTTTGATTCCCCGAAATATCACGCCTGGTTCCTCTGGCTGAACCAATCTTACTTCTTTCTTATAGCAATCTAAGGTGGCTCTATGCTCGATAAACTACCATACCCAAGACTATATCAAATCACGGATACCTCAACACTATCGCTATGTTGGAAAATCCTTATTCGGATTACCAATCTATCGCTCTAGAACTATCCTTCTGATATCATAGTATCCCCATCGGGTACCTAAACCACCATACGACCATCTATAGGTCGATTCTATCCGTGCCTCTCGCTGAATGGTACTCGAAATAAAAATGAATGAGTGGCCCCTGGGTCCACCAACGCATATGCATCATGATTGTAAACTGAAATAATACCGCAATCACTGCCCTGTGATGCATCCGCCTTGTTGTGTGATTGTAAATACTGAGCCCCGAGCATAGCTCCACTCCGACCTGGGCTAATCGCGTACCGCTCTTTACCTCCTACACCCCTACCGTGATCTCTACTGCATCAGATCGCCACCTCCGCAACCACCCCTACCAAATTCATCAATTCGCAGCCCGAGGTAGATGCCATCGTGTCTATCTTAGAGGTCTCCAGTTACTGGGCCGTGGACATTCTCGATAAAAGTGACCTTCTTGCCCATTAATGGAAACACATCCTATCATGCCTTCATCCTACACTCCCCGAGATGCCTCCTCCGACATGTAGGCATAATGGGAAAAGATGATGTCAAGATCTACCACCTCGGGTCATGACTGCACGATCCCTCGCTGACGTCAAGCCCTCGTCCTAAGCCTCTACCGCTTCGGCCCATTTCTTTCCCTTTCCTGGGAGTCGACCGGTGCCTCGGGTCGACTCAGTGCCGCACAATTTCTTTATTGTCGCCACCCCGAGTTAGATCTCGAAACTTTCCTTTCTACCTTTAGTGCAAATTCTTTCAACCAGCTCAGTTATTTTGAGATGCCCATGCTAGATGAACTTTAATTCTGAAGTTCAAGCCGGCCATGAATCGCTTACACTTATGTTCCTCATTTTCCTGTATCATAGGCACCAATTTCACGAGCTTTGAAAACCTTTGCTCATATTTTGTCACTGTTAGGAATCGTTGCTCTAACCTGAAGAATTCTTCTATTTTTGCATCCTGATAACTGGGCGGGTAAAATCTGTTTATAAATGCCTGCCGGAACTGGTCCCAAGTGACTCATGTAGGGTGTCTCCTCTTAAGGGTCCCCGCCCCGTCCCGTCGCCATCAAGAACCCCGAAAAGAGGACTTTCTGCTCATCTAAACACCCCATCACTGCATAAATTTCACTAACCTTGTCTAACTATATACGCCGCCTCGGGTCACCGGCATCATCATAATTCCAAATTTCCTAGTTTGTGAGTCTCATTCTATCATGCCCGTTTGCTCTTTTGGAGGCTCTCGTGGCTGACGGGTAGCTGCTATAACAATTTGTATAACCTAATCCATTGTTAAGGAACCGCCCCCTAGGTCTGCGGCCCTTGATGGTTCTCCGCTTAAAATGATCTGCCGAGGCATCTTCTCGATCTCAGCCAGGTGCTCGACATTTCTCTTTGATGGTGCCTCCGATGCGGAAGTCCTAAGTCGACCTTGTCTAGACATAATGCTGTGAATTTCAAGGTTAAAAGATTCAGTGACACTTTACCATATTTGATGCATGCAAGGATTTAGCAAAACAATATAGGTTGCAATAAGGAAATCATTATAAAAACAATTCTATAGGAAATACTGCGGAAAACACGCAAAAAACAGGCGAACTATTGCCTAAAACCGCTTCCGACACCAACTCGATGCACTTCTTCCATCGGGACAGGAATCTACCGGCGAACTCCACAAGAATCTCCTAGCAAAGCCGCTGATCGACATGTTACCACATGAAGCCAAGCCGCTAAAATCGCCGGAACCGCCTCGAAAACGTGGGTTATAAAATTTTTCACTTTTCTATCAAAATCACAACTTTAGATTTAACGGTAAATCCAACAAGATAACGCGCCGCATCCAAGGGTCAAGCCTCGAAATACAAAAATCACCAGATAAAAAAAAATACACTCTAATATTTTCCAAAAACTAACTACAACCATAAAGGACCTCTAGTCCTCATCAAAATATAAGATATGAATTATTCCAACATAAATTCATCGCACCTGCTTTTTCAAAACCATGCATATATTTTACAAAAGATATTTACATATACAAAATGTCATCAAGTAACTTTTACTACGCTTACATTACATTAATATCTTATATATAAATACAACACAACGCTTCAAGACCGAGGATCCCGGAAAGGTCTTTCTACTTCGCAGACTGCACCGGAAAATTATTTAAAACGTAAAATCGTGGAGCCAAACGGGCTCAATGAGTACTATAAGTTCTAAATGTTGCCGTCTGCTGTATGTAGCTCCCTATATGTAAAATCAACAGAGCAGAATGGTTGTAAACCTGCTTATGATAAACCGAAGCTTTTCTATGAAAACCATTTCGAAAACTATTTCCGCTTGTCGAAAAACTCCGCTTCGCTGGTGGTTAATATCTCGAAAGTGCTATACCGTGAAATCAAGTACCAACCATTGTGGCAAATTTGAAATACTTCCAGATGTGATGCCACGAACTCCTAACCCGGCATCGGTAGTGAACCTTGGAACACTACCCGTCTAATATGGTCCGGTGAACACGGCGGGATCTCTATAAACATAATGGAACCTCGGAACCAAAATGCTCGGTGATGGAACCTCGGAACCAACACCTCACCACCATGTACTATATTAACACGCTAACTATCTATATACCCCGAATGTGCAGAGAGCGACTCATTATATAAATATATACTCTATCTAACCCCCAATTGCTGACCAGGCAATATAGTTAGTCATAATGTCCCATAACCCTACCATGTACAATCAGAGATACATCCATCGAAACTCCGAGCTTCGTGCCATCTAGGTTTTGCAACCAAAGCCAAACTAATTTTAAGTATTGAAATCGAATTTATGTCGAAGATAACAATGGTAAAAACAATGCCTTAGTAATTACATTATATTTTCAAAGCACTTTAATAATCTTGTAAATTAAACACTTTCGCTTTCGAAAAACCATTTCGAGTACTCACTTTTCTAGCTTAACTTCTTTCACTTGTCAAGCATGCTAGATTTCGCCGCATCTAATCGCCTACACAATTCATACAAAATTACGAAAATGTTCCTAGTTCAACGCTTTAACCATAAAAACATACAAAATGGCTTCCAGTTTACTATATCGAAACGAACTTCGATTCTAACAAAACTTTACGTGCTAGTCACATTTGATAAGGACATCGATAATATGAGATGAAATTGACCAAAATGCCCCTACACATGAAATGCCCGATAAAAACTATTCGTTTTAGTACTTTTTCAAAGCGACCCTATGCTATTTGATGTATTAGACCACACACGTTAGCATAACCACGCAATTCGCACACTTGGTGCTACAATTAAATTTTTTCAAAAATTATGTGGGTACCAAATGCTATTAACAGGCATGTGGTTAAAATCTAGACCCAAGGGACTTTCCATAGAGTCTAAAAACACCCAAAACTATTTTTGAAAATTATTTCCGGACTATCCGAATAAAATCCTGAAATTTCAACCCAAACTGTTGATGAGTCCAAAAACTCATTAGATTTTTAATCCATTTTTCTGAGTATATTACGAGGTAAATGTTGATTTGTTTACAGAAATGTGGATGTTTTACTCAAATTTCATTTTGCATGAAAATACAGCAGAAGCTCAAATCTTAGCAAAAATCAGAAGAAACTAGCCTGCATCAGAATTGAGGTCACAACTGAAAATTTAAGTCGCGGATAGAAGCTCGCTTGTTAGCCTATCTCAAGTCACTTATTATCAAAAATTCGCTTTAAGAAGAAATAGAAAAATTGAACAAGTGAAGTCGTGACTTGAAGAAGGAGGATGCGATAAAGAAAACGTGGTCGAGACTAAAGGAAATAATCAAAGGAAGAAATTCATGTTGCGACATCACTTTGATGTCGCGACGCCAAAAGGATATGAATGATGTCGCGACACCACTCTGAGATCGCGACAAGGATCCGTCTATGAAGCCACAAGGGAGGTCTTTCCAAAAAGAAAGAGGTTGCAACCAGTTTTTAAATGCAAGGCTCCATTTCATGTCGCTACACCACTATGATGTCGCGAAATAAAAACAGGAAGATTCAAAGTGCAACCAAAAATAGAGTTTGAAAAGAGGTCGCAACATCACCATGAGGTCGCGACATAAAATTGAAAAATATGAAGGCAAGAAGACCACCAACACAATTGCGCCAAGAAATCAAAGTCACAACATGCAAGCCACTATACAAAATGTAAAAGTGGTCGCGAACCTAAACTGATGACGAACTCAAAAGCCGGAAGAATAGAAGACAATGATGTCACGACATGTAACCGAGAGAGGTCGCGACATCAACACCGGCGAACATCGAATAAATGAGGTCGCGACCACAAACGATGTCACTACCATCGATCAAAGTGCGCTGTAAGACAAAAACCGCTGTAACCTCAAAGAAAGAGGTCGCGAATTCGATCACGAGCAATCAAGAGAAAGTCCATGTCGCGATATCAACTCAGGTCGCGACATCGATGCTGAGCCGGGCTTTTTCAGAGTTCCACTGAGCATTTAGTGGATTCGCCCAAATTCTTTTTATAAGATAAATAGATATCTTTAGAAGAGTAAAGCAGTTTTCCGTCTTCACTACCCAGAAAAGGGAAAAGAAGAGGAACTCAGTGTATATTTTAGAGTAGATTTTTATTTTTTTATTTTTATTTTTAGTTTCATTTTTTGGTTTGAATCTGCGAACTGTGCAGAGACGAGTAGAGCTGGATTTTTAGTTATATTATTTTTCTTAAGTATTACTGCCTGAAAATTTATGAAATCTAGACAAATTTCTGGAATTCATTTCTTCTCGCCTATTGCAATTACAAGGGGTTGTGCGTGATCTGCTCCATTTAATTGCAATGTGCAAGAATCGTAGAGCAATGTACCATGGATTTGATTTACATTTAGTTACACTTCCCGCACAATTAGGGAGAATTAATTTGGGTTCGGGTTTTTTACTTAATTGGTGTCGTTTTGAATGCATAAGTTCCCACAATAGTAGTACCTAATACCGCTGAGGGAATGTATCTTATATCACTCATATCCAGGATGCCCCCGCATGACTACGCAGACGAGATTCTCGAGAGCCGAGAGCATTCTTTTCTCGGGGTATGTTAGACTACCATCGACGAATCACTGAGCTTTGAGAGTTCATTTTGATAAATCCCCCATTCGCTCATAATTGAAGTTGGAGGGGTGTATTTAACAATATAAATAATCAGAGAGTTCACATTAATCTAAAGGCAAGTTCCAATCCCCGTGTTAGCTTAGATCTAATCAAGGGAAATAGATAAACCCATAGGTCTGGTGGTTGAGCCACCAATTAAGTGGTAGTAACTTTACGAAAATCCTGATAAGGAAAAGCAAAAGTTCTGATGTCAACAGGAAATGGGTGTGAAGTATTGAGAAAGAAAAATACCCAGATCTTGCAAGAGAATTTGGAATACAGGTAGCTGGTTTGATCTTGTCTTCGAGATAAGCAAGGATATCTAATCGATGAATATGGAGAAATCCAATTCCAATAATTAGGAAATCTTGGACAATAACCAGATCCATATATAGAACAAAGCAATGTACTTAATCGCCGGAATTGACTATTTCATCAGATTTCACCGATAGTTTTTTCGCTTTCTCATGAAACTCGATTAATCCCATTTTTATATATGCAATTTATTTTTCTGCTTACGCTTGTTTTAAGCTTATTTGACATTATTCAATATTATAGGATTTTAATTTTTGTTGTTTAGATAAAACTCTCACTATGAGTTTTGAGTCCAAACAAGATGGAATTTTAGTAGTTTGGTAGTTGATCTCACTCCGCTATCAATCTCTCGTGGAATGATACCTCGGACTTACATTCAAATTTTACTTACCAGGCGGCTCGTGCACTTACAAGAAGTCATGGACTCAACCCTTATTTTTAATCATCATGAACATTAAGAGAAAATTATTTTATCATAAAAATTATCCAAAGTAACATGGATACAAGAGAAGTGTAAGGCTCTTTAATTATGTTAATTTGAGGGGTTTTAGTCTATATAGAAAAAGGCAAACAAGTTTTTATGTGCCGGGGATTGAAAGAATTAATTAGATCAATATTCTGACAAAAGAAGGAAATGCTAATTTGGACATTTTATAAACGAAAAGAACAAAAATAGCTTTTCAAGTAGTGGCTACATCAACCACTAATCTTTAACAAGCCATGTTGAAAATATTTGTTTAGTTTGACTAATCCTATTAATCTGAGTGTGTTTTGATTTCAGGAAAACCTTTAATGCATAGGAAACAGGATTCTGACCTGATTCCAATAGACACTGAATTGGAGAGAACACTCAAGAGCTTAAGAAAGACAAAAAGAGCAGAAAACGCAGCTATGGCAGATGAGAGACATGACTAGATAACTAACGGTAGGATGCTGAACTAGAAGGCCTCCCATTACTCGACACATAATGGAGGATTTCCGGGAGGCCTATTATTCAGAAGAGTATTCTCGCAATCGGGACAAACTTACCGTGGATGCAAATAATTTCGAACTAAAGCCAACCTTGATTACAATGGTCTGCAAATATCGCTTACCTGTCATCCCACCGAAGACCCAAACGAGAACCTGGGAAGATTTCTCGTGATGGCGACACAAGAAGCTGAATGGTGTGAGACCAGAGGTGATAAAGTTGCATCTCTTCCCATTTTCTTTGAGATATATAGCAGCCACATGGTATGAATCATTACCATATGGTTCGGTTGATACTTGGGAAGAGTTGGTAGAAGCCTACTTGGGCAGATTCTTTCCCCCATCTCTCACTTCAGAGAGAAGAAGAGAGATAATAGTATTCCAACAAGGGGAAGATGAGAGCCTATATGTAGTCAAGATTCAAGAGATTGTCAAGAGGTGCCCGGTGCATGGAATAGATTTGAAGACCCAGATGGACATAGTGTATCATGCTTTAAATGATACATCTAAGGGCATTTTCGATGCTTCATGTTGTGGAGCATTCAAATGAAAAAGTGCTTAAGAGGCGAGAGATATGATAGAAGACTTGGCAAAATGCAATATGAAAGCTCCATCTGAGTTTTCAAGGGGAAACAACAGAGGAAAAGGGGTCATGGAGCTGAGCAAGAGGAATGTACCCATGGAGGCAAAGTTGGATGCCATAATGCATAGGATGGACAACAAGAGAGAAGATGCACACCGTCTTCATGAAAATAGGAGCAAAGTGGGAAAGAGAACTATGAGAAGAAGTGCCGGTGTGCCAACGTAAGAAGATTCTTATGGTGCTGAGGAGGTTAAGTACGTGAACGAGCCAAGAAATTACCATTTCTGCCAAATCCTAACTCGCCCACACACTACAATCCAAAGATCGAGGAACCATGAGAATTTCTCATATGGTGGAGGGCATTATAAGGCCCAAGGCACTGACAGATAACAAGGATATCACAGCCCACCAAGGTTCCAACAATGCCATCAAGGAGGTGGGAAAAGGTAAATGAACATCGCACGAGGAGGACTCAACCACTCAAGAACAAATGCCGGCAGCTCATGGGGACAACAAGAGGCTATTACAATTCCATGAATGTAAACTCCAAGCCACTTGAAGCTTGCTCTGGATACTCAAATGTTTCGTAAGAATGCTGCCTCATTGAAAAATTTCGAGACATAGTAGGGCAACTCGGCCCGAATATGCCAATCGAGCAAGGGTACATTCCTGACACTCGTAAGAACCCAAAGACCGCATGGCAATTCAATTAAGAAGTGGGAAGGATTGAGCAAAGAACAAAAGGACAAAGGAAAGAAGAGATCGTGCGTAAAAGAAGAGACTGAAAATAAGGAGAGAAGAGCACCCGATTGAACAAATCGAAAGGAATAATGACCGTAAAGAAGGAAGGAGTACCACTTATACACCTTCGCCATTTGGTCGTAGACTTAAGTTAAGAAGAGAAGAACAAAGCTTTCTAAATTCTCGACATTTTCAAGAAATAGAAATAAATATCCCATTTGCAAGAGGTAATCGCCAAATGCCTCTTTATGCAAAATTTCTCAAGGAGATATCGAGCAAGAAAAGGAAGATAGCTTCGAGGAGGAATAGAAACTTGATCACCCGCAGCGCCATTATCCAACAAAAGCTCCTGAAGAAAGACGTAAGGACCCGGCAGCTCACCATTCCCGCTTCCATAGGGAAATACATGAATTCAAGAAAGCTTTATGTGATTCCGCGCTAAGATAAATTTGATGCCTCCATCGCTGTGCAGACTTAATTTAGGGGAACTTACCCCAACAAAGCAATTACATCAGCAGATGGCCGATGCATCAATGGCACAACTAGAAGGCATTCCAAAGATGTACTGTCAAGGTCAGGGAAATTCATCTTCCCAAGTGATTTTGTTATCATGCGTGATGAGGAAGATACCAAGTTCCTTTGTTGCCGGAAGACCTTCTAGCAACCCTGAGCGGCCTCTTGATAGATGTACAGAAGGTGTGAACTGGACAATTGTGGTTGGAAATGAAGCAGCCATTTTAATATTAATAGGAGTTTGAACTTCCCGATGTGATGCAGCATAGCCAGGTGTCAGAGGAAACAATAGCCTTTCTCAATGTTGAATTGAATTCATTGTATCCAACACTCTATCAATGAAATTGAGATGAATTTTCGTGATCTCAGAGTCTGGTCGTGGTTCGCCTTCAAATTCTTTTTAACAAGGAAACAATTTCTCGAAAGAGCAAATGAAAATGAAATAAGATGAAAAGACAAATTAAACAAGAAACTCATGAGCAGAAACTAGCGCGTATGGGTTAACATTGAAAGAATTGCCCACTATTTAAAATATGAGTTTTTAGAACCGTAAAGAGAAAACCGCTTATCATATCGCTTGTATCGATCGTAAGCTTAAGAACGGTTGCTGGTAATTTTGGAAAATACAAGGAAGCAATTGCTCGTCAATCGATGATCCGGCGGGTATCGCCCATTTGCATGCACAAAATTTTGTCGGGTTGATAATGCAAAAACTTCTATTGAGTATCAAAGAGGCTTTAACACAAAGGATGAAAGAAGGTCAAGAAGTTCAAATGGGTTAAATGCGTGTTTTATATACGGTATATCGTATAGTTCTTGGTAAGCCCAAGGCATGTGGTTCCCAAGAAAGGTGGATTCACCGTGGATCGAAATGAAAAGAATGAACTCGATTCCTACAAGAACCGGTGACAGATGGAGGGTGTATTGACTACTTAAAATCAATATCGCAACCGTGAAAGGACTACTTTCCCCTCGCTTCATTGATCGTGATGATAGGTTGCAGACACCCTCATTTTGTTTTCGATGGATACTCCGGATATAACCAAATTGCTATTGCAATCTCGAAGATCGTGAGAAAACCACTTTTACATGCCCATTTGTACTTTCGCTTTTAGAGAAACGCCATTCGTTTCAGGTAATGCCCCGTACCTTCCAAAGATGCATGATGTCTATATTTTCCGATCAGCGTATGCAGTTATGGAGATCTTCATGGATGATTTTGATGTTGTATGGATCCGGGGCTTTTGAACAAAGGCCTCGCATAACTTGGGGACAAGATTTAAAGGTGCAAAGACAAGAACCTAGCTCGAATCGGGAAAATGCCATTTTATGGTTACAAGGAATTGTCTTTTAGCACATGATTTATGTAGCAGGCTTCGAGGTAGACCGTGCAAAGTTTCAATTAGTTAGAAATCTAATGCCACCCACTACAAACCAAGGGAATTAGAAGTTTCTTAGGACATGCCGGATTTTATAGGAAGGATTATCGAGATTTCTCAAAATCGCAGACCACTACGCAGATTGGCCGAAAAAGATACTAAGTTCTATTTTTGATGAATCTCATAATGCATTTGAAGAAATCAACCAGACTAGTTGAAGCTCCCATCATGGGAATACTGTATTGGAGCAGAATTTGAAATCATGTGTGATGCCGTTGATTTTGCAACGGGAGTCAGACGGGACGTAAAGATGAAAAGTTGTTTAAGGCCATCTAACGTGCTAGCAAAACCTTTAATGAAGCCAAGAAAATTACTCTACTAAAATTGAAAAGGAGAGCCGGGCAAATAGTATTTTGTATGTGAAAATTTAGGGCCATATATTTTGGGGTCCTATGTTGTTATACACACCGATCATGCAAAGAATTAAGTATCTAATGTCAAAAGAAAGCAAGCAAAGCTCTGGGGATCGATCAGTGGGTACTATTATTACAGTGAATTTGATTTAGAAATAAAAGACAAGAAGGTTTGTGGATAATGTGATAGCTTCGATCACTTGTCAAGTGAGTAGAGAAACCTACTATACAAGAGGAAGGCAGAGAAATAGCAAAAATTTTTCCAGATGAGCAAAGTATTCCAAGCTTGTCACTCCAATCACCCCGTATGTCGATATTGTGTGTGAACTTCTACTGTGGAATTATGCCACCGTATCTGCCTACCAACAGAAAAGCTAAGGATCGACAAGAGGTACTACATCCGGGATGACCCATTATTGTTTAAAAGAGTGGTTTACACATTATAAGGATGTGTACCGTGGCGTGAGCAAAGAAAGATTTTACAAGAATGTCATGCATCACCATACGGGAGGGACATTTTGCAGAGATAAAAATGGTACTCACAAAATTCTTCTTCGCCAGGATTTATCGCCTACTATTTTTAAGGACCGTTTGAATGGGTGAAGTTATGTGATCAATGCCAAAGAATGGGAAATATCAAAGAAAAGGCATGAGATGCCCCTGCAAGGTATCCTGCTGGTGCAATTGTTTTATGTATGGGGAATGGATTTTATGGGGCCTTTTTCAGTTTCATTTGGAAATACCTACATACTCCTAGTTGTGGATTATGTATCAAAATGGGTTGAGGCAACAACTTGTCCAAAGAATGATGCCAATACAGCTGTGGGATTTTTACAAAGAAATATTCTCACAGATTTAATGACACCTTAACTATAATTAGGCGATGGAGGGAGCTATTTTAGGGGGTCAAGGTGTTTGACAAACTCATGAGCGTATATGGTATCAAACATATTCATGAGCTTGGCTTATCACTCAAACAAATGGGCAAGCTGAAATTTCCAATGTAGGAGATAAAGAGAATTCGAAAAGACTGAGTTACTGTGCCAGAAGAGATTGGTCGTTATTGGACGACGCACTCTGTGCATACAGATCGCTTAAAACTCCCATCGAATGTCCCCATACAAAGCTTGTCTTTGGAAAACTCCTTGTCACCTACCTCTTGAGCTAGAATATAAAGCTATGTGGCCATTAAGAAGCTTAATTTTGATTTTAAAGCCGCGAAGAAAGATAGGCTACTTCCTAGTTAAATGAATTGGAAGAGTTGAGAATGAAGCCTATGATAAGGTCACTCCACAAGGATAAAAACAAAAATGGCATGATCAATCGAATTTTGAGGAGGGGAATTCACAAGTGAGATCAGTCTTGTTATTCAACCCGTACTAAGACTTTTCAAGGAAAGTCGAAATCCAAATGGAGGACTATTTACAAAGGGTATCAAGCACGTTTGGGGGCAAAGTTGATAATTTCTAGAACCAGCAATCATGAGGAGTTCAAAGTTAATGGTCAGAGATTAAAGCACTACCTTGGGAGAAAGCAATTGGAAGAGTAACCCTTAGTTTTGAACAAGGGAAATTGAAGAAACAGAACAATGGCAGTAGAAAGTCCAACTAAAGACTAAAAATTGAGCAGCTTTGTGGAAGGCAATCCACACCAGTTTGTTTTTAATTTTTCTTGTTATAGTTTAAAATTTATGTGTTTAAATTTCTAATAGCATATTGTGATTTTATTCATTATTGATTGAAGCAGCAGGTAAATATTTTTTTTTTTTTGTTTTACAAAGACAATGAAGATTGTGCAAAAAGGAGAGTCCCAATCAAAATCCTAATCAAAGATAAGAGACCAAAAAGTGGCAAGATATTCTTCCTTGATTTGAATTTAAAATTTGTCTTTGATATAGCATGATTGAAAGTTTGGGGGAATTTTTATCTTGTTTTGATGCTTAAATTTTGAATGTGATGCATAGTGGAATGTGTTGGAATTTTTTGCATGATGAAGATGAATTGAGTTGTAGTTGTTTTGATTGAATTGAATAAATTGAAATTGCCAGTGGAATTTGAGGCGATGTTTTGTCGCAACATTTATCCAAAAGATGCAAACTAAGAATGCTTGATGTGAAAAATAAAGTGGAAAAGAAAGTCAAAAATAATGAAACCGAGGTCACGATCGAATTAAAGAAGCGGAAAGAACATTTTTATGTCAGAACATCAAATTCCCCTGCCGTGACATCAGTCACAACAAAAATTTTGTGATGTCAATTTCGTAATAGTCCAAAAGTCAATAAAAGTGGATTTTAAAACCTCTCATTTTGGGCGTCCTAGCAGTTAAAAAATTAAATTCATTGAAAATCATTAATTTAGAGGCTCAATACTTAATGTCGCGACTCCCATATCGCTGTCATGACATTTAACCCAGCGTTTATTCCACTTCAAATTCCATTAGGTTACAATTCACCCAAACCTTTCAGTTCTGCATCATTCATTCAGAATCTTTGAAATAAATAGTTATTAATGCAGAAACAGAAATCAATGTCTTGATTGAACGAATTGGTTTAGTATGCTTAGTTTCAAGGAGAATAATCACAGGGAATTTAATAATCCCTAAGAAAACGATCAATATTCTCCACCAAATTCCCAAAACCTCTGTTGGAAATATCAAGAGATGCAAGAATTCGAGAAACCTCATTCAATTCATTCATCGAAAATTTAAAGAAAGAATAAATGGCCTTGTAGTTCCCAAGAGACGCAAATCACTATAAAAGGATGGGATAACAAAGGAAAACAAACAAGGAGAATGAAGAGAAGGAGAATGAGAGAAAAGAAGAGTTCCATGTTATGAATTACGTAGTTTATGGAATGAATGAGCTCTGAAAACAAAACCAATTCCATTCCCTATTCCATAAAAACTGTAATCAAGAGAGTGGTGGTTGATGGGAAAGGAATTGGAAGAAGAGTTAATTAGAACCCATCAACCAAGAAGCTCCAAAGAAAAAGGGAGAAAGTGGTCTGACTTGTCAGACACCCTTGTTAATGTACCGAATCACTCGAGCAGCTCAAGGTCTGGTGAACCAAATGAAGCAGGAGCTGCAACCTTCAGAGGGAACAGATAGGATTTTAGATCAAGAAATAGAGAGTTATTCTCTAATTTGGTTATAGTTCATTTGTGGTGAGTTATCAGTATAATATCGAATGTTTTGATATTTGAATAAAATTTATTGATCTCGAATTGATGGAACATGATATATGAAATTTGTTTTGTGTCATTTTCTATTTAGCATGATGAAATAAATAAATGCCTTTTCAGAAAGAATCAATAAATAATTATGTTCTTTCCTAAAGAACACAATTTCGTGAAGAATCGTGGCGTGAATGATTAAATCGAAATTGGGAGTATCGCTTACACAAGCTTAATTTCAGATAGATTGCAAAATTTGAAATTTGGTTATCACGATGGAACAAAAAATACTTGGTTGAAATAATGTAAGTAGACAAAGAATAAATACAAGTTTTGAAGAAATAATACACTTAGGTCAACAAACTATGAAACTGAGAGGAATTAGGAACAAACTCTCCTCGGGAAATTCAAGACTAAGAGTCCATAGTCCTAGAACTTGTTATTAGATTATTGATTTGAGGCGAAATCTTTAGGTGAAAAACAACAACAAGAAATGATAGAGGCCATCCTTGGCGCATTGAGCTTTTCTAAGCCTACCCTCAATATATGCTTGTACATTCTCTGGGCCCTTGATTTGAGCCAAATAAGCCTTATTTCTTCAATAAACAGCAATCGAAACCTAAATTCCCTTCCTGCAATAAACCCGCAAAGAAAGAGCCTCAAATTATCCGCCTAGCTCGTAAAAAGTTTACTATAAAGAAAGAACAAGTTCGGGGGGGAGAAATATTTCCAAATTTTACAATGAAGGAGGTGAAGAAGTAAAGAAGGTGGTTAGTGAAATAGGAACAGTTTTGTCTTGTGGCCTATTTCCCTTGAACAATTAAGCTCGTGAGGGGTGTTTTAACACCTAGTACCCTATCACCAACCGGTATGGGAAGCAGTTAGCCCAAAGTTCTCTAAGAGTAATAGAAAGCCTAAGAAGACAAAACATTGCACTATTCCCAATCCTAGAAAAACAAAAACAAAAGAGTTCGAAAAAGAAAAAAAAAAACAAAGGAACTGGCATGAATAAAGTGCATATGGAAATTGAAATTCCCTAAAAAGAATTCAACATGAAGATGAATCAGGCCAAGATTGAAGAGAATTAGCAAGAACAAAGAAGAAAAAGGGTGAAAGTTGAAGGTAACAAGTATAGAGAAAAGGTGGAAACTGGGTGATTTACAACTTAAAATTTTCCATTATCTACCCAATTACCTAAGCCCAACATTACAAGCCTGAAAGACCTCATTGGTTTTGAAGGTTGAATTTACCTACATTAGTGAAGATCAATATGAAAAACAAGCCTATGGGACTTTGACAAACAGTCCAAGAAAACTCCGAGAAGATTAACTACATTCAATATGAAGATGAAAAGGATTGAAGACCTGCACACACACACAGAACAAGACTTGTTGAATAAACTGTTTAAATACATTAGTTCATAAAGAAATTTGTGATAGAAGTATACCATGTCTTATTCTTGAATCCAAATTGAAATTTAACATGATGCTGGTATCTCTTAATTCCAGATTAGAAGGTGGAATGAGAAAGACTGTGGTATGAATCAGAAAAATGTCCTTAAAAATTTTCTAAGCTTATTTGTTTGAGGACAAACAATTCTTTCTTCTCTTGCTTCGTGACAAGCAAAATTTTAAGCTCGGGGAATGGATGAGTCCAAAAACTCTCATTAGATTTTTAATCCATTTTTTGAGTATATTACGTAGATAAATGTTGATTTGTTTACGTAAATGTGGATATTTTACTCAAATTTCATTTTGCATGAAAATACGCCAGGCTTCAAATCTTAGCAAAAATCGTAAGAAACCAAAATTTCGCAAAGCACTGAGGTCATTAACCGAAAATTTAAGTCGCGATTGTAGTCAGCTTCACCATTCCAAGTCACTACATCAACAAATTCTCGCTTGAAGAAGAAAATAGAAAACTTGAACAAGTGAAGTCGTGATCAAGAAGGAGGATGCATAAAGAAAATGTGGTCGAAGACTAAAGGAAACAATCAAAGGAAGAATTACGTCGCGACATCACTTACGCCCGCGACGCCTGCAAGCGATATGAATGATGTCGCGACACCACCGAGGTCACAAAGCGATCCCGCCTATGAAGCCAAGAGAGGTCTTTGCAAAAAGAAAGAGCTTGCAACCAGTTTTTAAATGCAAGGCTCCATTTCATGTCGCGACACCGCTATGATGTCGCGAAATAAAAATAGGAAGATTCAAAGTGCAACCAAAAATAGAGTTTGAAAGGAGGTCGTAACCTGTAGCCAAATAGAAGCACTTGCCAAGAACTAAACTTGCGACCTTTTACAAATCAAGGATTAGAAATATGTCGGGACCACTCATTAAGGTCGCGACCTGAAGAAGAGCTTGAGCGTAAGAAATTAAGGTCATGACACCACCTTGAGGTCGCGACCGGAAAATAGGTGGGTGTTGAGGAAATTTGTTGCAAACGAAGAACCGAGGTTGCAACCGTAAGAAAAGAAATGGGAAGTAAAAGAGTGTCGCCACATCACCACAGGTCGCTATAAAATTGAAACTTGGGCGAAGGCAAGAAGACCACCAACACAATTGCAACCAAGAAATCAAAGTCACAACATGAAGTCATCATACAAATAAAAGTGGTCGCGAACCTAAACTGGCGTCGCAACTCGTATCGGAAGAATAGAAAGACAATGATGTCGCGACATGTAACCAGGTCGCGACATCAACATCGGGCGAACATCAAAGCAAATGAGGTCGCGACACAAACGATGTCACGACTGACCGAACAAAGCAATTTGGTAAGACAAACTGGTTGCAACTTAAAGAAAGAGGTCACGACTGATCATGAGCAATCAAGAGAAGTCCATGTCGCGACATCAACTTGATAATGCGACATAGGACAAAGCAAATGGGCTTTTTCTTCGAGTTCCAATCGAGCATTTTAGATTCGCCCAAAATTTTCTTTTACAAAGATAAATAGATATCTTTAGAAGAGTAAAGCGCTTTCCGTCTTTCACTACCTTAAAAGGGAAAAGAAGAGGAACTCTGTATATTTTAGAGTAGATTTTTATTTATTTTATTTTATTTTTAGTTTCATTTTTCTGCTCAATCATGACCAGCAGTAGACGAGTAGAGCTGGATTTTTAGCTATATTATTTTTCTTAAGTATTACTACTCGAAATTTATGAAATCTAGACAAATTTCGAATTCATTTCTTCTCGCTTTATTGCAATTACAAAGTGGGTCGTGGCGTGATCTATGCTCCATTTCTTAATTCGCACGCAAGAATCAGAGCGCAAATTACCGGATTTGATTTACATTTAGTTGCCAGCTTTCCGCACAATTAGGAGAATTAATTTGGGTTCGGTTTTTACTTCTTAATTGGTGTCGTTGAATGGATAAGTTCCCAATAGTAGTACCTAATACCGCGCTTGAGGGAATGTATCTTACTCGATATCTGTGATGCCCCTTCGCGTGATACGTAGATTCGAGATTCTGAGAGCCGAGAGCATTCTTTTCTTGGTATGTTAGACTACCTTGACGAATCAATGAGCTTTGAGAGAGTTCATTTTGATAAATCTCCCATTCAAGCCATAATTAGTCGAGGGTGTATTTAACAATATAAATAATCAGAGAGTTCACCTTAATCTAAAGGCAAGTTCCAATCCTCGTGTTAGCTTAGATCTAATAAAGGGAAAGGGATAAACCCATAGATCTGGTGGTTGAGCCACTAATTAAGTGGTAGAAACTTTACGAAAATCTTGAGAAGGAAAAGCAAAAGTTCTGATGTCAACAGGTGGGAAATGGGTGAAGTATTGAGAAAGAAAATACCCGGGGATTCGTAAGAGAATTTGAATACAGTAGCCGGGTTTGATCTTGTCTTCGAGAGAAGCAAGGATATCTAATCGTGAATATGGAGAAATCCACTCCAATAATTAGAAATCTGACAATAACTGCATCCATATATAGAACAAAGCAATGTACTTAATCGCTCGAATTAATCGTTTCATCAGATTTCACCGGGAGCAAGCTTTTGCTTTCTCTCAGAAACTGATTAATCCATTTCTTATATATGCAATTTATTTTTCTTCGCTTACGTTTGTTTTAAGCTTAGTTTGACATTATTCAATATTATAGGATTTTTAATTTTGTTGCTTAGATAAAACCTTCACATGGTTTTGAGTCCAAACAAAGATGGAATTTTAGTAGTCGTAGTTGATCTCGCACTGGGCTATCAATCTCCTGTGGAATGATACCCGACTTTACATTCAAATTTTACTACTTGTATGGGCCGTGCACTTACATAAAGGTCAGCATCGAACCCCTTATTTTTAATCATGAACATTAAGAAAATTATTTTATCACAAAATTATCCAAAGTAACATGGATACAAGAGAAGCTGCAAGGCTCTTTAATTATGTTAATTTGAGGGGTTTTAGTCTATATAGAAAAAGGCAAACAAGTTTTTATGGCGTCGTTGCCGGGGATTGAAATAATTAATTAGATCAATATTCTGACAAAAGAAGGAAATGCTAATTTGGACATTTTATAAACGAAAAGAACAAAAATAGCTTTTCAAGCAGTGGCTACATCAACCACTAATCTTTAACAAGCCATGTTGAAAATATTTGTTTAATTTGACTAATCCTATTAATCTAAGTGTGTTTTGATTTCAGGAAAACCTTTAATGATAGAAATAGGATTCGACCGATTCCAAAGAGATTAATCGAATTGGAGAACACTCAAGAGCTAAGAAAGACAAAAAGAGCGTAAAAACGCAAATATGGCGTATGAGAGACATGACCAGATAGCGGAACAGAGGATAAGAAACTGTAAGGCCTCCCATTACTTACATAATGAAGGATTTCGGAGGCCTATTATTCAGAAGAGTATTCTCACTCGATGCCCACTGTGGATGCAAATAATTTAACTAAAGCCAACCTGATTACAATGGTTCAAGAACATCACATCGGTCATCCCAATCAAGACCCAAACGAAAGACCGGGAAGATTTCTCAGATGGCGAATACAAAGTGGAAGCCGAATTGGTGAGACTGCAGGTGATAAAGTCGCATCTCTTCCCCATTTTCGAGAGATATAGCAGCCACATGGTATGAATCATTACCATATGGTTCGGTCGATACTTGGGAAGAGTTGGTGTAGCCTACTGGGCAGATTCTTGTCACTAGATTCTCGCGAGACCTAATCTTAACTAAGACAAATCTATTTCACATCCAAGATTTAGAGAATTTTTTAGGCTTCCCCGAACCATTCTAGTAATTTATGATCATTTAACCATTTTTGAAATTTTCTAATTTTTTTCCATAATTTGTACTTTCACCCCTCCACTTTCCTTAATTGCAAAAGTGCCACAATTATTTGAAAACTTTACAATTTCACCCTTAAAAACAACTTAAAAAAATTCTATTATGGCACTAAAATAATTAAGGAAGCCCTTGGTACACCTACGTGACCTTAGGATAACACGTGCCATACCACCTATCGAGAAAAGGGGCGTTACAATGGGGGTTAGAGGATTGCCATCCATCCTTTTGAGGACAATTAAAACGATTATGCCCCATTGTTTTTCATAAGCCACATCGAATCTTAACACTTGGTTCTTTCAAGTCCATTTAATTCCTTATCCTTGATGATCTTGGACGCCCCTTATCCCTTATCATTTGAGGATCAGATGGAGAGTAGGAAAATCAGGATACAGCTAACAATCTTTATGTGGAATAGGACTAAATTCCATTGCATAACTACTAGCATATGTGTCCATCATATAGTATTTATCAACTAATTGCCAACTCTCAATTCTCATATGCGCACAAATTGCTAGCACATGTGAGCATGGGATGCCAAATGATTGCCACTTATTACAACTACATGTACCTTCATTCAACTTAACAACTCGTTTATTATGTTCCTTATCCATGTGAAATCCATGTAGAGTTGTAATTACTTCGAACATTTGATTATTTTGAGAGATGATAGACATAGTATGTCTACTAGCCTTGGCTTCAGCTCTTGTGAATTTATTAACTGCATATGCAGTATACATATAGAGCCATATGTCATTCTAGCACATATTTCACCTGTACATGTCTCAAAGTATGATACACATCGATAGAAAGTTAATTGAACAATTGTAGTGATAGGTAGCATTCGTGCCCTTTTAAGCACCCATTTATGCATTCAACAATATTTGTAGTCATCCACCCATATCGATAACCTTGATCATATGCTGGAGCCCATTTTTGAGTATCTAACTTTGAAAACTAGGCCACACTATTTGCATTTAGTTGCTTTAGATCCTCCATGAAACACTTATATTTCTGTGTTTGATGTTGCACCCCAGCCCTATATGCCACATCTTTTAGAATCTTGTTTCTAAATATGTCATTAAAATTACTCACCACGTGTCTAAGATAATATTGATGTTGTGCATGAGGACGCTCCATCCAATAGATGGATTTCTAACAACAACATTTATTCCAGCACGACGATATGAAATTAAGCATATCCTTTCTCTTTGAGTGACGTGACATCTTAATGCATTAAGAAACCAAGACCAACTATCCTGTGATTTCTCCTCAACAATTGCAAATGCAAGGGAGAATATATGACCATTTGCCTCAATTGAAATTGCAATTAAAAGCTTTCCCTTGTATTTTCCATATAAGAACGTACCATCAATTTGTATAATTGGTCTACAATGTTTAAACCCTTCAACACACATGGCCCAAAAGTCCAAAAACCCTCACATAAAACGTACGTTCCCAGAAATCTCTACTAAAGGTATTGTCTTCCAAGCGACTTTTGTTCCAGGATTGGTTAGCTTAAGGATGTTCATCCATTTAGGAAATGCTTGGTATGACTCATCCCAATCCCCAAATGCTTTGATCATTGCCTTTCTTTTAGCTTCCAAAATTTTTTTTAATGGACATCTTAGCGAAATTTATCCTTCATCATTTGATGCAATGTAGCGATAAAGGTCATGTACTTTGAATTCACATTTCGATCTCTCGTAATCACCTAGTGGCCTAATCGAGAGTGATCCTCGTTATACTGGGATAAAACACAAGTGTGTGGACCAAACATACTTTGTTATCTCTCAAACAATCCATGGTTTTTACGACGACTAAGCCTTCAATTACATCATCTTCCATATTCTCATACCACACTACCCATAAATGTGGTCAGGACTCACAAACAAACTCAAATGTTGGTTATGATATTAAATTACAATTTACAAGATATTGCAAATCTTCTTTGCTCAAATCTCAATCCTTTAAAAACAACTCACTTGATCCATTCCATAATTCTGTCAGGCCGTGATAGCTTTAAGGTGTGTTATTTATTACATGCCAATTCTAATTGTTTTAAACATCGGGATGACATAAAATTAGATTACACCTAAAGAAGCCTTATTTATCGAGGTTCATTATCTAAGTTCATCAACATAAATTTGCTCATTAATCTCCTCCACCAAAGTTCCCACATCATCTTCATTTGTTAGTGGGATATCAACATAGTTCTCTGTGGCTATAATAATTGATAATTGGTCACCACACCAAAGTTCCCTAACTTCACAAGATCAATTCCTCATATATTTTGGCCTCACAGGTACACTAGTAGCTAGTATCTCCATATTATTAGTAGTATTCGCTGAATAGTATACTTGTTCCACATGAGTGATCCCTTTCTGATATGTTTAAAAACATATTTCAATAGTATTTCGACTTATGGGATTTGTAAGGCAATACGAAACATTAACTTTACATCTTCACCATCTTTAATCGTAATCAGATGTAGTACACGTTCCCATTTTTAATCTAAGACTAAGATTGATTATGAAAAACCATGGATAACTTGGTATGAGCATGATTGATCGAAATTACATGACACATCTTATCTTCTAACTCATCATATGTTATCATATTGTTGACCAAAACACCTCTCTTTGGACAACTGTAACACCATTTGGACCATCAATGATTTCACCATTCTTGTAACAAGTAATTGTAATCAAACCATCCATTCACACAAGGCTCAAAAAGTGCTGCTTCGGAGCCCTATTCATGATAGGTTTTATGCTAAGACTAATCATATCAATTAATAATTGATGTGTTTAGGTCCAATTTTAAAATTAATGATACTTTGTTGTTTTTGGTGATTTTGTAGGTCTATATTCTACCATTATGTCCAAGTTTGATGACAAGCCTATGGGCTGGCTACAGGATTTTACAATGTTTTCAACCATAAAAATCTAAGGAATATGAAGTGGATTTCAAGAAGGAGACATGGGGATGCAAGAGGAAAAGTCGACAGTAGCAAAGCAGTGAATTTTCACAGATTGCGAAAATTAATCATAGCTTTCTAAAATTTCGCAATCCTAGCTTAAATTGAGACCACAGTTAGCTTAAATTTCGCTTAGCTCAGCGAAATTCATCACTTAGCATAAAATTCCCACTTCGCTTATTCACAGCTCTCGCTAGCTAGCTTAAATTACTGTTGATAGCGAAATTTTTGATTTCGCCATTCTCGTAGAATTTCGGGCCAGGCTAGCCAAATTTCGCAGTTAGTGAAATTTTCGCTACACGAAATTCCTGCATGTAACAAATCGCGCCTGCTTGGTATTTTTGGTCTTTAAACGACCACGCTTTTGATGTATTACCATTTGGCCCTTATGTGCTTCATTATTTTAGGCAATTTTGTATTTGCACACTTGGGGTTGACTATATAAGCCCTCAAGTGGTAAACTTAATCAACTTTTCATTTTATAAAGTTTCCAATCTTCTTTACTCTTAGGTTTCATTTGCTCCCTTCTCTCCTCTTCTTTCATTTCTAGCTGCTGGCCAAACACACCCCTCGAGGATGACAACTCAAGGGATGCTTACAAGCCTCATAGCTTTAGAGGAGGGTGGCTACTTTGGTTTTAAGTTGTCACAAAGGTCCCTCATGCTATAAATGATACAGTAATCGCATTTATGGTTCCATACCTTCCAAACTAGGCTTAATGCCATTTAATGTTGTCTTTGGTCAATATCATATGTTTTAGGTTCAAGCATGCTTAATGCTGATGCACTGATATCTTTAGATGCCATTTACGAGCCATCAAATGAGGTTAAATGCTAGGGTTTTAAAACTCGAATGGGACTTTGAATGCTTAGTACTCGCTCGACTCAAACAGAGGGCTCTAGGTTAGTTTTATAGTTAAACAAAGATCCGGGGTTTTGCTTCACTATAGGTCATTTGCCCTAATGCGAGGAAATAACCCGAGGACACCTTAACACCCCCATGTTATCGAGCTAGTGACCCAAGCCTTCAAAGTTACCATTTCACACTTCACTTTAAACCATTACAGTTAGTCAGTGAACATACAACCCCCACTGTTTTTAACAAAATCCGAAAATCCAAACAAAAGCCTTACCATTTTCCAAACACTGATGCAAATCATTCGTAGGATGAAAACCCATCCCCGTGTTCGACCCTAGACCGCTATGCTGCAGTAGCTTGACTAATGGGCAGTTAGGAGGAACTAAGGGGATATAAAATATTGTTGATTCCGAATCACCTTACCAGGGCACTAATCAAATGGCGCTCGCCGGATGGTGCCAAACTACGTATGATGAGTTGATGTGTACTTGTAATCCACATTACAAGTTTAGGTGACCTTTCAGATCCTTTTTGAATTTTATTAGTCAGAATCGCAGTTTACACTACTCGCGCTAATGCGACCGCTTTTTTGTTTCGCAGCCAGTTTTTTGCTTCAACTAACACCGACCTTTCAAAAGCTCATATGTTCTTTGCTGTGTCTAATTTCAGGTAATGTGCTTATGCGCACAGACAAGAGGGATATCGTAGATTGCAAAGAGTGAGGCACCAATGAACAGTATCAGAAATCAAGTGTGCACAAAGGGATTAAATGGATCCTCTACCGAGGAAACAGCAAAGTCACACACCCCTATGAATCCAACAACATACAAAGTCGACGTAGGAACACATACACTCCTAGAGTTAAGGTTCCCTCCCGCGAGGATGTAGCAAAGGGAGACCCTACCTAGTGCCCCGCTTCCCCACATTTCATGGTATGGAAAATGAAAATCCATATTCACACATACTGATTTGAGGAGGTATGCACTACTTTAAGGAAGGTATAACCGCATAGATTTGCCTGCTGGAAAGCATTTCCACCGACACTAAAGATAAGGGAAAAATTCTGTCTAATTCACCGAGGCCATGACTATTAGAAATCACGACCTTCGTCGAATTTTGAAGAAATTCTGCAACCAAGACCATCAGCCAAGAGGCGTATCTACACCTACCGCCTATGACAATGAAAAGTTCTACCAATGCTGGGAGAGATTCATAGATACCATCGTTAGTTGTCCACACTGGCGGTTTCGACACTGATGTTAAGGAATCATTTCTATAATGGTATGTCCCCGCCATGAAACAATTGCTAGAAACTATGTGTGGAGGTGATTTTTACAAACCCGGATGAGTTATGGATTTCGAAATATTGAAACTTCCAAGGGTTGGGATGAGCCGAACCCGAGAGAGGTGGAGAAAATTAGGCCTTCAGCACACCAAAGGGGAGGAATTTATACACTATCAGAGGACATGGAAATGAAAGCAAAAATCTCAACCCTAGCTAGGAAGGTGGAGGAGCTAGAAGGAAAGAGGTCCATGAAGTGCAGGCAAGTGACTGAAACACCGCACAGACAAATCTATTCACTGCTTGTCAACCCACCGCGCCCAGATAACATCATCCATGAAGTTCCTTCGAAGGATTTGATGTCGAATATGCAAATGCTTCGTGAGGTCAATACAAGCCACAACCTATGCCCTATGTAATACTCTACAATTCCACTGAAAAATCACTCCTAACCCCTTTGAAACTCTAATCCCCTCGCCTACGTGTTCCCAGGTGCCAAACTACGCTTTGTCTCCTCATTCAACCACAACCACCACCATCCCCCTTCCCGTGGAACAGCTTTCATATTAAACCTGAAAGCAAGGTGGTAGGTAACTCAAGTGAAGAACAAAAAGGGATCAATGCACACCGCCAATAAAGGATCGATTAATCAGAAGGATTGACACCAGAGAGTACACCAACAAAAGAATAGATGGGCTTTGAGAGCAATCTTAATCAAGACAGACAACCCAGATTCAATCACAAAGATCAACAATATTCTGAGGTGCGGTGGAGAGAGGAAGGTTTCCTTCCCAAACATTGCCAAATCCAAAAGGAGTACATGAGATAGGTTCATCCAGCAATTCAGGGATGGATGAAGTGAAGGCCATAATCACTCTGAGGAGTGGAAGAGAAGTAGAGCAACCAGTGCCCATGATCACAGGTAGAGACATGCAAGGAAAAGTGAATAACCTCGAAGGGTGATCACTGAGGACTCGATGAAGCACCGCACGCCACCCCATTTCCCCAAGCACTAAGAAGTAAGAAGAAGGCATCCCAAGAGTGTGCATCCCGGAAGTCCTAAGGTGGGAAGGTCAACATACCCTTTGGACATCATCAAACAAGTCCCCCGCCTATGCAAAGTTTTAAGACCTTTGTACAATCAAAAAGGGATTGGTATCAGAATAAAGCCTTCCTAACTGAAAGTCGGGCACTATAATCCAGCAAGACCCCGGGCCAAATACAGGATCCAGGATCCCCACAATTTCACCAACATCGAGGGAATTGCATAGATAAGGCATTGCTCGACGAAGGTAAACCCGTCGCCATACCTGTATAAGCGCTAGTTTAGGAGAGCTTGGGTCAACCAACATCACTTTGTCACATGATCGTGAAAGGACCTTAAGGGAATAGTTGAGGATGTGTTTGGTGAAGGTAGACAAATCTCTACTACCAAGAGGACTTTGTAAAGGTTTCACACCGAGCCACTTGCAAGGGCCCCAATCATGTTATAATTATCATGGAAGACCATTTTCGCCACTCACGCAATTATCAATTGTCAAATGAGTCATGCAACTCACTTTCGGGCAACATGACATTGGAGCTCTTCAAATATTTTTCACTGGCCACAAGCACAAACCATGGAGGGTGATGAGGATGAAGAAATGAAAGTCCGCCTAATCGTCGCGATGCAGAGGCCAACTACCCATAAATTGCAAGACATGTTTAAAGGAAATGAAATAACCGGTGGCAGATTGGAATGGCTTTAGCGTCACCACTCATGGTAACAATTGATTAGCCCAAAATCACCCTGTGACAAGGAAATCAAGCATGGACAACATCATAAGCAAAGAGCACGTTACCGCCGAGTGAAGGAGCCCTCCTCGACCCCCCAGCGACCAAGCTAGAAATTGAGCCGAGCCTGGGTGTCAAATGAAACCAAATCAGCCCAGTTTTGTTGTTTAAACGTCACTTATTTTTAGTAACTTTCCGTTTTATGGGCCTTTCCTATTTAAACCTCAAATTAATTTATATTTTTTATTTTTGTTAAACATATTAATTAATATTGATTATTTTGCCCTAATCCGCTCTTAAATCAAATTTGCTTCCTCAGAAGTCGGGGCATTTCCTCGCTATTATAGCGAACAGCCCAACGACCCTCTCTAGCTACTCCTTCAAGGGCTTATTTGAAGAGGGGGTAGGGGGCCTCATTTTGGTCATAGTTCCCACAAATTTTCCCCTCCCTCAAAGCCTTCGCCGCCCCGTCCACCCTGGGCCCCTTGCGCCGGCGCACCCACCGTGAGCCCTACACCGCAGCCCCGTTCTCGCGCGCCCAGCCAGCGCCACGCAGCCGCCGGCACGGAGAGCCACTCTCCGCCCCGCGCCCCGGCCGCCCTCACTTCAGCCGCGCCCCGCACCGCCACAACCACGCTCTCCCGTGAGCCCCCGGCCCAGGCCGCCACCTCAGATCGCAAAGGACCCCGGCTTCTAAGCGCTCCCACAACTGCGTTGTCCCGGTCCACTTTGGCCGCCGGGAGCCCTACCCTGTCCTTTCTCCCTCACCACAGCCCATGGTCCGCACCTCGAGGTGGGTCCCGCCCCGAGCCCTGGGTCGTTCGCGCATCTGTGAGCAAAAGTGAGCAGCCCTGGGGCCCAAACCTCCGGGGCCCCGAGCCGCCCCCCGAGGAGCCTCAGTGGATTCGGGAGGTACTGTGACCCGTGATGGGGACCCCCGGCCCCTTCACTGCTTCGTAGGAGATCCAGAGGGTCCACCCAAGAGGGTCCGTACATCAGACCCGTGGGAGTCCTCATCATCTGTGCCCGGAAATGACACCTTCACCAGCCAGCCAGAGCGACCACGCCCGCCATCGTCGCCTCGAGGATTAGGCGACCGTTATTCGTTGGGACCCCGATTCCGGGGAACGTCGGACTCCACGCCAGAGATTTCCATGGAGAGTCTTATTATGACGTCCCGAGACCGATCACGATCCTGTGTCTGGTGGATTCCATGCGACTGGACACATTACTCTTTCCATTGCTTACGACGCCACTAAGAAGTTCTACTATCCCCTTGAAAAAGCCTCGCCTACCACCCATGACCTCCCTGAGCGCCGAGTCCACAAAGCCCGATTCGCATTGATGATCGACCTGGAGTACCTAGAGCGGCAGACATTTCAGTAAAGATTGCCTCGCAAAGGCAGCCACCTCGGGAGGTTATCGAGACTGGCCTCAGCCGACTCAGTGAGAGATGGTCCGTTGTCTCGCCGAGACACCACTGGGCAGGCCAAGATTTTTCAAAGCAAGGCCCCACCTCGATGCTTCTTATTGATCATCCGTCTCCGACCAAATTCCTCTTCCCGCTACAAAGACTACGTCCAGAGGGGAGCTATTCTCGAGGCTCAGACGATCTCGAGGGATTCTGATTCAGTCCCTCTCAGTCAGCGACACCGCCTTGGTTACATTTTGGAAGATAAGGTCCAATCGCAAGGGCCCGGCTCGGCAGAGTATACTCTTGCTGATACCACGACCTTTGAGCCAGGTCCTGGAGCACTTGGGCTTTCCAGAGGAGCCCCGCATCGAGAGGAGGGGATCGATGCCCTGTGTCCCGTTTTCGAGCGAGCCATGGTGATGTCATTTTTCTCCCTCCAAAGAAACGGACTAGAGAGGTACCCATGAGGAGGCAAGAGGATCTCAGAGGAGAGATGATCCCGCCTCCCGAGGTAGAGATGAGGAGTCCAAAGGCCGATATATCTCCCCATCTCCTCCTCCACCGTCACCACGTACTCGTTGACACTCCCTACCATCATATACAAAGACAACACTCTCCGAGTAATGCTCATGTCGCACAAGGAGATAGCGTGTTATGGATGTCGTCTGGCTCATTAGCCTCACACAGCATCGATGGACCGCAGGTCGACCTTGAGCCGAGACTACTTAGAGCAAGACATACCATGCTCCAAACAGATCATGAGTCACCCCTGCCTCCCGCATGCTCTCGACCATAGAGATGAGCCACAGTAGCTAGTGAGCCTCCCACATGTCACACAACAACAAACAGCCTTCTGATCCTCCACCACCACGAGATTGAGGTGGTCAAGACTCCTGCCTCTAACTTTCCTATCCCTATTACATGTCTCGCTCTACTAGAGGAAAGTTAGAGGTGTGGAGTGTCTTCTCGTTATATTTTTGTATAGTTTTCAAGATATCAATCATTTACTAATTTGTTTAGGATTCATGTATTGTCAACAGTAGGTAAGTGATATTTTTGTATGTTTTGCCATTTCTCAGATAAATTTACTTCGTTATACTCAAAAGCTTTACAAAGACATTTGGCGCTTATTATACTCAGGCAAAATACTTTGTATCTTTATTTTCAGGTATCTACGTCATTTTCAATCGACAATTGAATTGCTTTTAATTGAAGAATTGAAACCTTTGTTTGTTACCTTAATGTTAGAAGAATTTACTGCATGTGATTTAGTTTTCGGGTCAATCGAGATTTCTCACGTCCAACCTCGAACATTCCCTGAGCTAATCACACACTCCGCACACCATCACTACCAGACTGTGAAATTATGTACCTCCTTTCACTTTCTGCAAAGCCACCTTAGACATGTTGATCACTCCATAATAAAGTTAGTGTTACCCATATATGAAAGACACCGTTGTCTTCCCAAAAAGGAAAAGAAAAAAGCAAAAAAAAAAAAAAAAAAAAAAATAGAAAAAGAAAATAAAAGTCGCGGACACTACTAAACCCGAACACCTGGCCCGAGGGTATATGGCGAAAGTTTCAAACTGGCGCCCTAAACCTTGATTGGTTGGGAGCCATCGACTTAATGTTCGCTACACGTGGATGGGTGGAGTTTAATGCTAAGGTCGTGCTTAATTTCTCAAAGTTATCTCTGGAAACCGGGGTATTCGCAGAAGCCTGCGGTCAAGCGATCCTTTCGCTTCGATGCCCTAAACCCACCGCTGGGGAGTCACTCCATGGACCCTTCACACGGACTTTGGGTGAAGTCGAGTTTTGTATTGCACCCTACATAGCAATCAAGGAAGAAATAAGAGTGTAGCTATCCCACTCAGTTTGGTCGCCAGCTTTAAGGCCATGGCAGTAGCTAGTTTGGGAGGGAATAGCTTTGCAATTTATCACTGAATCGTTACCTTAGGAACAATTAGATTTCTATGAAATTTAGGTTGATTTCCTTGAAATTGGCATTGCCCTAAAACTTGTTCTTATATGGTTTTGTTCTCTTATGCCTGCCGAACAGGTGTAAATTATTCATAAAGGTAAGCAGCTTACCTCAGGCATACACTTTTGAACCACATACTTCTTTGTAGAAGCACAAAAGATGCATCCCATCATTGTTTTAGCATTGCTAAGGGACTAGCAACGTGTCGGTTAGTGTGATTAGTGCCCAAAAGTGCTTTTGAGCCCTATTCACATAGGTTTTGAGGCCGCAAGACTCAATCATATCAATTAAGCCAATTGATGTGTTCAAAGTCCACTTTAGTACCAATGATGCCATTTTGAGTTTGTTTTGGAGATTTTGGTAGGTCTTTGCGTAATTTCAGCCATTATGTTCAAGTTTGATGACAAGTTGTGTGCTGAATATGAGGGATTTACAATGTTTTCAACCATAAAAATGAAGGAATATGAAGTGGATTTCAAGGAAGGAGGATGCAAGGGGGATGCGTAGAAAAGCCGACGAGTAGCAAAGCAGGAATTTTCTATGATTGCGAAAATTTCACTTAGGATTGCAAAATTTCGCAATCATAGCTAAAATTTCAACCCAATGAATTATATTTTTCGCTAGGCTAGCGAAATTTCGCTAGCCAGCTTAAATTTATCGTGCCTACCGAAATCCCTCCCACTGCTATTCACACAAATTTCGCTAGCTAGCAAAGTTCACCGCTGATAGCTTAAATTTGATTTCGCTATCTCGTAGAAATTGGCTATTAGCTTTTGTACCGCTAGAGTTACTAAATTCGCTAGGTTAGCGACCGCTAGGCTAGCTTAAATTTTCGCTATGCCAGCGAAATTCCCCGCATAAATAAATCTGTCGCTCTCGTGTTTTTGGTATTTTTGGTTCTAAATTCACGTTTTGATGTATTACCATTTTGGCCCTTATGCTTCATTATTTTAGGCAATTTTGTATTTTCACACTGGGGTTGACTATATAAGCCCTCAAACTTTGTAACCCTACAACTTTTCATTTTATAAAGTTTTCTCAGCCTTTCATTTTGTGGTTTCATTTAGTTTCTCTTCTCTCTCCTCTTTCTTTCATTTTCTAGTTGCTAAACACACCCCTGGAGGATGACAACTCAAGGGATGCTTGGCTAAGCCTTCATAGCTTGAAGAGGAGGTGGCTAGCTTGGTTTTGGGTCAGTTGGGCAGGGCTCGTCTCTCATGCTACAAATGATACAGTACTCGCATTTATGGTTCCATACCTTCCAAACTAGGGGTTTAATGCCATTTAATGTTGTTCCTTTCGTCAATACTTGCCATGCTTTAAGGTTCAGTGCATGCTTAATGCTAGATGCACTGATATTCTTTAGATGCCATTTATTTGTTAACAAATGAGTGTTAAATGTTGTGGTTTTAAACCGAATGGACTTCAATGCTTAGTACTGTCACCCAACAGAGTGGTTCTAGGGTTAGGTTTTATAGCTTAAACAAAGATCCTGCTTGGCTTTGACTATAGGTCATTTGGGTTCTAATGCGAGGAACAACCCGAGGACACCTTAATACCCCATGTTATCGAGCTTAGTGACCCAAGCCTTCAAAGTTGCCATTTCACACTCTTCACTTTAAACCATTACGCTTATTCAAAGTGAACATACAACCCCCACTCGTTTTTTAACAAAACTAAAATCCAAACAAAGCCTCACCATTTTCCAAACACTCCGATGCAAATCATTCATAGATGAAACCCATCCCCGTGTTCACCCTAGGACCGTCATGTCAAGAGCTTGACTACCAAGTAATAGGAGGAACTAAGGATACAAATATTGTTGATTCCGAATCACCCTACCATGGCACGAATCATTCATGTACCTATAAATAATCAATTTCAAGAAATATAAGGTTTAATAAATTGATTGTCACTAACCCAACAAAAATTTCACAACCTAGTCGTCGCATGTAATACACCATGTTCACATCAACTATAAAAAATTATGATATAACTTATAATGAACCAAAACAATAAATTTCAATCACACAACTAAGGATTTATTCTCCTTTATCAATGATGTTAAACAAAACACAAAACTACAATGAATAATGTATTCTAGGCCCCCACACCTAATAACCAAAGAATATAATAACTTAACATGCTCTCTCTTTGGAATGGGGATGCAAATGATAAAGAAAATAAAGAGATCGGTGGAATGGAAAGGAGATTCAATCGATGTGGTGTTTATGAAATTTCATGTTTTCGGCATTATCGAAAATTTGTGTTTTCAATGAAATTTTGTTTTACCACTAAACTGTCGGTGGCGTCTCTTATGCTTAAGATAGAAATTTATTAAATAATATTCATTCAACTCTATCTCTTTTTCATGTTTATCTAAACTGTAGGGTGGTTAGGTGAATTTGCAGCCATTTGAAATTGAATCTGCAAGGTGTGTCTCCTTATATTTGTATGGTCAATTGTTTTCAGGGTATTGAAACCATAGAAATAGCCAAAATTTTGTGTTATTGCTTGATTTCCATTTAAGTGAACGGTGGCAAGAAGGAAACAAGATTGAAATGTATGCATAAATTGAAATGTTGAATGGATTTCAATTTTCAACTATGTGGTTGGCCTTTGTTTGTTTCACTCTTAACGTGCAATTAAACCCTTAAAAATGTTTATTTGTTTTCCTTGTTCTCTTTCTATTTCAGGAGGAAAAAAAAAAAAGTAAAATTAGGCTGAAAAATATTGAGCTTAAACTTTCAAGCCACAATCTAGAAAGTAATTGATCTTGCAAAATTAAGCTTCACCTAGCTCAAAGGATCATCCCATTCTAAAACATGAAGGCCTGATAGAACCTATTTACAAGAAACAATTAAAATTTGAATTCAAAGAATAAAATTTTCTCTATATGGATAATACTTCCAAATTTCTTCCAAATCGAATCTCAATGTTTTCAATAGTGAATATGAACCAATGGGTTGGAAAAAAAAAATGGAAAACAAAAAAAATGATAAACAGAAGTAACACTGGAAAAATGGGTTGGAAAAAAAAAAAAAAAACAGGAAAACACCCTTCTTCTCTTCTTTCCCCCACGCCTACCTCCATATTAGAAACCCATCCTCACCTTCTTCTTCTCCCCACCCCCCCTTCTCCCTCCCCAACTACAGCCTGAACCCACTTGCTCCTCCCTTCTCCGCCCCCCACCCACCTCACTTCTCCCCCAAATGGAAACCTAACCCAACCCTCATATTCCCTTACCAACAATATGAACCCCACCACAACACTAACAGGACCACCATATTGACAATAACAAAATCACCTATTTTCCCTCCTCTCCTCCAACAAAAACCCAAAAAAATCAAATCGGGACCACCTCTTGCACAAAAAAAAAAATCAAAATGCAGGGACCACTCGATCCTCCATTATTCCCCACTCCACCGACCAAACCTTTCCCAAAAAAACTAGAAATACAAACAAGAACTTATAATGGAGGAAAAATAAAAGGGGAAAACCTCACCTAAGCACAAAAATCAGTGCTTGGCACTGTGGGGAAGAAACCATATTCGTGATGAAGAAGAAACCAAAATTGGTGCTTAGGGTTTTCTCTCAATTTTTTGACTCTCAAAACCCAAAACCCACTTTTTCAAGCTTGAATATTAAGTCTTGCTGATGTGGAGAAAACTTAGTTATATTTAGGATTATTTTCAAACTATATTTTTTTAAGATTTTTTTTTAATTTCTTTATTATTTTTCGGAAAGCTCCCGCTAAGAGCATGCACCATTTGAGGCACCAATATGTTTATAAAAAACTCAATTGATAATATATGATTTTTAATATTATATAATAAATTATTTTATTTATAAATAGAGATAGGATAAAATGCATAGATTTCGTTAGGGACACTTTTGGGTGACATTTTTTTTTAATTATTTTCGTATTAGGGCACATTAATACAAATTTTCCCTTTGTTTGCTTAAATTGTGCAACTCGAGTTAGTGTTTTTCACCACGAGAACCCCCACTTTTTACCATACTCAATTACTTTATGACATATGGGCAACATCATATCAAATATGGGTGAGAAAAACGGAATGGGAGCTCATGAAAAATCTTTGTCATCCTAGGATTACGATTTTAAGGTTTGTTATTATGTCCATGTTAATATCTCTATTTACAACGACTGTTGGTTTAAGGACCCAAACATCATCCATTTTAGATAAACAATGAGTTACGTTAAATCTTACTAAATATTACATGGTTGTAAAACTAGCTTTACTTGCACGAGTCCGAATTAGGTTTCTACCTTTATAAATGTTGTTGAACATGTTGAAAATTCTTTGACTATGTATGGTTTTCAAATTTTTGAGAGAAAATGCAAGAGAGAGTGATAAGATCAAACTGTATGATGTGATCAGTGTATGCCAAACTTCTGGTACTACCACCCAAGAACTTTTCAATCCCCGACAACGATGCCAAAAACTTATTAAGACTATTTTTCATATACATGAAAAGATGGATTTGTTCTTTTTTGTAAAATGACTCATTTAAAATTTGTGTGTGTGGTCTTGATCACTGCAAGTGCATAGGTCGTACAAGTAATAAAAGTGAATATTTAAAGTCTAGATATCGTTTCAATGAGGAAAGATGATAAATCAAAAGACTAACTACTCCATCTACTTAAGATCATTACTATTTGAACTCTACTGATATGATAATAAGAGGACTAAAATGTAGTCCTAGATTGAAATCTTAAATATACAAAAGTAAAGTTTCATAAAATTGAGGTTGAGGATTCATTGAATGAGACAAAACTGGACATGGATCAATTAGTAATAATCAATTTTTGCATCATTTCGATTCATAGCTCAACCATCAATTGGAAAACTGAGTTTGTCCAAGATGCACGGTAGTATAGTTTGGATTTCTCCCTCAACCATACTTTTCATCAATTAAAGGTTCATATTCATTTATGAGACATGATTCTAATCAGTTACTTGCAATATGTAACCCTCTTTCTAAGATTTAAGTATTTTTCCTTTTCAGTACTTCATACTTAGATCTTAGGACTAAAGAATTCTTGCCCCTATAGACAAGATATTGCAAGCCTTCTCCAATTTGATTGACACCTCATCCTACACTTCTGATGAAAATTTCCATCTCCTTGATTAGATCTTTGCTAACACAGGATCATAATCAATTCAGTAGAAATATGAGAGACCTTTGAGTGATTAAACAGATACTTCATTCAACCATCCTCTAATTATAAGTAAGTTGGTGATCTATTTGAGTAATCATTCAAAGTTCATTAGTTCCATAGTATTAGTCTACCATACCCACAAGGAACTGCTCTACACTCCTCGTGATTCTATCTCCGTGTCACCTGTAGGGCCTCGAAATCGAGAGCGATAATACCTTGCATTGGGTACACCTGCATCAGTATTGAGAACAAGTAAATTTATAAACAATATCAATGAAATAAATTCAAGAATTCTAATTAAAGATTTCTTCCATTTTATGCAACAAAATGACTATCATCAATGACCCATTTCCTGTGAGCTTAACTTTTCAAAACTGGTTTACTCATATCAATGACTAACTGATTAGGAAAATTCACTGAAATCATAAACGAACTAAAATAAATGAATTCCAGAAACTTTCTATCATCCATTTAAATCAAACACTAATGAAAAAGATGATTTTATAAAGAAATATCGCATCGGTTTAATTTCCCGCAAGACAATACCCAAATCCATAAAATTAAAGGAAAACTAAAATAAAGCTTAACTAAATCTAAATCTACTAAAATGAAAAAAAAAAAAAAACTTAAAAATATATAAGAGTCTTCAACCGCCTGCACGCCCGAGTTGCTGAAGTCACAGACATTGCCCTAGAAGTGTGTATTTATCTGGATTTCCAATGTCATACCACTTCATTAATCGTGATTGTGGATCCAATAAAATTCAGCGCCTTAAATTGGGTCTTTTGTCGCGACTCTAAAAAGGTATAAGCTGCGATAGAGCTTTCAGCCTTTGCCTCTGCTTCGTTGTAGCTTCTGTTTTTTGTCACTCGTTCTCTAGGTTTGTTTCGATTGTGTTACGACATACTTTGATAATGTCGTGACATAAATTTTATTCAGCAGTCTTGTTCTTGTCATGACAGGAATGCCTTGTGTCGTGACACCAAACCTGTTTGCAACCAGCTTCTCATGTCCCTGTTCTTCTGGAGTTTGTCGCGACATAATTTTCCTTGTCGAGACAAACATTTACTTTTCAGCTTGTCAACTCTATCGTGATAGGATTTCTTTAAGTCCTTAGGAATTTATGTTGCGACAAGAAACTCCTTGGTCGCCACAGACTTTTCTTCTCTGATTCTTATCGCTTGCTGAGCTGTTTTTTGCGACATAGAATTATATATTGCGACACAATTGCCTTCGCCATTCTCAGTTCTTCTTCAATTTCTGTCATGACCTATTTTTTCTCTGTCATGATAGAATTTTATCATTCCATAGTCTTTGTCGCGACACAGGTTTTGCCTTCAACTCTTGATTATGTTGCAACAAGAATTTCTTAGTCACCATTCTTCTTGTGTTGCTCTTCAACTTCTTGTTGCTACAGCTTCATGTTTTGTTTGTCGTGACAGAAATAATCTTTTTCGCGATAGAGATTTTGTTGCTCTTAGTTGTGAATTATGAATGTTATGTCGCGATAGGATTTTCTTTGTTGTGACAGCAGTTCTTCCTTGAGTCGGGGTTTCTGATGTCGAAAAACTTGTCACAACATAAAAAACACTTGTCTCGCTTATCTTGTTGTATCTAAGGAATTTCTATCACGCATAGAATTGTCTTTGCTGCGACAGAAGTTCATATGTTAAGGCCTTCGCCTTAATGTTATGACATAATTACATTGTCGCTATTAATAAACTTTTGCTCTCTGTTTTAATCTTTGTCGCGATAGAGTAAAGGATTTTTTCGATAGTTTTCTTCACAATTTTTTTCAATAATGTCATGACAGGAAAACTCTTTATTGCGACATAAATTTCTCTTTCAGCCATTGAGTTATGTTTGAGCTTTGTTGCGACATTTAGTTGCTGGCTGCGACATAGTTCCCTTCGCATGTGCTTGACTTTGTGTCGTGATGATACGAAAATTATGTCAATGACACGCACTCACGCACTTTCCACTTTTTTGCTTCTTTTCTGCTTGTTTTCTCTCATTTTTCAATTAACCCTTGCAAAACACAAAGTATGTGAATATTCTATAATTTGGCATAAAAATAGATCTAAAATTGTTAAAAACATGCCAGAAAAATGGATTAAAAATAGATGAGTTTTAGACTCATCAAATTCCCCAAAACTTAAAATTTTTCTTATCCCCAAGCAAAGAGAAGAAATTTTGTTTATTCTCAAACATTTCAACTGTTTATTTTTAAGAACATTTTTCTGTTTAAAGCTCAATTGGGCAAGAAACATAAGTCAGTTGTAGAATTACTTCAAAACATGTTTCCAATCTAGAATCAGGAAGATTTTCAATTAAGTTCACTGAACCAACTAATAATTCATAGTGTGTAACAATTTAATCATTCAATCCTGATTTTTGTGTGTGTGTGTTGTTCTTACTTTTTTTACCGATCGCTTAATCTTCCGATAATACTCCGCTGGTATACTTTTCATTTTAAAGTCTCATATGCTTGTTCATCATATTAATCTCCACTAATGTAGGCAAAACACCACCTTTAGAATCAAATAGGCCTTTAAGGCTTGTAATGTGTGGCTTGGGTAATGAGGTAGATAATTAGACATTTTAGGCTCAATTTTACCCGCACTTCACCGGATAACATACACTTGCCTTCTTGATGCATCCTTTGATTTGATTGTAAGTTTCCAACCTTCCCATTAGGTTTTTGCATCTTTCTGCATATTTTTCTATCAGGTGCCTTTTTTCTCTTTTATTGTCCATCCCTAAGATGACCCAATCTCCTTATTCTAGTTTTTTCGGCCATTTTCCAAGTTTGTGGAATGGTGCAATGTTTATATCTTTTAAGCTCACCATCCTAGCGAACTTAATAATAACCCATACCAATGGTATTAGATATTAGGTGTTGAACACCCCTAAGGACTTTATTGTTCCAGGGAGGAAGGCTACAAGACCAAACTCATTCATACTTGATGTTTTTATTTTCACAGCTTCTTTCATAATCCTCTTCAAATTTTCTTATTTCTTTGAATAGTTTTTCTGAACCCTTTTCATCATTTTCTACAACTAGAAATAATATTCCCCCAAACTTGTCCTCTTTTGTCCTTGATGTACTTTGTCTGATGATCTGGGCAAATAAAGGTTCTTTACTGTAGGATCATGTGTGAGGAAGGAATTGGGCTTCTTCTTATTTGTTGGTTGATGATGAGATTGGAGGTAGGCTCAAATAAGGAACTAGTGTATATGCATATGCATATAACAGGGTAGGCTTTGAAAGGCTCAAACTTCCAAGGATGGCTTAAATCATTTCCTGTTAGTGGTATTGCCTAGGATTTCTCCTTGACTAATAATCCAACAAGTTATAGGATGTTGAAGAGCTTACTGTGATGGATTCCATAAGATGTTCCTAGTCTTGGCACAATTTTTTTTCAGAGTTATTGTTGACCATGTGTAAATTTTATCAGGATTTTATAACCAAACTGTTTACACAAAAAGAATTATAGGTCTTATATGTTCCATCAATTTATTAGAGTCTTCCTTAATCTTGAAATTCAACACATTTATTCATAATCTTACAACTTTCCATTTCCATTCATTTCAACCCCAATGCATCTATCAGATTTTTGTTTGATTTTGAGATTTGTTGTTGTGTTGCTTTACCAGTTAAGAGGTTCATTTAAATCATGCATCAAGCTCAAACAATCCAACAAAACCACAATTTCATTCTTTAATAAGTTCTAATCAACCAAACATGTTGTAGCAATTTGACAACTAGATCTAGGTAACTGGTTTCTCAATTATTTCAATTAATTATTTATCACAAGTCAAAGATTTCTATCTATTAAACATGAAGTAAGGAAAACAAACCAGAAAAATCAAACAAAAGTGAACACAAATCTTGCAAAGAATTTTCTATTTTATTGAATTTGTCAAGGATTTGGTATTGGTTACATAGAGGAAAAAGATATGGAAGAGTAGGACAATTTTCATTTTTTACTCCTTCCAGCCTTTTCCTTGGAAGATAAGGATTTGGTATTGGTTAAGTATTCTTCAACCTCTTCTACTGGGATTAGTTTTTTCTTCTTTGTTACACCAGGGGCTTTATTTTTTGTCGGTTCCTTACAAGGTTCAGAAGGTCCTTCTTTATCTGGATTTAGGTTTAAGAAAGGTAGTATTGGATTTGTTTCTCCTAGAGGGACTATTGTGTATGGCACACAATCCGAGATCCTGATTTGTGGCAATGACACTTTATTTTTGTTTGAGACTGTCTTCATAGCCCAGTCCAAAATTTTTGCATTGCTCTCTCTGCTTAGTTCGTCCTTGCCTTAACCAATGACTCAAGGAATGTTCACTGCTGGACTTACTCATGTCATTAGTTGAAAGCTTTGCTCAGAGTGTGCCATACTATTCAACCAAGATCGTCCCTTTTTCTAATTCAAATTTCTCCATTCTTTATCTCTTTTCTTTTAAGGCATCCTCCAGATTTTGGTCCTCTTTCCGAGCTTATTCCATGTACTCATCTCTGAGTCAGACTAGAGCTCAAATTGCTGTCTCTTTCTTTCATCTCCTGTTTCATTGATTTTAGCACCTCTATCAGTTTTGCATTGTTACATTGGTGCCTTAAACTTCCAACTTGTTCCTGATGGTTTTGTCTTAAATTTGAGGGGGCATTCAAGATGGGGCTTGGGCTTCCCTGAAGCTCTTGCTGCCTTTGGGATGAACTCTCCCATTGTGCTGGCTCGTGGCACCTTTCAGGCCCCCTTTCTTTTTCCACCTCTTCTTCCCTTTCCTGTCTCGAACCCTAGTCACCTCACAATGCTCGTAGGGGATGCCTGTTGACCAATTTTTATATAGAGATCAAATTTCTACTACTTTTACCAAAGGACTATTACCTAACTCCCAGTAAAGGCATCAAAACTTGTCGGGACTGTAATGTATATGCTCATAATAAAAATGGCTTGTCAATGATTTTATTAAAAATTTAGTTTGGTCATAATACTCGCAAGTGCAATGTGTCGTACAAGTAATAAGCGGACCTATAAGTTCTGGATATCGCTCCTAATAAGATCAAGAGAATTCAAAAGTTCAACTATACCAAGTTCTACACTATTTGAACTTCCATTTCATAAAATTTTCAAGAACCCAACTAAGAATTCCACTATCTAAATTTCTACATATATAATAAAAAGAAAATTTTAAACTTAGACCTAAATCGATTGAAACTGCATTATCGCTGAAGTAGACACTAGATCACCGCTATGAAATTATCAATTCCCGCAAATACACTCCAATTCATTCTATCATGACCGAATCAATTTGTCAAAGAGGCAAGGTAGTATAGTTTGGATTTCTCCCTTAACCATACATTTCATTGATTAGAGAGTCATGTTCATTTTTGAAACATGTGTCTAACCAATTACTTGTAATCAGATTGTCTTTATAAGATATGGGTATTTTTCTTTTCCAATGCTCATACCCACTTATGATCGCGCATTTCGCTCTTCCCAAGACAGTGGCCATCAACGTATTTCACAAGATGAATGATGTCTCATCCTTGAGATCTTAAAGAGTTCTCTTTTTCCTTGATTAGATCTAAGCTAACACAGATCAAGATCATTCTTCAAGACCAAGGAGAAATCTATAATTGATTAAATTGATAGATCAATTAACCACTCTTCAAACCATGAGTAAATTGATGATTTATCTAAGTAATCTTTAGAGCTCATTAGTTCTTCAATAATAGTCTAGCATACCCCTAAGTAATGCATCCATGCTCGTGAATCTCTAACCTCAGGTCACTCAGAGGGCCTCTGAAATCAGCCAAACAACAGCCCCACTGGGGTATAAGTTACTAATGTTAGAAATAATCACCTTCATGAACAACACTATTCAAATAAATTCAAAATTCTCAATCCAAGATATCTCTTTATGTGAAAGACCATAATCAGTTACAAGATCTTTTCCCAACAGGTTGTATTTCTCGAAATCGAATCACAAGTGAACACCGGAATATCGATCAGAAATTTCCAATGCAATTGTAATCTCTAATCGAAAGAAATGAATCCAACTTTTATCTAGACTTCATTAGATTCAAACAAGAATCGGAATTTCGATCTTTAACAATTTAGCTCAACTTGGAAACTTCAACACTCCACTGCTTCAAGTCCAAGAAAAGAAAATTGAAATCCTACGCTAAATCTAATCTACGAAGAAAAGAAAAATAAAAGAAAATAGAAAGAAAAATATAATAAAAAAGAGTCCTCAGCTCCCTAGATGCTCTAGTTTTTCCTCCGACTGACTACCTCGCTTTTCTCAAAATTTTCTATTTATAGAGCCCTAGAAGTTTGGGCCCTAAATTCGAGGTTACATTGTGGATCCTCAAAATTCTGGCCTAGATTACATTCTCTATTGCGACCTGAAAGTGTGGCTACAACAGAGTTTTAATTCTTTATTACAGGTCTCTGTTGCAGCATGCAGTAGTTTGTCGTGACTTGCTCCTTGTGCATCCTTCTTGAATTCAGTCGCGACAGATATTTCTTTGGCTCTTTAACAAATTGTCTTGCTAGGTTTGTCGTTTTATCCATTCTATGTCGCGACAATCCCATGTGTGTTTAATGGAACAATTATGTTGCGACATTGACAATTGTGTTGCAACATTGTTTCTGTGCAGCTTCTTCAAATTTGTGTAGCAACCCAGTTTTTATGTTGCCACAGTATTTCTATTGGTTTTTGTTGGAACAATGTTTCATGTATTGTCAGCATTCCTATTGTGACCAAGAAAGTTTGTCGCGACAGAGTCTTGTCTCCATTTAACCTGATTTCTTATTGTAGCTTCATTTTGATGTTGCAACATAGTCTATTAGTGTTGTAGATGTTTTCTGTCATGACCAAGTTTTTATGTCACGACAAGACTTTTACCTTCACCATCTGTGTCGCGACTCCACCTTCTATTATGTCGCAACAAGACTTCTTCCTTATAGTCGGGAAGCTTGCCGTGACATGGAAAAGTCTATCAAGGGCCTCGCTTATACGTGTTGTTTATTTTTGTGTCGCGACCTTAAGATCCCTATCGCTGACATCGAAACCTCTCTTCAGCTTGAAGTATGTTGCAACATTGAACTCTTTTGTTGCAACCAGGTCAGTTCACTAAGTCAGCATCACTTGTCGCGACTTTGTTTCTCTGTCAAGACTAGAAACCTTGTCTTTCAGTGTCGCGACATTCATTACCTTGTCGCAAATGTAACTTCTCTTACATAAGGTCTCAACAGACTTTTTCGCTGCGTTAACTGGGTCGCGATAGGGAGAAAGTTCTCACAAGACATAGATTCTGGCTTCATATTTTCACATTATGTTGCAACATAAACCGATATAAGTTGCAAGATTCTTCAGACGCTTCTTAATTTCTTTGCCGCCACATAAAATACCTTGTTGCGATAGAATTTATGCCTTCTTCCTGTTTTTAGTGTTGCGACAGGAGCTTTTATGTCGCGATATGTTCTTCCTGATGTTGACATCCAGCTGACAAACCTTGTCGCAACATTATCTTTCTTTGTCTCAGCTGACTTGTTACAATCTTCCCATGTTCTGTCGCGACACGCTGTCTTTTATCGCGACATAGCTCCTCTTCTATATTAAGTCCTTTGTGTTGCGATAGAAGAAATATTATCGTGACAAATTTCCTTAGCTATTTGCTTGGACGTTGTCGCAAATACGTAACTCGTCGCGACACATCGCACTGCTATTTTTCTTCTTCACAAATTTTCCTCGAATTAAAACTTGCAAAATACAAAGTTGGTGAATAATCCATAATTTGACATTAAAACATATCTGAATATACTAAAAATAAGCCAGAAAAATGGATTAAAAATAGATGAGTTTAAGACTCATCAATTCCCTGGGGTATGTTTATTCTTTTTCCCATTCTACTTCAACTCCCCCAAGAAGGCATAGGTTGGTTATAGTGGCTGGGTGAGGAATCAATCCCTTGCCATTTTTTCCGGAGTAGCTCAAGATGGACTTTTCAATTATTTTCCCCACATTTATTTTGTATTCTCTTCGCAATGCATGTAGGAGGATCAAGCCATCCCTTCTCACTATGGCCGAGGTATTCACGGCAAAAGGACAAACTAATGAAATAGGAACTACTCTTTAGCCTCTTCAGTTAAGTCTCCTCTAGAAATGGATTTGTATGTGGGTTTTCGTTATTCCCTTCCACTTTCCTTTCTCGACTCCACGTTGTGTCTACTATCTTCGGTAATATGGCTCCTTTTAAGAGGTTTTTCGAACTTCTCAGCCATCCTTTCCACCTCAAGTCAACAACATATTTATCCTTTCTTTGTCAAGTCTATCCAATGTTATCTCGACATAAACTTTCTTTCTTTCTTCTACCATATTAGTAAAGAATTCCTTCACCATAGCACCCAAATTCTCAGGTTTCTAATGCTTGCCATTCTCTCTTCTCAAGCATTTCAACGAAAAGGGAGATAAGATTTTTGAAACCTCTTTCAGCAATGAAACCTCTTTCCTTTAGATTTTTCTCCATTAGCGCAACCGTTTATTCCGAGATAAAGTTTCTGTTTTTTCAAAATTCTCTCAACTCGCTTTCAGTTCTTAGCTTCTCTTTTTCCTCTCGATTCTTCCTCTACTCTGCTCAAACATTTTGTGTACGTCGTCCCTTTCTTCATCTTGCTTTGTTACTGCTTGAGTGGCTTGAACTGGCCTCATTCTCCCACCGAACATACCTTCCATGATTTCTCACTGAGGTTTGGAACCAGTTGGTGCGCCGTATTAACGTGAGAGAGCTGGTTAGTGGCTTCTCGGAGCTCCAGTGGTTTTAAGGCAAGACGAGAGAGATTTGAGTACAGTTTTGATAGTGGTTGATGGTTTATGAGAAAGGTGGCTCCTTTTAGTTTTCAAAATTTTCTATTTATAAGCTAATTGTTTTCATAGGCCTTTCATTAAATGTCGCGACGTATTTAAATAATAATTGTCACGATGTAGTGCCTTGCAATCATTCGAAATCGGGTTACCAAATGTCGCGACATTGAGAAAAATGTAGCGACATTCTTTTTAGTGCATCTTTTGAATCTTTGTCGCGACATAATGAAAATATGTGTTGCGACATAAACTTGCCTTTTCAATTTGAGTCCAAAATCAATTATGTCGCGACACAGAGAAAGTATGTTGCGACATTTTACTAACATGTTCTAGACTTGCATCTTCCTAGTTTTTCACTCAAGATACATTCAAAGCAAGGTGTATTCACTCATATCCAACTGAACATACTTGTGCAAACTCATTTAATCATAAAAAACTTTCAATTCAAGTGCGAACAACAACATTTCATTTCTTTATTTAAGATAATCTGCAAGGCTGATGTTCAAACTAAAAATTTTGAAAACAACAAAGCTATCATTCATTTTATGCATTTAAACTAAACTCACATTCCCTCAACCTTCAATTATGCATTATCATTAAGAACAAATTGAAGGAAATAGAAATACTCCCCCTTGTAGCTATTTTCTATAATTTCTTTTTGAGACAGTGTGCTTCCTACTAAAATTCATCTTTAATATAGCTTCATTGTCCTGAAAAATCAGCAACAACTAAAAATAGAACTTCCAATAGAATTAACACTAAATAAAAAACACAATATTTAACCACTTTAATCTAACTATTAACAATTAAAATCCTGCTTGGGTTGCCTCCTAAGAAGTTGCTTAGTTTACTGTCTTTAGCTAGACATTGCTGATAAATTCTTCATTTTCAGCATCTCTTTGTATGCTCCTCTAGTCTAAGCTGTTCTTCCTGAATTTCTTCCCAATGTCTGTTTCATTCTACATCTTCTTATTTCCTTGCAATTCACTATTTCCGCTCAAGGAAGTAGATGTGAAATCTTTTGGATTTATCTCTGTACTACTAGGAAATGCATTCCTTGAATGGTTTTGCAAGGAAAGGGCTAACTTCCCTACTTGAGTCTCCAAGTTCCTTAATGAAGCATTAGTATTTTTCTGAAATACAATTGTGTTTGATTTGGAATTTTCAAGTTAAGAAAATCTTTTCTCATGCATATTTAGAATTCTTTTGTTTTCTAAGATGAAATGTAGCATCTGATCTTCAAATGATTGAGTCCTTTTCTGACCCTGATATTCTCCTCTATTATCCCTCTACTGCTGCTGTTCTTGGAACCTAGGTTGAGCATAAGCCTGATGGTAATTATGTCTAAGTCTGGAGCCCGGTTGTGCTCATCTACCATATGAAAGGTTTTCATGGTTCCTTAGTGCTAGTGTATAGTGTGTAGGCAAGTTGGGGTTATGCTTGAAGGGATAACTTCTTTGCTCACTCATATACTTGGTCTCCTTAACTTGGTAGGGCTCTTCTTCAACTGGTCCCTCAGTACTGCTTCTAATTTCTTCTTTTACTGCTCCCACTTCATGTGCTGTATGCATTCTCATTTCTTTGCTTCCCAGTTTGTTCATCACTGCATCTAGCTTTGCTTCTATGGTAGTCATACTCTGGCTTTAGCCTACCAACGATCTCCTCTCGCCTCTGTCAGGTCCCCTCGAAGCTTCGATGTAGCCTTGTAGCTAACTTGGCAAGGTCTTTAATCAATTGCCTTGCCTCCTTTGCACTTCTTCTCTTGAAAGCCCCACAGTAGGATGCATCAATTATACCCTTGGAGGTATAATTCATGGCATGATAGAATATATCCATCTGAGTGGTCAGATATATTCCATGCATAGGACATCTTTTTAACAGCCTCTTAAATCTTTCCCATGCATTGAAAAGACTCTCATCTTCCCCCTGCTTGAAAACAATTATTTATCCTATTCTCTTAGAAGTTAGAGCTGGAGGAAAAAATCTGCTTATATAGGCCTCTACCAAATCTTCCCAGTTGTTCACTAATCCAATTGGCAATGAATCAAACCATGTTGCTACCACATCTCTCGCTGAGTAAGCAAAGAGTCAGAAATTGACATTTCCCGGTCTTACCCCATTCGGGCTGACTTTGTCGGGCGATTCTCACTTAATCTTCCCATGCTCATTGGGATCTTCAGAGGGATGACCAGTGAACTGGTGTCGTTGTACCATAGTAATAAATGCCGGCTTCAAATAAAATTGTTGGCTTCTATGGCAAAGTTGTCTTACTACGCACTCTCTCAATAATAGGCCTCCAAAATTCCTCCATAGTATTAGGCCTCTGAGTTCTCTCAGCTTCTTCTTTTGGAATAGCCTGCAGTCTTTCTCTTTGATTTATCATACTTCTAGATTCTGCAACTGTGATCTTCCTTAGATTCTTTAGTGTTCTCTCAATTTCAGTGTCTAGAGGCAGTAGATTTGCTTCTGGTTTTCTATGTATTTAAAATCTTCCTGAAATAGAAACACAATAAGATCAAATGAATTATGTGGGAAACAGTTATATCCATTTAAGCTCATAGAAACATGTTAGTAGCTTCTTTAGCTACTACCATTAAAACTGTTTTTGTGATTTTCTGAAAAATAATATCAAAAAGGAAAATGTCCAAATTAGTAAATCCCTTTTTGGTTAGAATATTGATCTTTAAATTTATCATTTCTATCCTCGGCCAAAGGCGCTAAAAACTTGTTAAGACCAAACTGTATGATGTGATCAGTGTATGCTAAACTTCTGGTGCTGCAAGCCAAGAACATTTCAGTCCCTAGCAACGACGCCAAAAACTTGTTAAGACCATTTTTCATATACATGAAAAAATGGAGTTGTTTTTTTTGCAAAATGACTCATTTAAAATTTGTGTGTGTGGTCTTGATCACTGCAAGTGCACAGGTTGTACAAGTAATAAAAGTGGATATTTAAAGACCATATATCGTTCCCATGAGAAAAGATGATAAATAAAAAGACTAACTACTCCATCTACTCAAGATCATTACTATTTGAACTCCACTGATATGATGATAAGTCGACTAAAATGTAGTCCTCGATTGGAATCTTAAATATACAAAAGTAAAGTTTAATAAAATTAGGGTTGAGGATTCACTGAATGAGACAAAACTGGACATGGATCTATTAGTAATAATCAATTTCTGCATCATTTCGATTCATAGCTCAACCATCAATTGGAAAAATGAGTTTGTCAAAGATGCAAGGTAGTATAGTTTGGATTTCTCCATCAACCATACTTTTCACTAATTAAAGGTTCATATTCATTTATGAGACATGATTCTAATCGGTTACTTGTAATATGTAACCCTCTTGCTAAGATTTAAGTATTTTTCCATTTTAGTACTTCATACTCAAATCTTTGGACTAAAGAATTCTTGCCCCCATAGACAGGATATTGCAAGCTTTCTCCAATTTGATTGACACCTCATCCTACATTTCTGATGAAAATTTCCATCTCATTGATTATATCTTTGCTAACACGGGATCAAAATCAATTCAGCAGAAAGAGGAGAGACCTTTGAGTGATTAAACGGATACTTCATTTAACCATCCTCCAATTATAAGTAAGTTGGTGATCTATCTGAGTAATCATTCAAAGTTCAATGGTTCCATAGTATTAGTCTACTATACCCACAAGGAACTGCTCTACACTCTCAAGATTCTCCATCTCTGTGCACCCCAGGCCCTTGGAAATCGTGAGCAAGATACAATACTCCACATTGCTACACGCACTAGTACCGAGTAAATTTATAAACAATACCAACCAAATAAATTCAAGAATTCTAATTAAAGCTTTCTTCCACCTTTATGTAGCAAAATGACTATCATCAATGACCCATTTCCAGTGAGCTCAACTTTTCAAAACTGGTTTACTCATATCAGTGACTAACTGATCAGGAAAATTCATTGCAATCATAAACGAATTGAAATAAATGAACTCCAGAAACTTTCTATCACCCATTTAAATCAAACAGTAATGAAAAAGATGATTTTATAAAGAACAGCCTAAGTTGCACTTCAATACCCAAATCTAGAAAATTAAAGGAAAACTAAAATAAAGCTTCACTAAATCTAAATCTACTAAAATGGAAAAAAAAAACTTAAAAATAGAGAGGAAGAAGTCTTCAACCACCCGTATCGCCCTGAGTTGTAGAAGCCGCGCACATTGCCCTGTATGTAAGTATTTGATAAAGCTTTCCAATGTCAGCCTCTCACTTCACACTGCGCTAGAATCACCAAAATTATGGCCCAATTGATCTCGTCGCAACATAAAGGCCTCGCCAGCGACAAAGCTTCGCATTTGTCACGCCTCCGTCAGAATGTCGTCGCGACCTGTTCTCCGGGCTTGTTCTTGGATTGTGTTGTGACATACTTTGATAATGTCAATGGATAAAATTGTTCAAGAAATTTTATTCTCACACGATACAGAATGCCTTGTGTCGCGACACCAAACTTGTTTCTTACCAGCTTCTCATGTCCTTGTTCTTTTGGAGTTTGTCGCGACAAACATTTAATTTTTAGCCTGTCAACTTTGTCGCGATAGAGTTTCCTTTGTCGTGACAGGATTTCTTTAAGTCCTTAGCAATTTATGTCGTGACAAGAAACTCCTTGGTCATGATAGACTTTTCTTCTCTGATTCTTGTCGCTTGCTAAGCTATTTGTCACGATATAGAATTATATGTTGCGACACAATTGCTCTCGCATGGGAATAATAATAATACATATCCTTCCGCTCCCACTTCTGTCATAATCCATTTTTTCTGGTCAAATCTAATTTACTGGTCTGATAGAAGCTGACAGTCACCATTAAAACTTTGTCACACACAGTTTTTGCTTCAACTTGATATTTATGTCGCAACAAGAATTTCTTTGTTGCCATTCTTCTTGTAAGTTGCGCTTCAACTTTGTTGCACAGTGGAATTCAATTCCCTCCTTCATGTTTTGCTTGTCAGCGACAAATAATCTTTGGTCGTGACGCAGTCAAGTGCTCGGCTCTAATTCAATGTTACAAATAATGCAGATTTTTCTTTGTTGCAACAATTCTTCCTTGAGCTATTTCTTGATGTCGAAAACTTTGTCGCAACATAAAAACACTTGTCTTAGTTAACTTGTGTTGTAATTTGAGCAATTTCTGTCGCGATAGAATTTTCTTTTGTTAAGTATTGTAGTTCAATAGTTACCACAGCTGCGACATAAATTATATTGTCGTGACACAGCTTCTTTGATCTCTGTTTTAATCTTTGTCGCGACAGAGTAAAGGATTGTCGCAACAGTTTTCTTCACAATTTTCTTCAATAATGTCGCGACAGAAAAACTCTTTATTGCAACATAAATTTCTCTTTTAGCCATTGAGTTCTGTCTGAGCTTTGTTGTGACATTTAGTTGCTGGCTACGACATAGTTCCTTTGGCTTGCTTGAATTTATTGTCGCGACATACAAAAATTATGTCGCAACACAAACTGCTGCATTTTCCACTTTTTTTGCTTCTTTTCTACTTACTTTCTCTCATGTTTCAATTAACCCTTGCAAAACACAAAGTAGGTGAATATTCCATAATTTGGCATAAAAATAGATCTAAAATTGTTAAAAACATGCTAGAAAAATGGATTAAAAATAGATGAGTTTTAGACTCATTAGAAAGAAAACAAATAGTAAAAGCAAAAGGAAAAAAATGAAGAAAATAAAAATAGAGTTAAATTCATAAATTATTTTTATTTGTTATTTCAAATCCATTTTATTTATTCTCACTCGTCAATAGTATTATGCAATAATTTTTTTTTCACAGCTAAATACTTTAATTATATAGTAATAAACTGTCCCTATTAGCACTTGAACTTGGGACCCCTCTAATAGGCGTATTCGTGATGTGTATTATGAATATGTAATAAAATATGTAATAAGAGCTTATTCTGTGCAAGTATACGCTTGTCAAATAATAAAGTGTACCTAAGTACGGATATCGATCCACAAGGAAATAAGGATGCTATGTACCAAAATTAGAATGTCTCTTTAATATCCAAGCAATCAGTGGTTAGATCAAACAGAATTTAAACTAAATAACTGGAATCTAAATCTGACTACTTAAATTGTGCAACTAAGAGATACCAAGAGATGATAAAATCCTAGGGTATTTGGTGCATATAAACAATCCTACTGTATCTAGGTCAAAGTTCCATTCTATTGTCTCTTAAAAAAGCTCCCCGAAGAGACCCTTTTTTAATTTAATTATAAGCCTCTCTCGAGGTCAAATAACCTATCGACTAGCACTAGGTTTCTTGCTTCGAAGCTCAACCCCAAGCATTAGAGATGCATTATGACTCAAGAATTTCACATGCCTCCTAATTACTTATAATTTCTACACTACTAGGCTAATTAGGTTGGTTCACCTATGTCTAATTCTCTACTCCCTTCTCAGATCTCGTAAAGAACCACTCACCATATTGAGATTAGCTAGAAATAAATATGTAAATAATAACCAAGCATGAATCAATGGATCAACAATTACAGAGAAATAATAGAAAAAATAAAATTAACAATTAACTATAAGACTCATGTCCAAACTATAACGAAAACCCTAGACTGCAATTTAGAACATAAAAGAGGTTTGATACATCCCAAAATTAAGATAAGACATGAGAAAACGAAAAGAAAGAACTCTAATGGTGGAATCTGTTCCTCTGAATCCCAAATTCTCCTCCAAATCTTGAAGACAACTACCAAGCCTCCTCTCTAGTCCCAAAGTCACGAGAAAGAGGGAGAGAAACCCTAAGGTGGGTTTTCTCCCTCTCCAAGTCGGATCTTTGCCTAAAGGGCGTTCTCTTTCTCTCTCTCTCAATCTACCTTCGTTTCCTTCTTCCTCTTTAACCCTAAACTTGTCTCCTCATATCTTTCGAAAATAGGTCGAAAATGGGTGAAAAACAGGTTATGGGCCAAAAATCACCTTGCAGTCGTGACCTTGGTCGTGATCCCACTGCAATGTGAAAACTTAGTTGCTGCAGGAAACGTTGCGGTCGTGACCACGGATTTCTACAATCATGATTGTAGATTGAAACTCGCATAACTTCTCTTTGTTCGGACTCCAAATTTTGTGTTCTTGGTACTGTTGGAAAGCTATTGAAGCGTAGAATCTAGATATGGACATAAATAACACTTTATAAAAGATGATACAGACTGAATTTACAAAATTCTCCAACTGGTCACTTTTGAGTTTTCTTCTCTTCTTTTTTCAACTTCCAAGAGTCATAATTTGATCATTTGAAGTCCAAATTTAGTGAATAAGGTCTCTTTGAAAAGCTTGGGAAGTCACCTATCCATAAATACAAAGATTGTAGCCATTTGGGAACATCTTGTAGCTGAAAACATCAAAACATAGTAGCTGCTGCTGCATGTGTAATTTGCTGATTTTCCTTCCTTTTTCGCTCATTTCGCGCAATTCCACCAAATGGTTGTCCTAATCATAAAGATGAATATTTAGAGCAGTAGGAAATTTATTTAACATAAAAAAAAACTAAAAACTTAGTTAAACATAGTGGTAAAAGGATTATTTTATACTCAACACCCTCCTTTCCTTATGCTTTACCTTTTTGAAATGTTGAGTGCTCTACCACATGAGCTAAACATGATGGGTGTGATACGAAATAATCTAAGAATAATTAAGTGTTAATTAATTTTATTTATATCTGGTTTTCTTTGAAAATTTTCATTAGATAATAAAATATTAGAAAATCATTCTCCTTTATCAATTTTTTTTCTTTCCTTGGTACTTTTCAATAACAAAGCACAACCTTTTTGAATAGATATAAATTCAGTTCACTACTGAATAAGAATTGTGAAGAAAGACAATCTTCAAACTTATTATTGATGATGTGCCCTAGGATAATAGTACGATGATTGTTATTTTATATTTCATTGAGGGATTTTTTTTTTTCATGAATAGTTGATTCCACTTATGCCATAAAAAAGTGTATGATTTGATAGTGTAACCCTAAGGTTAAAAAGAAATACTATTCTAAATTGTTCCAAGTCGCTCATTATTAGTGGGACAATAATGAATTAAAACTAGTATGAAGTTTGACCAATAATTATGTTTTATTGATTACAAATATATGATATCAAGTCATCATAATGTTGGAGAGTAGTGTACTAGACTAACCCACCATGAGAATACAATATGGATTACATGTCATAAGTAGTTCTCATCATATTGATGTATTTAGTCTTCAAACTTGAAGTCACCATATGTCCCTACATGAGGAGCTATATATTTTGATGCAATCCAACATCATCTGTGATAGGGTCGTAATATACATTGTAGTTGAATATTGAATAAACCATGCAAAGGGATATTAGTGAATAAAAAGGAATTTGTCCCTATTTTCTTGAAAGATATATCCTTGAGTTCCTCGACAAGTTAGATTGATAAATGCGTGGTCATACTCAAATGAATTAATGAGGGTTATTAATATCAATTTTATAGTCACTCTACTTTTAGGTCAAGAAATAATATGATTGAACTTTGTAAAGGTGACTTAATCCATGCTTAGTCTTCAATCAAGATATCGTGTGAAAGAAGGATTATAATATTAACTAATGAATTAGGTTATGTCGAGTTATAGATATTCACATAATTTGTGTGGTCTAATGCCTTGTTAAAGGCCAGTTATGATCCATGAGCCCGAAATGGGTTTTGAGCTTACCACAAACATTATGTGGGCCTACATGGTCGCACACTTAGAATAGGCTAAAAACCAAACCTTGGGTTTAAACTATTATTTAAACTCAAGGACATCTCTTGTGTGAGGTGTCCTTTGGTAAAGAGGCAATTAGGGTTTTTATGAGACAAAACTCGTGTTCTAGCACACATTTGTCCTCTCAAGGTTTTCAGGAAGTCCATTTCTGTGGATAATCCATGGAGGAAGCAAGCATGTCTTCTATACCTTTCAGTCCAACAAGGTCTTCACACACCTGAGAGGTTGTAAAAAAGGAATTTTTGGCAAAAAAAGGTAACTTTCTATCCCATAACCAACTAATTAGATGAGTTTATGGGCGGAAGGTTTTATATTTTTCCACTATGTTTTGTCTAGTATTTGTGCCTTAGAAGACCTAACACTCATAGGATGGTCTAAATGTACAACCAACACTTATTAGAATAAGAGGACAGTTACTCTTATTCCCAAGTGTCCAAAAATTTAATTTTCACATGAAAATATAAACAACTCATGCATCATATTTTATTTTTCTTAATAATTTATATATTATAGGAACATCCTCACCGTTTTATATGAGTTGATAAGTATGACCCACAACAATGCTAATATTTGTTGCAAGCTTTATGGTATATAATGCTTATAATATAGGGGTAATTGACATGAATAATCCATAGTTTAGCTGGTTTTCTTTAATTAGTCCCACCTACGGTTTAACTAGGAATAATTCCATGTTTGGGGGGTCCCATATCCGAATGGTCCCTAGTCACCGGTGACCGGATGAATGATTTAAAATATCCTACGTGGCACCTCTTCCCATGCAAAACTAATTTCAGCCCTAAAAGCCTCTTCACTTTCCATTGAAAAGAAATTTGGTGCCCTCGTCACCTTCCATCTTCTTTGCAAACAGATTATCTCATATTAGCCCTAACAATATCTTCATCTTCTCTCTTCTCTTTTCTCTCTAACTTTCACCTCACCTTTGTGCATGAAACTTTCATTTAATGCCTTTCATCTTCCCTCACCTCTCTGCAACCACAATCCCCACCACCTCTGCTAGCTTTTGCAAAACGTGAGATGATGATCATAACCTAAGAGACTAACAACAGATGATCAAGACCTTTGATCGGGAAAAGTTCCAGTGAGTTTCATGAAGCCAAGGCTACCGGAGATGACGATTGGACTACTCAGTGAGATATTTAAAGTAGGATTTGTTTGAAATATCTAATTTGTGCAATCTGCAGATTTCCATCTTATTGATTTAAACAGTGATTAATGTAGGTTTTGTTGTGATTAATATAGGGTGTATTTACGAGAGCATTACTTTATTTAGCTGTTGTTATGCTACGATTAATGTAGGTTTTGTTGTGATTGTGTTTGTGATTACTGTAGGGCAAGGGTAGGGTTTATGAGTATATGTTTTAATTTCAGTAGATTAGTTGATTGGTTGATTAGTTGATTAGTTGATTGGTTGTTGATTTAAGTAATGATTAATGTAGGTTTTGTTGTGATTGTGTTTGTGATTACTGTAGGGTATGGTTATTATTCAAGACATGGAGGATGTTACCTTAAGGTTTTGGCATATGGGATTGTTTAAGAAGAGCCATGATGGGTTGTAGTATTTGGTAGGTGAAGGGAGAACATTTAATGTTGCTACAGATGGATTATGTTGGTTCTAGCTTGAAGAATAGGCCAAAAAGTGTGGGCCATATATGAAAATTAAGGAGATATATTATTTGATTATAGGTAAAAGTCTATAGGAGGGGTTAAGAAGGGTTTATGATGACAAGGAGGTGCTGCAAATGGCTGAAATTGTTTTGGAAAATGGTTGCATGGACTTTTATGTCTTGCATGGATTAGATGAACCAAGTATTGTGCCTATGATTGATGAGGCCATCACTGTAGATGTTGCATCAGCCTAAGAAGCCCAACAAAATAGGAGGAAATTGAATACTAGAAGGCCAACTTCTAAGTTAATAGCCCTTGAATTGAGCCTACAAACTGGAAACCCACAAACCCCACCTAGTCATAGGTCTCCCGCATTTGAACAAGATACTACCACCTCATCCAAACAAAACCCTATAACATAGAGTACCCTAGAAAACCCTTCCTCAAAAAACCCCACCATTGAGCAACCTCCAGGAAACCTTAAAGAGCAGCCACCTAAACCCTATTCAACCCATTTCAAAGCCAACCAATCCTTTAAGAAAAGCAATCTTATCCTGAAAACTAATCTTATAGATCTGAAAACCAATATGAGTCAACTCTCAATGAACCAAACCAACTTGAAAGCCAAAACCCCATCCATCCTTCATATTATTATGATTTGTTTGATTATAGATCAGGCGATGATGATGATTCAATTTATGTGCCTTTAGTGAATGGTGACAGTTATGCTGACCTATAGGATTTGGTTATAGAAGATGATACTAGTGATGAAGAGTATAAGACAACAAGAGATAGAGTGACGGGTTGCAATAGTAAAGTATATGACTTGGCACATCAACTACATAAAGAGGCAGTTGAAGGTAGATTAGGTGCACATCAATTACTTGGGAATCTATAGCCATAGTGGAAATGCTATGAAGAGTGTCTTTAGGTGCATAACTAATGAGTAATGAGTTTGGGGATAAGATTTAATACACTTAGGCTAGATGTGGCATAGCCAGTCTAGTGGGAGCTACACCTTGTCCATGCTCTGAACTAAGTGAGGTATAGATTGGTGAAAAGATGAATTGCATGGTAATTGTCTATGGAAGTGTTTGTAGTAAGACCACTGACTTTCAGGTCAATTGGGGGTCATGATGTGTTGCTAGATGCCGGTCATGACTTGATTGAATTCAATAGTTAGAAGGAAGTGTGTGGGGCTGATATAAAATGAATTTGGATGTGATCCAAATATGAAGGAAGTCAATATGTGGAATGGAATGTCACGGGATTAATAGAATCCCGGGATCAAATTCCCTCACTAAGAGATAAAGTAGGCTTGGTCTTGTTCATGGGCTTAAGGGCCATGAGGGAACACGCTATAACGGATAGAGATGAGTGTAGCCTATCATCTCTTAAAGAGAAGGGCACTATTCACATTTCAAGGGTAAGGGTTTTCCTATAAATAGAACCTTATGGAGAAACCCTAACCCTTTTAGAGAGAAGAAGTCATCCTTGCCCACATTTCTCAAGAGAGTGTTCTTGAGTGTGAGAGGGTGTTCTTGAAGGAGAACAACCCACTCTTCATGAGATTTGAGTGTCAAATCCTCGGGTTTTTGGCTTCTCTCTTCAGATCTAGACTTGGCTATTACCGAGGCTTCATCCGAGATCGTTGCCTTGGAGGTTATCGGCTCCACTATTCGTGTGAATAATGTTGGAGGCAAACTAAGGATGTGGTTTGCTTCGATTGGTGTTGTATTACCCTTCCAAATTGGTTTTACACTAACGTGAGGTATAAATCTCACACCCTCTTTGTTTTGAACTAACTTGATCCTTCAAGGGATCCTTTTAGGTGGTTTTTAAAGATTTTTTTTTTGTTTTCGCTGCTTTGGCGTGAGATGCCTCCTTCAAAACCTAACACATTTAAGAAAAAAATGCTAAGTTTGTAGTAAAAAAATGACAAAAATTTGAGCTTTGTTGTTAGCAATAAGAATAGGCATCAAAGACTGGGTGTCAAGTGTTTGCCAAGGTGCCCTTTTAGATTGTATTCATCTTGGGACTCATGGAGGGCTTGTTTTGTTATTAAGTTAGTGGATGGTGAGAACACTTAAAACAGAAATCTGGAGGTAAGCAAGCAAATGAAGTCAACATGGCTTGTTGAGCAATTTCTTGAATTGTTCAAGGAAAGACCCCATTGGCCAGCCAATGAAATTCTTGAGATGGTGAGGAGGGCATATAATGTGAGTATTAAGAAGCCTCTTGCATATAAGGTCAAATATTATATAAATAGAATGCTTCATTAGTTTATGAAAAATCATTATAAAAGGCTTAGCAGGTATTTGGAAGCCCTTAAGATATCAAGCCCAGAGACTTCTCTATTATGGGTGACAAATCCATATAAGAAAACCTTTCCACTAGTTTTTCAAAAAGGCCGTTGCTTGCTCTCACGGACTGCTACCAGCGGTCGAAGGTCAGAAGTCAGGCATGTCAGTGCATGTTTCTGAATACTTTTTGGTGACAATGTTGGATGTTGTGGGAAGGAATGGTAATGATAAGATGCACCCCATAGCATGGGCAGTTGTGGAGGCTGAACATATTGATTCTTGGGTATGGTTTTTTTTTGAGCTTCAGAAGTGCTTGGGATTGGATAAAGGTGATGAGTATCTCAAATACTCACTTTATCCCTATGTTTTACTTATATTTTTAGTATTTTTTTTATATTAAATAAGTATCCTAATGCTCTAAATATTCAACTTTATGATTAGGTCAACCATTTGGTGGAATTTCGAGAAAATGAGCGGAAAAAGAAGGAAAATCAGCAAATTACACATGCAACAGTAGCTACTGTGTTATGATGTTTTCAGCTGCAAGATTATCCTGAATGGATAAAATATTTATATGGATGGATAGGAGACTCCCCAGTCTTTCCAAAGAGACCTTATTCACTGAATTTTGACTTCAAATGATCAAGTTATGACTTTGGTAGTTGAAGGAAGAAGATAAGAGAGCTCAAAAGTGACTAGTTTGAGAATTTTGTAAATTCAGTCTTTATCATAATTTCCAAAGTATTATTTCTTTCCATATCTACATTCAACATTTTCTAAGCTTTCCAACGAGTCCAAGATCACCCAAATCAAAGTTTGGACGACAAAGTTATGACCTCAGGAATTTAGTGCAAAAACAAGGGAGCTGCAAAAACGTCGCGACATTGCAGAGAGCTCAGAAATGCTGCAGCCTAACGTCGTGATGTTTGGGGTTGGTTTTGGGACGATTTTCAGCCCATAATTGAGGGTTTTAAACCCTCAAACCCTAGAAACATAAAGAGAATGGATTTTATGGGTTTCCGAGGGTGGAAACACCCTAGGAACTAAGTCTTTTAAAATGAGCAATTTGAAGAAGAAGAATGAAGATTGAAGAGGACATTTGGGGCTTTCATCATCCAATTAGTTTATTTGTTCCACTTTTTATGTTTTCCCTCACTTCTATGGTTACATCTCTCACCATCAAGAACTAATTTCATAATCTAGGGTTTTTGTTGTATTTTGGACATGAATCTTCTATTGGTTCATGCTTGGTTCTATTTACATATTGATATCTAGCTAATCTTAATATAAGAGCGGTTCATAGATCTCGAGAAGGGAGTAACGAACTAGATATGATGATCCAACCTAATTAGCCCGGTAGTGTTGAAATTCATCGGGAAATTAGGAGGCGGTGAGACTCGATCTTAAAGCATCTCTAATGCTTGGGTCGAGCTGAGAAGCAAAGACCCAAGGTTAGTTAGGTTATTCGACCTCAAGCAGAGCTTTATAATTAAATTAGGTAAGAGTCACCTTTGAAATTCCTCTTTTCAAGAGACAATAAAATGAATTTTGGCCTGAGATATTGGAGGATTGTCTATGCACCAAATACCCTAGAACTTTATTATCTCTAGTATCCCTTAGTCGTCGCCTCGTTAGCTCGGGATTAAGTTTTCATTAGTTTAGTTTAATTTATGTTTCAATCCATCGATTTGATAATTTGGATATTAGAAAAGCATTCTAATTTTGGTACTTAGCATATCTCATTTCCTTGTGGATCGATATCCGTACATTCTGTACACTTTATTACTTGACAAGCGTATACTTGCGTAGAATAAGCGCTTTATTGCATATTTTATGTATAAAACACAAACACTCCTATCAAGTTTTTGGCATCGCTGTAGGGGAAATTGCAGTGTTTTATGCTAATATCAATACCAAGTGCTTCTTTGGTACTTCAAATATATATGTGTATATATATATATATATATATATATATATATATATATATATATATATATATATATATATTATTTCTATTTTGTGTGCTTTTGAGTTTTTGATACTTTTTAATTCCTTTTTTGAAAATTTTAGGTTTAAACCACAATGGATCATTTCATTGAGTTGACAACTCAATTAACTCTCCTTAGTCAACAACTAAGAACGAGGAAAATGGCCAATGAATATCATAAAAGAGTGACAAATCAAGTAAGGAACCCACATATGCACATGGCTCAAGTTCGATATGGAGGTACCCTATATTGGAACAATTATAATCCGGGTTGGCAACATTGCCCTACCCTCTCATGGAAAGCAAGCTACACCACTCCTCAAACTCCACAAGCCTAAAGATCAAGCCTAGAAGAAAAAATAGCTGAAGTAGAAAGACTCAATGCTGAATTGGTCATGAAAAATGCGAAATATAGAAGATCAAGGGCTGAAATTGACTGTTCTCAAGTTGGATTGCCTAGGTTTCTTGATCAAAATGAGATGAGTCAACCACAAAATGGGATAACGACATAGTTAGAGGCAACCATGATTGAATTAGAAAGAGTTCATGCTGAATGTGCAACATCTCGAGTTCAATTCATGGAATGGACAAGGGCTAATATTCAAAGTCACGTTTTTCATTCAAGGTGATTAGAAAGAAGAGATGGCTCAACATAATTGTGACTAACTTGCATTTGAGAATGAACAACCTAAACAAGAGAAGAGTATGAGTATACAAGAACTAGTGGACAAATACATGAAAGAACAAAAAAATATGGTTCCAATGTCCTTTGAAGGACTGATGAGTATGAAACTCATCTATTTTTAATGAATATTAAAGGCTTAAAAGTTCAATTTAATGCGAAATTATGGAATCTTCACCCAGATTGGTGTTTTGTAGGGATTTAAAGCAAAAGAAGCAAAATCAGCATGAAAAGCAGCAAAAGTGATCAAAAGTTTAGAGTCGCGACATCTGTTAAAGAATGTCGTGACATTGACACTAAGAGTCATGACACCAAAAGTAGAGTCTCAATATCAAAACAAGGCTGCGATAATGAGAACATATTTCCAGAGTTGCGACATCAAAAGTTCACAGTCGCAACATCGATACTTAAAGTTGTGACATTAGAACAAAGCTGCAACATTGAATATACAATTCCAGAGTCGCGACTCCAACAACAATAAGAAAGCAGAGTCACGACATTGAAACTCAGAGTCACGACATTGTACAAACAACCAAAAAGTAGAGTCACGACACCAAAATGTAGAGTCGTGACATTGTACGGACACCAAAATACAGAGTCGTGACATCGAAATGCAAAGTCGCGACACCAAAAGAAGAGCCAAGACATCACAGCAACAATGTCGCGACATCAAGCGCGACCAGGGTGGATTTTTAGGCTTTTCGAGGTTCACATTATCTGCCTCATTTTCAAGGGCCAATCATTAGGGCCTATAAATAGAAGCTCTTAAGGTAGAGTGCACATTCATTATTGATTAGAGGAGAGGAAATCAAGGAGGAACAAAGAGTAGCTGAAGCTTTTGTATATATTTTTTATTTTTTATTTTTTCTTTATTTATATTTTTTTTATTTTGGGTTTTCATCTTGTAGAATAGTGGATCTGAGCTGAAATATGGAGCTGTATCAGTTGGGAATCCAGCCATTTATGTCCGAACTCGAGTAGGAATTCAGAGTTATTTATAAACCCATTTAGTTCGCGCTTTGATTACATTCTCAAATGAATTTGTTTGATCAACTAGTCATCATTACTAGATCTGGGCCATAGTGCTAAGCTCCCTTAAATAGATTGATGTTTTAATTATCATTTTGTAGTATATAAATGAATGTTGTGGCTTTAGTAATACTTGATTAATTGACAGATTGTGTTCTTTAAAAGAATTGTTCTAAGTATTACAGACAGTAATCTAAAAGATCTGTGAATCCTTGTGAAATTACTGTGATCCCTCCTGAAAGACACGAGACGGACTACCCGAGAGCAATGAGCGCAATCTCTGTGTGCACTAGGTGGCTATACCTTTGAGAATCAATGCACTCTAAAATACTACAATGTTAATGTATGGTGGTTTTTTAACCTTTGACTTCAAGGATCCTTTCTGAGTGACATCAAAAATGTGTTCCTGAGGCATGAGGACCATCTGATGAGTAATCATTTTAATATTCAGAGAGTTCATCTTAGTTTGAGAGAATGTTTGTGCTCTTGTAATATGAGAGTGATTATTCTGACCAAACCGCAGATTGAGATGTCAAGTAAATTGAAGGAGGCTTGTGTTATCTTGTCTACGGGGCCAAGCGGACTCTAGTCTTGAGAAATGGTTGTGAAGTATTGGTTTTGGAAAAATAGCTAGATCTTAGAAAGAGGATCAAATCCTAAAAATATCTCTTTAGACCCATTGACCTGGTTTAGGAATATGGAGTTCTAAAAAGTGAAATGTATAGTGTTAGGAGGTATTCCATGGCTTTACTACTCTGCTCTTGGACAAATCTAGAATTCAAGTCCATGACTATCTTGTCTTTGAACCTCATGCATTTTGATGATCATAACACTAATCTCAATTCCAATGTAGTGAAACCTCTAATCTATTTAGCTTAAATTGTCTTTTTCAAAAAATACAAAAATCCTTTCATTCCATTTAGGTTAGTTAATCCAATCTTTAAGTTAGAGGTTCAAATAGTAATAATCTTGAGTAGTATGGGTACTTTATCTTTAATTTTTCTCATCAATCCCCGTGGGAATGATATATGAACTTATAATCCACTTTATTACTTGTATGACCTATGCATTTGCAGTGTTTTGGACCAAATTAAATTTTCAATACATTATCATAAGCAAACATTAGAAAAACAGTATTATTGGTCCAACAAGTTTTTAACATTGTTGCTGGGGACTGAATTAGTCTTTGGCAACCGTGTTAGAAATCTGGAACTAGACTATATATAAATTTTGGTCTCAACAAGGACAACATGAGGGCATGCCATCTAATCTTAAGGTATCTAAAGAGGAAGAAAACATGAGCTACAATGAAGAAATCACCTCAAGTGGTAATGAAGAACTTGAGAAGTTTCAAACAGTGGAGAATGATGCACAAATTTCGAAACCTTGGCCTCAGGAAGGAAGATGAACTAACTTCTCTCCTGAATCAAGAAAAGATAAATGATGCAGTTATAAATACTATTCTAGATGGTTCGTTGGGGTGAGATGCATGAAGAGTTGAAAAATGAGCAGATGACCCCTATTCCAAAGGAGTGTACTATTCAATCATTTAAGAAAATGGAAGCCACCATTGTGAAAATAAAAAATAAAAAAAAAACTGAAAACCAAAAAATGATGCTCTTGGAAGACTAAGTGCTCAAGTTATTGATTGAGCACAATTATCTCCTCTTAGAGAAGGATGGAGGCAGAAATTACCAACATATCCATGGTTGGTAGAGTCTAGCTGGACTCAAAAAACGGAGCAGCTTCTTGAAAGGCAACCCAAGCTCAACAAGTTTTCTTTTCCTTTTTCCACATTGTAATTAGTTTTAAGTTGTTTTTTAAATATATTTTCTTGATTGATGTTATTTTTTCTTGTTTTAGTTTTGGGATCTCAATTTTTTGGAGATTCAAGGCTGGTTTTGGAAGTTAAGAAGTTGAAATCTTAAAGTTCAATCATTCTAGGAGGCTTAAAGAACCAAAAAGGAAACAATATTCAAGCATCTCCATCATTTGGACCCATGGTCTACTCCCTCCAAACACTTTTTCCTCTAAAGTGAGCCATATTCATTGGAACAACTTCTGGAGACTTGATCAACCTCAGGGGAGTACTCATTATCCATTCTTGATTTTGTTTCACATTGAGGACAATGGTCATTCTAAGTTTGGGGGTGGGTGAATTCAAGAATTCAAAATTATTTAAAAAATCCAACTGTTGTATCTCCTTACCTGTTTATTTGCATGTGCTTTTCTTTCTTTATCTTGTTTGTTTCGTGTCTCACATGAGTGAGTTTGATGCCTTGGTTTCTAATAGAAGGTCATTTTGAACACAAACTATTGAAAAAGGCAAAGTGTAAAGAGGAATTGGACCCTTAAGTTTTTAAATGATCTGGAATTGTGTGCTTGTATGGTATGGGTGACTTAGCCTAGTCACCCTCCTCGTGCTTCAAGAATCTATTTCTTAAGGAATCTAACACACACACACTTTTGATCTCCCTTGTATACGTGGTCTCGAACCCCTTTGCCTTGAATTCAACTAACCTTAGGGGATTCTAACCACCTAAGTGATGGGACACCTAACCAAAAGAGGATTGCCGTTGTGCCCCAACCAAAAAGAGAAAAACACAAAAACATAAGAAAAAGTGGAAAAGAAAGATAAAAAGTAAAAAGAAACAACAAAAATGTCAAAAAGAGATTTGTGAATAAGAATAAGTGGGATTGTCCAACGGATTATTTAGGTAATTTTTAGGTATTTTGGTAGGAATAAAAAGGGTGCGTTCTTATCATTTCTTAGTTAGCTTCTTCAAAACAGGTGAGTTGAGCTTAATTTTGGGGGTGATATGACCTTGCTATACACTTGAGATCATGCTATCACCTACACTATTCATTGGAAAAAGTCATTAAGGACTTGGAAGATTGATTTGCTTTACTCACTTTGCTTTGCTTTGCTATGTTCCTTAGAGAGTTTAACAATTTAAGGATCCTAAATTTTGGTTGAAAAAGCAAATATTTCTAAATTGTGTTCATATTGATCCTTCCATTTGGCATCATTTTATCATACTCATCTCATTCTCATTAGTTCATGTCATTTTCAATTTTTATTTTGTTTTGAGTCAGTCTCTTGCTTGGAGACAAGCAATAATTTAAGTTTGATGGTGTGATGAGTATCTCAAATACTCATTTTATCCCTATGTTTTACTTAAATTTTTAGTATTTTTTTTATGTTAAATAACTTTCCTATTGCTCTAAATATTCATCTTTATGATTAGGTCAATCATTTGGTGGAATTGAGAGAAAATGAGAGGAAAAGAAAGGAAAATCAGCAAATTACACATGCAAATGTAAAGAAATGCACAGGTTAAGATGTAGTCTAGTTGCAGATAATCCAAATGGCTACAATATTTATATAGATGGATAGTTAGAGACTTCTCAGGGTTTTCCAAAGAGACTTATTCTTCAATTTGGACTTCAAATGATCAAGTTATGACTTTCGTAGTTGAAGGAAGCAGTAGAGAAGAGCCTGTGCTTGACTCATTGAGAATTTATAAATTAAGTATTTATCATCATTTTTAAAGTGTTCTTTCTTGCTATATCTAGATTTTACACTTTCTAATCTTTCCAACGAGTTCAAGATCACCCAAATTGAAGTTCGGACGATAAAGTGCATGATGCCCGGAGATTTGACCTCGGAGGATTAGTGCAGCAGGGCTTTGTAAAGCGTCGTGACATTGAAACTCGAAGCTCCACAGCCCAGCGTGATGTTGCCAAGTGGCATCGCAACGTTCGGGGTTGGTTTTGGGATGATTTTCAACCCATTTTGAGCCCATAATTGAGGGGTTTAAGGAAATTTAAACCTAGAAACAAAGAAACGAATTTTATGGGTTTCCTAGGGTGGGAAACACCCAGATAAGTCTTTGAAAGAACAATTTGAAGAAGAAGAAGGAAGATTGAAGAGGAGATTTGGGGCTTTCATCATCTAATTAGTTTATTTGTTCCCTTTTTTATGTTTTCCCTCACTTCTATGGTTGTATCTCTTACCATCAAGAACTAATTTCATAATCTAGAGTTTTGGTTGTATTTTGGATATGAATCTTATATTTATTTGTTAATTTTCCTTTTTCTATTGTTTCTCTATGATTGTCTATCTATTGATTCATGCTTGGTTCTATTTACATATTGATTTCTAGCTAATCTCAATATGGTGAGTGGCTCTTTTTGTGAGATCTTGAAGGGAGTCGAAGCTATACACATAGATGAATCCAACTTCAGTAATTATGGTAGTGTAGAAATTATCGGTAAGTGGGAGGTGTGTGAGATTCTTGGATCTTAAGCCCTCTCTAATGTATGGAGGGTTGAGGCGAGAAGCAAAGACCGGTGTTAGTTGGTAGGTTATTTAATCGAGAGAGGCTTATAAATAAGTGGCGAGAAGTCTTGGCAGGCCTTTTCAAGAGACAATAGAATGGAATTTTGTCCTAGATATAGGAGGATTGTTCACATGCACCAAATACCCTAGAACTTTATTATCTCTTGGTAACCATTAGTTGCACAGTTTGTTAGCTCGATTAAGTTTTCATTAGTTTAGTTTAATTTATGTTTCAATCCATCGATTTTGCCATTTGGATATTAGAAAAGCATTCTAATTTTGGTACTTAGCATCTCCCATTTCCCTATGGATCAATATCCGTACATTTTGTACACTTTATTGCTTGACAAGCGTATACTTGCGCAGAATAGACACTCTTTTGATTTTTTCTACATATTCTTAATACAAAACACAAATACACTTATCAAGTTTTTGGCGCCATTTTCGGGGACTAACAAGTCTTTGGTGCAACGCCAGAAAACGCCTATCAGAAGGCAATGGGGTTGCAGTCATCTTTGATGAGCATTAGGTGATATGCAATCATAAAACTACTTTCACTTTTTAATTTGTATGTATTGGCAATTAGATGAACCTCATAGCTTAAATTTGTTTTGTTTATTGTCATGTTTTGGAAATTCTTAATAATATAGCCATTGTCCTACCCCATGTTGAACATAGATTGTGTGCTAGGCACATATTTGCCAATTGGCACAAGTCTTTCAGAATGGATGGAAACAAACTATTGTTTTGGAAGGTTGCTAAGGCACATAAGATGATAGACTGCAATGAAGCCTTGGATGAAATGGAGAATATTAATTATGCTGTAGCTGTTGGTTTAGAGGGGCCAATCCAAAGGTCTTTTATAGGGCATTTCCAAAGATAAACACAAAGTGTGATGTCATTTTTAAAAAAATTATTGAAACCTTAAGTGGTTACATAATTAATGCAAGGATCAAGCATATGATATACATGTTGGAAGATATCAAAATAGTCTTGATGCAAAGATTGGTGCTGAAGAGGCAAGAAATGGAGAAGAACAATGTTGTGTTATGCCCTAGAATACAAGTAAGGATTAGAAAGAAAAGAAAAGGAGCTACTGGTGGCTTCCCCCGTGCCTTCGGCAATATAATTTTCCAAAGTGAATCACGAGATGGATTGCCTTCTGAGTAGGCATGCACTTGGAACTTGTAGATGTACGAGGAAGTAAAATGTGACATTCCTTGTTGCCATGTAGACTCTTGTATTTTCTTTTATTGCAAGAATGCTGAAGACTTTGTGGATGATTGTTATAAAAGGGAGGCATACCTTAAAGGCTATTCAAGTTCCATTCCCCCTTGTGTAGGTGAGGAGGTATTGGCCAAGGATTGAGTAACAACTTGACCCTTCCTCCATTAAGATTAGACCAACCAGGCTAAGAAAAAGTAGGAGAAACGATCCCCATGAAAACCCTAAGAGACTTAAGAGACTGACTAAACATGGTATTAAGATGAGTTGTTGTATGTGTAAATTAAAGCAACACACCAAAAGGAAGTATCCTGATAAAGAACAGGGTAGTGGAGACACACTTTTTAAAACCAAGGGTAGACGAAAGATGGGGCACCACCTTCTTAAAGCCAAGCTAGCCCTTCATGTTGACCTTGTTCTGGCTAACATAGAACGAGGAAGGTGGTAGGATTATATATGGAGGAAGAGTCTTAGAGGTGGTAGAAAAGTCTGACTGTGAGTATTGCCTCAAGGATTTAGTGTGTTCATTGCATATGATGGAACTTGCATGACTAATGTAAGTTGTGTTTGATATTTGTCTTATTAGAAGTAATTACATTGGTCAATACATAATGAGTAACTTTTTTTTTTCAAATTCAGATGCCTGGAAAATCATAGAACTAGGTTGTATCTCGGTCTTGATAGGAGACTTCAATTATCTAATTAGCGACAGTTTCTCTGACTCATCACTCATCTCAGAGTTTGGCATGTTCTATTGTATTTTGAACAGGGGTTGTATTTCTAAACTCTGGTAGTTATTGTGTATGTTTTGGTGTTATAAGGTACATGGGTTGTATTTATGGATGTTATTTAAAGTATTATAACTCAATAAATTATGTATTTTTTAGTGTTATAAGGTACAAGGATTGTATTTGTGGATGTTCTTTGAAGTATTAGTACTAAATAGATTGTGTATGTTTTGATGTTATAAGGTACAAGTGTTGTATTTGTGAATGTTATTTGGTGTTAGAATGTAATACCACCAAATATCATCAGTACATAGACTGTAATGCATAGACCTAAAGCACCATTCATCAGTACATTTCAAAAAACACCATTCATCTGTACATTTCAAACCTAACGCATAGATTGTACTGTAATGCCACCAAATATCATCACATCTTGCTTAAAAAACACCATTCATTGAAAGTTTTTGATTGCCAACTATAAGGTACAAAGTTTTTGTTTAACTAAATACTATCTAACTTTCTTAAAAAACACCATTCACTATTGGTGCATCATAATGAGAATTCTAACCATTACAAATTCTTCAAATCCTAACCATTTCAAATTCCTAACAATTTTACCGAATTGTAACCATTACAATGTAATCCTAACCATTACAAATTCCTAATAATTACAACAATTTCAAATATAAGCCAGGACATAACAATTGCAAGTGCAACAAACTTCTCCCCTCTTGTATACTTGAGGATTGTAGCACACAGGTGGCACAATTCATTGCTCATGTCTTGTATAGCCTCCTCCAAATTGTCTCTCTTCATTTTCAACTTCTTCACTTTTTCATCAAATATTTTCTTCCCTGCTTCTAACTTAGCAATAACTTTCTCATTCTTTAACAAATTTGCTCGCAATTCTTCCCATTTACTAGAGACATTTATTTTCTCAAGCTCTTCTTCCCATCTAAAAAAAACCACAGTTTGCATTCTTCATAAACAACATATTAAAACCCGAATTTAAACAACAAATTAAACAAAGTACCTAAATTATGCGAAACATGCAAAACTTGAATTTAAATTTGTCCTAATTTTTCCTTAAGTTAATTTAATAAAATTAAACAAAATACCCAGTTTAATTTTGTCCATAATTTTTCTAATTTTGCCCATAATTTTTCCATTATTCTGCCCTAATTAAATTTTCCTTAATTAAATTACGCCAATTAAACAAAACCTGTAATTTAACTACCAGAATTTAAATTTGCTCTCATTTTTCCCTAATTGAGTTTTCCCAAACTAAACAAAATACCTTTATTTGAAATTTGTCATATGCTGCAAAATACACCTATGCTACCGAATAATATAAGCTAATTATGGCAGTTAAACAAAAAAGAAATTTTGACTACTTATAGGCTATAAAGAGCACTCATAAAACTTTTTCCCATAGTTAGAGCCACTTTTGACAATTCTCAGCTTTGAATCAATTTTATGCTTGCACTTCACTTCAATTTAACTACAAGTTCTCATAGGGTTTGAAGAAGCGCCAGAACAAAACAAATTTTGCATTCCGATAATCATTGTCAATCTCCTATTCGCTTTGAAGTCGTTGGTTCTTAAAGACAAGAAGAAGAAGAAGAAAAAGGCGAAGATGAAGAAGAATGAAATGGACGAAGAAGAAATGGAATAAATTAGGGCTAATTAAACTGATTAGGCCACGTAGGATATCCAAAACAAGCTAAGTCAGTCGCTACTGGTTGTAGACCATTTGGATATGGGACTCCCCAAATGTGGGATTATTCCTAGTTAAACCGTAGGTGAGACTAATTAAAGAAGACAGACCAAACTATGGATTATTTTTGTCAATTACCCTTATAATATATCGTTAAAGTTGGTCAATGTGGATCTAGCACCGTTATTGTTTTCTTATTAATTATTGGTAGAGTGAATTATGTCGAATATAATTTATGATCATTCCCCATATTTTAATATTTATAGATTGAATTTTGATTATATCCCGTATTTTGTAGAGTAAGTCATGGCATTAGATCAATTTGAATTCAAAATCACGAGTTTTAGGGAGAAAAAAATCGAAGCTCAAAAGGAAGAATAATCCAGAAGCAATTTTTAAGCAAGATGTGAGCGCACTCTATTTCTTAATGAGTTCAGAGAAGATGTTAGTAAATAAGGGTTATGCACACCTTATTAATCCGAATGCCTAGGTCTAAGCATGTAGAACTTGAAAAGAAAAAGAGAATATGGATTATAGCCAGAGACATTTTATTTTCCTATTTTATATTTAGGTAAATATTGATATCAGTAAAGTTCCCTAAATAGTGGGATTATCTATCAAGAAATTTTTTTGTCTAGATATGGAAACTATTATAAAGAGAGGAGAGAGGAACCACTATAATCACCAATATAGTAGTCTTCTGCTCTCCCTTCATTTGTTGTTCTTTTTCTTTATAGATTGTTAGACGTTTGTTTCCAACAGAAGGATAATTGAAGTTTTGGTTCTGTAAGGATTGTGAGATCTAATTATTTTTTTATTGTTCTTTTATTTCATCATTATTTATACATCTTAGGTGTTTCTCAAAATTATTGTGTTGATGAATTGTTGCAAATGGCTTGTTGCTTAGTTATCAAAATGATGAATTGTTGCAAATGGCTTATTGCTTAGTTATTAAAATAATAAATTGCTATTTAGAGCTTTAAATCCATAATTATTTAAATATTTTAATATTAAGTGGTAAAATGAATAGATGTCAAAAAAAGTGGTAAAGTATTGGTTGACAGTAAACATCCTTTTGATTCATGTCATGGAGATATGTGAATAGATGTCTAAACAAATTGAGTTTATAAATTTGTTGTCTAGAATTGGTAATTGTTGATAGATTAAATCCTAAGAGCTTGTTTGGGGTTGTTTGTTGGCAGTAGAATCTTTATATCAATGAGGAATTCTTTTAATTAATTCTCATATTATACCTTGGGCTAGATACCTCCATGTCATTAGTTCTCCATTAAATCACATAAGTTAATTACAATTGTTTCTTTTGCATCATCTTAATTTTAAATTTTAAAACCCCATTTAATCCTTTTTATTCTTTTTGGAAAAAGAAATGAGTCTAACCAATTCTTGTGGATACGACCTTCCTCATTACTACTACATTTTGTATATTCAAGAGTAAGAATTTAGATTTGTTGGATTCGACACCTATAATTATCAGATTTCATCTTCTTATTTTAATTATTGATAAGTGAATGTACATATTTTCTAATAAATTTCATCTATAAACTCTATAAATTTGATATATTAGCAAAGTATTTATTTATGTTAATACTAATTATATTAATTTGCATATAATTTGATTTTAATAAAGTGTTTATTTCTAAGAATGACCACTAAACATAAAAGATTTTCTTTCATATATAAATACATGTTTGAACCAAGTTAATCAAGTCGATGAGCCCAAATATTCACAAGATCCTTTGCACGAAATTGGTGGTTCAATGACTTAGGTGAGGACAACAAGAATGAAAGAAACTTTATAAGACTTGATTTTACAAGTGCAAGACGAAAGGTGCAATAGAAGATTCCAGAATAAATTTGAAGGTTCCATAGCTTTACAAAGCATGGTTACCTACCTTGTTGTGGAAGGGATATATTTGGAAGACCCAAATAAGGGCATGGGTTAAATAGGAATTTCATTTTATTGATTATGGACCTGTTATTTCATTTAGGTTTTTAGTTTTTCATTTAATGGTTTAATTATGCCGAATCTAATTTAATTGGTCCAAATTTGCTTTTAATGATTTAGGTTTTTCTTTAAGGATGTTTTGTCTTTAAGAAGCAGTCACCATTTGATTGTAAGATATTTTTATATTTAATGAGAGTTTATTTAAAAATCTTTTTATTCATTTCCTTTCTATTCTTGATTGAATGCATAGAAATTTGACTTATCCAGGGAGTGATCAACCTTGTGGCATCATAAGATTTGGGTTTTAAAGACTTAGTTTCCTTTTTGTTTTTGGCGTTTGAGAGCAATTCTCTTTTATTTAATTCAAGCGTTCCTAAGGTTGATTGTCTAGAGGGTTTGTATAAATTGGTATCAGACCTTTGGGTGCCGAAACTATTTTTTTTACATCTCTTTGTTTCGTTTTGATTCAAAAAAAAAAAAAAAAAAATTCTTTGGGGGGTTGTGATGAGTCATAAATTCATATATTTTTAGTCCATTTTTCTCGCATTTTTTTAAAAGTTTATGATTCATTTTAATGTAAAATTATGGAATAATCACCAACTTTGTGTTTTGCAGGTTTTGAATGTAAAAGAAACAAATATAGCAAGAAAAGCAGCAAAAAAATTGGTTTAGATAGAAATGTCACAACATAATCTTAAAATGTCGCAACATAAACCATAAAATGTATAAAAGAACCTCGAAAGGCAGCAATGAGGCAATGTCGCGACAAGCGTTGATAATATATATCGCAATAAAGACAAAGTCAGTTGGAGGTTCCAAAGATTGTCGCGACATTTCAAAACTTTTGTTGTGACATAATATGAGAAGTTGGCGAGAAATGTTGCAGCAAAAAGAAATGAATATTCGACATAATGAAAATTAGAAACGAAACTATATTTACTTGACATTAGTTTTTATGTCGTGACATTGCACGAAGTTTAAGCGAAGAGTGCGGAATAATCATGACATAAAAGCATTCTTGTGACAAGAATGGAAGATAGAGGCAAAGAAGAATGTCGTGACAATATTTTATACATTGTGACAAAGGTCGAAAATGGACGATGCAAGTTTTGTGTCGAGGACATTGAGCTGAGATGCGTGACATATATGCTAAAGAATGAAAGAGGAAGGAAGAATTTCACGACACAACAAGGTATGTGCATACCACAAAAATGGCGGATTGAGACAAGTCAAGTTAAGTTGGTCACGAAAAAGGTTGTAATGTTGTGACAAACATTTCAGAGAATGAAAAGTTTAAGGCATGATATATGTCGCGACATTTCTAATCTATGTCGTGACATAAAGTTCAGAGGGTAGCATAGCAAGGTAAGAAAGCTATGTCGCGACAGTTGAAGTTTTATGTCGTGACAATCACAACATAATGTTGAGATGAAACTCTATCACGACATAGAAATTTATTATCGCGATAAAGGTTGAGAATAACTATAGGAAGAATGTCGCGACATAGAAATTTTACAATCGCGACACAATGAAAGAAGCGGCGAGGGGAAAACATTTGTCTCGACGAGGTTTTTGTCGCGACATACCATTCAGTATTAACACTACAAGGCATGAAGAAGTAATGTCATGATATAAGTACCCCATATGCATAACAAGGCGAATTCAGCTAAGCTCTGACTGCGACATTTTGAAGTATTCATAGCGACATAATTGAAAAAATACCTGCAGAACATTGTCGTGACACTTAACACTTTACTTGGTATAACAAAGAAGCTAGAGGACAAATATAGCTACATTGTCGCGACGCATAAATTTTCATGTCGCGACAGTAGGGCAGGTTTGGGAATCTAACTTCAACCTTGCTTGAATTTCGGCCCGTCATTTGAAAACCTATAAATATAATACGTAGAGGCATTGTCTTTGTGACCAGCCGAACCTGACATCCCGGGTATGGAGTCTCCTTTGTATTTTATTTTTATTTTTATTTTTTCTTTTATTTCTTTATGCCAATTTAGTTTCAGCTTAACATTTTAGTTAGTATTTTCTTTGGATTTGAGCAGTTATATGGGCTGAAGTTTCGAGCTTGGTTCATTGTAAAAATTTAGTTTTCATTACTATCTGATTTCAATGGAATTTTGAAATTTTCTGAAGTTCATTTATTTCAATTTGCTTGCAAATTTCAATGAATTTTCCTGATCAGTTAGTCACTGTTATTTGTAGTCAATTTTACAGGCGAGCTCCCTCACAGGAATGGTTGGTGTTAGTTATTATTTTCTGTGCAACATAAAAAATTGTCATAGTTAGAAATCTTGAATTTATTTAATTGGTGTTGTTCTTGAAATTAACTATTCTTAATATTAATAGCTTATACCTAAAAAAGGGTTGTATCTTGCTCTGATTTCTAAGAGGCCCTTTGAGTGACATAGAGATGGAGATTCCTAAGAGTATGGAGCAGTTACTTGGGGGTATGTTAGACTAATATTATGGAACTAATGAACTCTGAAAGATTACTTTGATAGATCACTAATTTACTTATGGTGTGAGGATTAGTTGGATGATGTATCAGTTTAATTGATTAGAGGTTTCTCCTCTGTTTGATGGAATGATCTTCATCCCGTGTTATCATAGATCTAATCAAGGAAATAGAGAGTTTGATTAGGTTCGAAAGATGAGATACCAATTAGATTGGAGAAGGCTTGTATTGTCCTGTTATTTATGGGGCGAAATCTTCGATCCTAGATAGGGTGTGGCGGAAGGAAAAATATCCAGTTATTAGAAGGATTATATCTCTGGTAGCGATTAGACCCTGTATATTACAGCCGGGAATATGGTTATCTAATTAGTAAAAATGTAATTATAGAGGAATCGAGCTATACCACCTTGCATCTTTGATAAGTTCATATTTCAAACTAATGGTTGAACTATGTTATAAAATGATGCAGAAATTAATAATTATTCATTGATCTATTTCCCAGTGTTAACACTGCGATTGAACTCTCGATCAATTCATTTTGATTTTTTTTTTGTTATAGTTATAAAATATTAATTAGTCATTCTTTCTTTAGTTTAAACAAATCAATTTTGTACTTTTGAGTTCAAATAGTAAGGATCTAGAGTAGTTGGGGTAATTGATCTTTAGATTTCTAAACAATCCTTGTGGGAATGATGCTTGGACTTATTTTTAATCCACTTTATTACTTGTATGATCTGTGCACTTGCAAAAAATTTCATTTAGACTAAAAACTGCAAAATTTTATATAGAGAACATATTTATACATTGAAAAGAATAGTGATAGTGATATTTTGGTTTACATAAAAAAAGGTTATAAATCAACAATTTTTTGGCGCCGTTGTCGGGGATTCTAAACAACTTTCTAGTAGCAGTGTCAAAAATAAATCATTTGGTTTCAACCTATCTATACAAGTTTTTGGCACCATTGTCGAGTACTAATGAGTCTTTGGTAGTCGTGTTAGAAGTTTGCTTATACAAGTTTTTGGCGTTGCTGCCGAGGATTGTGAAAGTAGTCTTTGGTAACAGTATTTCAAAATTTGGTATTCTATATATGGTCCTTACAGTTTTGGCGTAGTTGTGAGGATTGAAGCAAGGGAATTTAAATATCGATATTCGATGAAAAATTGCTAAATTTGGACATTTTTCTCCGTTTTATCAAAAATTTCAGAAAATTTACAAAAATAGTTTTGATTGCAGTAGTTGAGTAAGCTACTGAAAAAGTTGTATGAGCTTGTAGTGATATAGTTGTTTTCCACTGATTTCATTTGATCTTAGTGTGTTTCCATTTTGAGAAGATCTTACATGCATAGAAAACCAAAATCAGAATTGTTGCCTTTGGACACAGAATTGGAGAAGGCAGAAATGAAGAAAGTTGATCTTTGAATCAACGATTCATGGCAAAGAAAACAACGTGAAAAGAGCGAAGCTGCAACAACAGAGAGGCCTCATATGGGAAAGGACTATGGATTTTGGAAGCTAGTCATTAGAGATGAATGTACTCTTGTGAGACAACCTATATAGAGAGGCAAACAACTTTGGATTAAAGCCGGCTTTTGATCACAATGGTGCGGCTTGACATCAATATACTAGGGAAGACGATGTAGGCGCATATGAGAAAGATTTACGAGAGGATGGCAAATATAGTAAAGCTGAATGGGTGGGACTTGAGGTGATCAAGTTGCAACTCTTCCCTTTTTCACTGAGAGATTTGGCAACCACTTGGTTTGAATAACTGCCTTATGGATCAGTGAACAATTGGGAAGAGTTGGTGGAGGCTTACATGACCAGATTCTTTCCCCCTGCCCTCACTTTAGAAAGGGGAGGGCAAATCATAGTGTTTAAACAAGGAGAGGATGAAAGTATCTATAATGCATGGGGGAGATATAAGAGATTGCATAAAAGATGCCTAATGCATGGAATAGATTTGACCACCTAGATGGACATCTTTTACCACTCATAGACTACACCTCGAAGCATTATAATTGATGTACTTCTTGTGGCGCATTTAAGGAAGAGTGCTAAAGGAAAGACAATTGATAGAATCTAGAAAAAGAAACTACGAGCTCAGAATTTGAGACTTTGAGGACGACTACGGAAAATGGGAGTGATAGAGTGAACGAGGATGATTGCCATAGAAGAAAAACATGATGCATTGATGAACAAGTTGGGAAACCAAGAAAGAAGAATGCATTCAACACATGAAGTAAGAACAATGGAAGGAAATGAGCAAAAGAGTAGTGCTGATGAGGGATTGTTAAGACCAAATGATATATACAAATTTATGACACTACTACCAAAGGACTATTTCTAATCCCCGGCAACGGCGCCAAAAACTTGTTAGACCTAAATGTTATATAGACAGTTGTTTATACACAAATTTGTGACACTACGAGGATATTTCTAATCCCTAAATATGATTGCAGAAACTTATTGCTGCTTATTTTTGTATACATAAAGAATTGGAATTGTTCTTTCTTGTAATATGACTCATTTAAAATTGTGTGGTCACAGATCAACGTAAGTGAGCAATTAAGTAAAGTAATAAAGTGGATATTTAAGTCTAGATATCCTCATTCCCACGAGGAGCGATGACAAATCGAAAAGACTAACTACCCCCCAGTACACTTTCGAAGATCATTACTATTTGAAATCGCGATATGATGATAAGAGAATTTAAATGATCATGTTTAAAATCTTAAATATATAAAATTAAAGTTTAATAAAATTGAGGGTTGAGTTCAGAGTGAAGCGAAAATTGGACATGAATTAATTAAGTAAAATAATGATTCTGCATCATTTCGATTCATAGCTCATCCGTCGATTGGAAGCGGGATTTGTCGAAGATCACGAGAAGTAGTATAGTTTAGTTTCTCCCTCGACCATACTTTTCGATTAAGGGTTCATATTCGACAAGACATGATTCTAATCAGTTACTTGTAATATAACCACGACTGGATTTAGTATTTTCCTTTTCGATTACTTCATGCTCGAGATCTTGGGAGTAAGGCGTAGACGGGATGTGCATTCTCGATTTGATTGACACCTCATCTGCCGATGAAATTCCATCTCCTTGATTAGATCTTTGCTAACATAAGTCAGAATCGATTCGTGAAGAAAGAGGAGGACTCCTCTATGAGCGTTAAATAGATGCTTACCGTTCTGACCATCCTCGATTATAAGTAAGTTGGTGATCTATCTGAGTAATCCTTGATTAGTTCATAGTGTATTGTAGTGCACCACACCCACAGGCCCCGCTCTCTTGCACTCTCAGGATTCTTTATCTCTGTGTCACTCAAAAGGCCTCATGGAATCGAGAGCGGGAATCTGATTACCTAGTAGGTACACGATTACTAGTATTTAATAAACAAATAAATTTATAAACAATACTTGATAAAATAAATTCAAGAATTCTAATAAAAAATTTTTCTTCAGCCTTATCTGAAAAATGACTATCATCGATGACCTCGAGCTCAACTTTTCAAAGCGGTTTACTCATATCGGTGACTAAATGATCGGGAAAATTCCATGTCGTGAGCCCAGTAAAAATAAATGAACTCAGAAGCTTTCCATCATCATTTTAAAAACAAACGATAAATGAAAGAAAGAATGTATTAAGAAATACCATTTCGAAGAAAATTTTTTATGATACAATACCAACTCTAGAAAATTAAAGGAAAACCTAACAAAATTAAGCTACACTAAAACTAAATCTTAAAATGGAAAATAAAAATATCTGAGAGTCTTGACTACCAGGCGTCTTAAGTTGCGGAAGAACACATTGCCTTACTATGAAGTGTGTATTTATAGGCTTTCAATGTTGGGCCTCACTTCATTAGTTGCATTGTGGATCCCCCGAAATTCTAGCCCGAGTGGTCTCTTGTGGGTGACGCCAAAAGGTTTGTCGAGGCAGGCTTTGGAGTCTTTGTTGTTGCGCTCTATCGTAGCTTCTTGTTTTTATGTCGTGACCTGTCTAGGCGCTCTTAGGCGTGTTGGCATTAATGTCGCAGCATAAGATTTTATTCAGCAGTCTTGTTCTTGTCGGTGGCGAAGTGCCTTGTGTCGTGACCGCCCGAGCTGTTCTGACCGGCTTCTCATGTCATTGTTCTTCTGGAGTTTGTCGTGGCATAATTTTCCTTCTTGCATGAGCATTGACTTTTAGAGGCTGTAAACTGTCATGATAGGATGTCTTTAAGTCATATGAATTATTTACGTCGCGATAAGAAACTCCTTGGTTGTGTGATAGACACCTTCTGGATTCTTATCGCTTGTTGAAATTTGTTTTACATTTGCGACATAAGGTACATGTTGCAACACAATTGCCTTTGCCATTCTCAGTTCTTCTTAAGTTTTTGTTGCGGCCTACTTTTTCTCTGTCGCGACAAAATTTTATCATTCCATAGCTTTTTATTGTTTATAAAAACGTCTTTATCATAACCTGGGTTTTGCCTTCAACTCTTATTATGTCATGATAAATTTCTTTGTCGCCATTCTTCTTGTGTTGCTTTCTTGGCTTCTTGTGCGACAAGAGATTCTCCCTCATGTTTTGTTTTTTGCGACAAAAATAATTTTTTTTGCGACATAGATTTTGTTGCTCTTGGTTGTGAATTAAGATGTTATGTCGCAGCGGGATTTTCTTTGTTACCTTAGCGGTTCTTCCTTGAAAGTGGCTTGATGTTGAAAACTTTGTTGCAACATAAAAACTACACAATCTCGATTGACTTGTGTTGTAATTTGAGCGCGAATTTTGTCGCGACGAGTTCATCACATTAGCCTTCGACTTTATATTTGCGACATAAATTATATTTAACGTGATAATCTGACTTCTTTGCTCTACATTTTTACTGTCGCGGCCAGTGGATTGTCAGTGACGTTTCTTCATAATCTTCTTCAAAAATGTCGCGACAAAAATATTCTTTATCGACAAAATTTCTCCTTCATCCATTGAGTTATGTCTGAGCTTTGTTGCGACATTTAGTTGCAAGCTACGATATAGTTACTTTGACCTGCTTGAATTTTGTGTCACGACATACAAAGTTTATTCGACTTTTTGGCTTCTTTTCTGCTAGTTTTCTCTCATTTTTCAATTAACCCCTGCAAAACACAAAGTAGGTGAATATTCCATAAATTGGCATAAAAATAGATCTAAAATTGTTAAAAACATGCCAGAAAAATGGATTAAAATAGATGAGTTTTAGGCTCATCAAATTCCCTCAAACTTAATATTTTGCTTGTCCCCAAGTAAAGAGAAGAAATTTTATTTCTCCTCAAACAATTTAGTCTTTTATTTTTAAGGACATTTTTCTGTTTAAAGTCGACCACAAGAAACATAAGTCGCTAGAGATCATTTCTAAACATGTTTCAATCTAGAACGGGAAGATTTTCAATTAAGTTCACCGAACCAACCAATAATTCATAGTATGTAACACCCTAATCATTCAACTTGATTTTGTGTTAGTCTTTACTCTTTCTTGGTCGATCGTTTAATCTTATGGGATAATACTCACTGGTATACTCTCTTTCTTCATTTTTAGTTACATATTCTCGTTTTATCATAATTCACTAATGTATGAAAATACCACCTTTTAGAATCAAATAGGTCATTTAGGCTTGTAAAGGTGCTTGGGTACGAGGTAGATAATTAGACATTTTAGGCTAATTGCACCTTACTTCACCGAAAACTTACACTCTCGACTCGACATGCATCCTCGGCTTCTCTCGATTGTAAGCTCTTAATTCTCCATCAATGCTTTGCATCTTTTTTGCATATATTTTTCATTGTGGTAGCTCTTTTTTCTCTTTTCATTGTCCATCCCCTTAAGATGACCTCTTCCTTAATCTAAAAGCTTTTTCACTTTTCATTTTCTCCAAGTTTGGTGGAATGGTGCAATGTTTTGTATTTTTAAGCTTTCTACCACCCTTAGAGAACTTTGGCTCAATAGCTCCCATACCAGTTGGCATTAGGGTATTAGGTGTTGAACACCCTTAAAGACTTAATTGTTACAAGGAGGAAGGCTATAAGACCAAACTCATTCCTACTTGATGGTTTTCTTTTCACAGCTTCTTTCATAATCCTCTTCATCTTTTCTTATTTCTTTGAATTGTTTTTCTCAACCCTTTTCATCATTTTCTACAACTAGAAATAATATTCCCCCAAACTTGTCCTCTTCTGTCCTTGGTGTACTTTGTAACACCCCAAAATATACCCTAGTCGTTTTCGACATGTTTAGGGTATTTTGTAAGCATAATTTGAAAGTTTCAGAGTTAGCCGCAAACACTGAATGAGAGAATCTTTAAATTACAAGAATTAAGGACAATTTTGTAATTGGTCCAAAAGGGGGCTTAAAAGTCCTAATGTGAAAAGACTATGGGCCAAAGAAGAAATAATAAGAATTGTTGTGTAATTCCTAGAAGACTAGAGGCCAAAATACAATAAAAGGAAATTGAACTATAAATGGCCAAGAATTGAAGGACTATGTTGCAAATAAGGAAACTTACCCAAAAATGGGTTTTTTGAGGGCCAAACATGGCCTTAGCAAATCCATGATTTAAGACCCAATTGGTCTCCAAAAAGAGGAAGAACCCGTATGGGAGAAGAGAATGGGAGAAGAAGAGAAGAGGAAGTTCAAGCAAGGCCAACAAGGTATGGAACTTGGATTTTTTTGTATGGAAACTCACCTTGATCATGAATTCTATGAGTTTTGGCATGGATATTTGGTTTTGTATGGTTATTATCTTGCCTCAAACCTAGGGTTTGTTAAGATTTCATCCTAACCTTAGGTTTTTTGAAATTAAGGTTAGTTAAACCCCATATGTAACAAGATAAGTATGGAATCCTCCCTTTTGGGTTGGATTCATGGTTAATTTGAAAGCAATTGAGTTAGGGTTTAGAATAAACTCTAACTAATCATCATGGTTAGTTTGAGGATGGGTCATAACCCAGTTGGAATGATTTTGGAGGAATTCATGAAAGAATTTTGGAAGAAGATATGTAATTGAAAGATAAATTCAAAGAGAAAGAGATTACAAGGTGAATTTGAAATGGTTTTGATGTGTGTTTGAACTATAGAGTTGAATTGGGATGGAAAATATGGAAAATAGGTGAAAACACACATTCTCGGGCAAAGTCGAGGGGGTGTACCAGACAGTCGTGAGGTGTACCGGCAGACACTTAGTGTCTCCGTTTCCGCTTTCGACCTCAGCTTTTCGTGATTTTGACCATAACTTGCTCATTTATTATCTGAATTGAGTGATTCAAGTGGCCAATTAAAATAGACGTCAAGGAGAACCAAACCTAAATAAATAGGAATAGTCAAATTCTGGCTCTAATTGGTCCAAAAATTCACTCAAAGTGGGGCCATGTGCAAGCCAATTCCTGCATCCGTTTGAACATAGAGTAGTCCGAGTTGTTTCGTACGTAACTCGAGTTCCGGTGCTCCGAATTGGGTGATTCCAGTTGGAATAGAACCCTTAGAACCTTAAATTTAAAGGAGTACAAAGAACCATTGTCAAACATGGAGACAATGCACTGGAAAATGAATATTTCAATCTATCCTTCGGTAAAATCGGTAAACCGACTAGTTGGCATGAAAATGCCATAACTTGAGTTTGGATGATCCGATTGGATTGATTCCAATTCCTAAGAAAAATAGATTCATAGAGGGACTAGAATACATGAATGATTTGTACAGGCATCATATCGCATACAGCATCTGAATGCCATATGGAATAGGCATGAAACCTGAAAATGAACTAAAACATGAACATGAACATGAAAAGCAATATGCCATGGTCAGAGAATGTGATTAAGAAAGGTTATAAGTTCTAAAAGACATATGATCATATTACTACCTAGGACCGAAAAATGAATGAGTGGACGCCCGCTGGTGCTCGCACTCTGCTGGTGCCCTGACTTCGGCTGGGTGCTTCCTATGACTCCTGTCGTGCTAAGACTTCGCTGCGGTGGTTAGCCACGCTTTGACGGTGTCTCAAGACTCCCTCGGGCCGGTGCGCTACGGCACCCCAAGCCGCGCGGAGCGTGCATGTCCCGACAGTTCCAAGACCTCGCTATGGAGCAGCATGTCCCGATTGGTGCTCCCAAGACTCCGCCGGTGCTACGACACTCCCGTCATGAGCGCATCGCCCTAAACTAAGTGTTTCTAAGACTCCCGCCGTGCCACGACACTCCTGCTCAGACAGGCCTTCGTACTTCTATTATACCGCGCCCTACTCCTTTCTTATGATCGGTCTAGGTAGTCGGCCGTATTATTACACAAGACACCTAATAAAGAATAAAGAGTAAAGATCCGAATGCATTCTCCGTATCCTGCTTCGTGGTACCTACGTACTCCTCAGATTCGACACCCTCGTAGTACCTACAGTACTCTTGTACCAAGAATATAAGCATAAGTCCTCAGAGTACCCACGTACATCTATAAATGAATATGTGTAGTACCTACGTACTTTGTATATTTAAGCTCAGAATTCTACTTCGAGTCCCGAATGATAATAAGCCCGTTATAACTATAAGTTCGAATAAAATAAGCCTCAGAACTCCTACAGAGTCCCGAATGAACATACGTTTCAGATATAAATATAAGCTCCCGTGATAAGAAGAAACTCCTCGTGACCCTACTGAGATCCGAATAAGAGATAAGTCCAACAGTTATTCCATAAGGTGCCTCGTGATCCGTAAAATAAGTGGAGTGCTTCCCAGAGCACCCACGGCACTCAGATCCGATTAAGTTCCGTAGTACCTACTAGTACTTCAGATCCGAATGTTCCGCTTCGACAAGTTCTGCCTTACCTACTGCATTCCTCAGATCCGATTAAGCCCTCAGAGTACTTAAGGGTACTCAAGATCATTAAAATAAGTATATGCATCTCGTAGGTCCAGATTCAAGCATGAACTACCGTCCATATCCTGGAAATGTATCCGCATAAGTCCGATCCTCGACCTTGTGATGCGATATGATTCTGATCTGTTCCGACTTATCGTACCTACGGGTACCTTCGCACAATAACAAGATCCGTAAGATAAGTATATGCTCTGTAAGACATTTATAAGATCTGAAATACATGTCTAAGTTTTGTAATACCAGTATAAGCTCTGTAAGATAAGTATATACTCTGTAAGATATGTATAAGATATGAAATACATGTATAAGATCTGACATACATGTATAAGTTTTGTAATACATGTATACAATCCGAAATACATGTATATGCTCCGTAATACCAGGATAAGTTCCGAAATACCGGAATAAACTCTGTAGTACAAGTAGAAGATCCGTAAGACAAGGATAGATTCTGTAGTATAAGTACAAGATACAAAGTATCTATGTATAAATATAAGTTCTGAAGTACCTATAGTACTTCGTGATTTCATCAATTTCGAGTAACTACGTATCTCCGTATAAGCTCCCGGATAAGGATAAACTCCGTAAAGATTCACACTCCCGCATGAGCATAGGCATACTTTAACCTAGGGCTGTTGGGGATATGACACCAACACGCTGGTATCGTGAATGCATAATCGATCAAGTAGTACTTACGTACTCGTATAAGATTAAGTTCCTCAAATCCAAGATAATGCTCCAGAATCGTGGATACTTTCGTACCTCCGAATAAGTGTAAACTCCGTAAAATAAGTATAAGTTCAGAACTCCTAATACGGGAGATCTCGAGACAAGCATCGTATAAGATCCCGATTATAAGTATAAGACCTGATAAGAATAAGTGTACAGTATAAGATCCAAATATGATAAGTCCGCCATAAGTGTAATTCCCAGTAGGTACAAAGATCGTAATGTGATAAGTATAAGTCCGAATGCTACAGTCCAGATATAAGCCTAAGTATTTATATAAGTTCATTATGTGAATGCTCGAATATTCCGACACCAAGTATCGTTATCCCGTATTTATGTTTCGTGATAAGAAATGCTTCACCAAGCCGAAAGCTTAGCACTGCTCTTAATCCGTGTAGGTACAGGAGAAGACATCTAAAAACATCCGCATATAGTTGGGCCAACACACTAGTAAGGGTTCAGTACATGTAGGTTCCGTGCTCTGATTTGTAAATGGAAGTACGCTTGTTTCAGAACGGGACTCCGCGATATGTGTCTAGATTTTCAATGGACACCACTCCTGGTAGTTCTTTTGACTTGTATATAATATTGTGAATTGTTATAAGATGTAGCCATACCCACGTACTGCATCGATAAAAAAAAAAAAAAAATCGTGCAAAGAGTCCCACCATCTCGCACTCGAACTCTGCCTTATCCGCCAATCTGCCGGTCCGGATTCGGCGTGACATACTTTGTCTGATGATATGGGAAAATAAGGGTTCTTTACTGTAGGATCATGTGAAGGAAGGAATTAGGCTTCTTATTTGTTGGTTGATGATGAGATTGGTTGTAGGCTCAAATAAGGAACTAGTGTATATGCATACGCATATAACAGGTAGGCTTGAAGTACCCAAACTTCCAAGGATGGCCTAAATCATTTCCTGTTAGTGGTATTGCCTAGGATTTCTCCTTGACTAATAATCCAACAAGTTCTAGGACATTGAAGAGCTTACAGTGATGGATTCCATAAGATGTTCCTAGTCTTGGCACAATTTCTTTCAGAGCATTACACCATGTGCAATTTTTTATCAGGATTTTATAACCAAACTGTTTACACAAAAAGAATTATAGGTCTTATATGTTCCATCAATTTATTAAAGTCTTCCTTAATCTTGAAATTCAACACATTTATTCATAATCTTACAACTTTCCATTTCCATTCATTTCATCCTACCCCAATGCATCTATAAGATTTTTGTTTGATTTTGAGATTTGTTGTTGTGTTGCTTTACCAGTGAAAATGTTCATTTAAATCATGCATTCAGCTCAAACAATCCAACACAACCACAATGTCATTCTTTTCTCAGTTCCAATCAACTAAACATGTTGCATCAATTTAACATTTAGATCCATGTAGCTAGTTTCTCAATTATTTCAATTAATTATTCCTTAAAACTTCATCAATTCCTATTTATTCAAAAGTAACCATAGAGAAGGAAAGAACATATACACAAACACACAAAATATACTACAAACAAAGTAACATCACTTTTTGCAATAAATGCTGATTTATATTTATCACGTTCTAGATGGACATTAAAAAGTAATGTGAGAGGAGAAGAGATGGAAGAGTAGGGTGTGCTATTTTATTTTTCTTTCATGCCTACGGGAGGATGGTAGTTTAACTGCATCTAACTTATACCCAGTTGCAGAAGGTGAGAACTCAGGGATTTAGACTTATGGCTGTCTTGATTTACTACCTTCTCCACTTTTGTTCAGTACAGACCACTCCATAGTTAGGGCTAGTTTCTTGATCATATCATTTTCTCTCTACCCAATAGAATTTAGGGTTCCCTCAAACTCACCTTGGGCAGACTACATCTTAATTAGGTTTTTGTTGATCATATCTAAGCTTTATGTCCAACACTTCTCCCTATAATTTAGGGTGCCCTCCAATTCCTTGTCCATTTTTTCAATTAAAGCTCTAATTTCCTTATGATGTTCTTTGTACGGATACCCAAAGGCATCTACCTTATGCAACATGTTCTTTTCCATAGCATCCTCCATGTCCTTCATGATCTTGAATAGTTCACTTTCTCTTTTCAGTTGCTGAAAGATAAAGGCATCTTCTCTTGCCTTCAATTCTGCACTTAGCTCTTGTTCCCTTTGTTCCCATATACTTTTCCATTCTTCATCCCTCTACTTTAGGGCCTCTTCCAAGTTTTGGTCCCTTATTTTCAACTTAGCCTCCATGTACTCATCCCTGAGTTGTAGTTGGAGCTTTAGCTGCTTGTCCCTTTCTTCCATTTCTTGCCTCATCGTCTATAACAAGGTTAGCATCACAGCAATGCTACTTAGGGGCTTTGAGCTTTCACCCTGCTATGGTTGGACTTGTCTCACCTTAGGGGAGAAAGTCAGTATTAAGCTCACACTTCTCTACCATTGTGGGAGTTCTGGTGCTTCATCTTCAGGTTGGGGTTGCTATATTTCCACTGGTTCTTCTTCTTCCCTTACAGCTTCCACTTGTCTTCCCCTATTTCTATTTTTAGACCCCTTGGTGATTTCGGTTAATGTCAGAGGCGATGTCTTAGGGCAGTTCTCCTCTTCTTCCTAATCTCCTTGAACACCCCCCAAGATGCAGAGTCTTGAAATCAGTGTTAGGTGAGGGATGAACCCTTTGTAACCTCCTTTGTAATAACTAAGAATTGAGTTTTCTATTATCTTTCCCACACTGAATTTGTAGCCTTTGAGAATGGCATATAATAAGATTGCCTCCTTCTCCCTGACAGTGCATAAATGTTTGGAAGGTAGCATGACTAAACATAAAAAATAAAACCACACCTTACGGTTCAATCAAGCCTCCGGCGACGGGACTGATGGTTCTTCTTGGTGGCATTCCACTTCCCTTTGCCATCAGTTAGTAGGTCTACAATCTTCTAGTAGTCAAGTGCTTCCACCAGTCTTTTGAATTTTGACCCATTCTTCATTTCCTGGAGATTGTACGTCTGGTCAATCTGTTCTCTTTCGAAGGGTATCCATTTCCCTTTGACGTAGACAACCTTATCCTTCATCCCCACCATGTTGGCGTAGAACTCTTTTACCACATCTACAAATCCAGGAGCTTTATGTTCGCATAATAGATGCCATCCTTTGCTTTCAACCAGCTCTTGAAATGGAGAAACCCATTTGTTGAAGCCTCTCTCCCTTATGAAGTCTATGTGTTGTAGCTCATTCTGGGCTAACATAAGCCATGCCGTAGACTCCAAATTTCACTAGCTTTTGTTCACGCTTCCTCGCTTCTTCATTTCCTCTTTCCTCTCTTCCTGGGATTCTCCACCGGCCCACTCAAGTTCATCATTTTACCTCACCTCTCTTCACCTGTCTCACATCACCAGTGCTTAAATCAAGTTCATTCTCCAACTCATCATACTCTTCCATGATTTCGCTGAGTTTTGGAACTAGGGCTTAAAGGCCTTTATTATCAGAGAGATAGGTTTAGGATCTTAGGTTTCGAATGAGTAAGAGAATCTATGGAGAGAGACTGGAATGGTTTGAAGGTTATGAGGCGATGACTCTTCGCCTTGAACTTCTTTATTTATGTGCCAAAAATTGTTGAGCTTCCTTAATTGTCACGACATATTTTTGACCTAAAGTGTGCCCCTTTTTAAATTGGTGTCGCGACATAGAGAAGTGATGTCACCACATAAATTTTGCACTTAAGTTTGGACTAGGGCAATTCTTTGTTGCGACCAAGCAAAAATTGTCGTGACACAATTTTATCTATACTCCAATTGAATTATGTCGCGACATACAGAAATTTTGTCGCAACATGTTTTCTGAGGCCCAAGTTTGTTGTTTGTTGTGACATAGAGAATTTGTCGCGATAAACTTTTTCTGAAAGTTATTCATTTTACACCAACTTTGTAGTAATAAAAGCAGTCATCACGATAAAGCTTCCATTTATTTAGCACCAAAAGTTCAACCACCTCAAATTCTTTGCTTAATCTCTTGCTTTCAACCATTCAACCCAAATGACATTATGTAATAAAGTCTTCCACTTAGTTCATACTTGTGAAAACACATATTTCTTCAAAAAATCTCCATTCAAGTATAAAGAAAAACTCTCTTTCTTCATTCAATATCATTCTTCTAGATTTTTAACAAGGTATTCAAGCATTTTGGCTAAAGAAAGTTGTCTAACAATTTATGGTTTAAAAATCTTTATAGTCCGCCAAACTTCAACTATGCATTATCAAAAACAAACAAATTGAGGGAAACGAAAATACTCCCCCTTGTAGTTCTTTTCTGCACATTTTAGTTGAGAAAGTATGCTTCCCAATAATATCTCTTTCCAGTTGATCTTCCCTGTTAATAAAAATTTAGCAATCTATTAAACTTCCTAATAAAATTTTCTAACAAAAATTAAAACTAAAACTTCCAACTCATAAAAGTAATCAAAATAAATCAAACTATTAAAATGAAAATTTTGCTTGGGTTGCCTCCCAAGAAGCTGCTTAGTTTAATGTCTTTAGTCAGACACTTGCTGCAGAATGTCTTCATTTCAGCAAAACTCTTTCTCTTTTTCACAATCTGGATATACTTCATTTATGCTTCCTCCAAGATAATGCTTCAGTCTCTGACCATTTACTTTAAATTCACTTCCAGATTCATCTTTTAATGTTATTGCTCCAAAGGATGTACTTGTTACCACTATGTAAGGACCACTCCATCTTGACTTCAATTTCCCTGGAAATAGCTTGAGCCTGAAGTTGTATAAGAGGACTTGTTTTCCAACCTTGAATTCCCTCCTTAGAATCTTTTGATCATGCCACCTCTTGGTATTTTCTTTGTAAATTCTAGCATTATCATAAGCTTCATTTCTCAACTCTTCTAGTTCATTCATTTGGAGTAGTCTCTTTCCTCGCTTGAAAGTCACACCAACTTCGATGGCCCACATAGCCAGATTCCATTTCTAACTTCTTGATGGCCCATATAACCAGATTCCATTTCTAACTTCGATGGCCCACATAGCTTTGCATTCCAGCTCTAAAGTGGAGATGACAAGGTTTTCCAAATACAATTTTATGGGGACATTCCAATGGGAGTTTTGTAAGCAGCTCTATAAGCCCACAATGCATCATCTAGCTATAGACCAAATTCTTCCTACTTGTATTTACTGCTTTTAGAATTTTCTTTATTTCGCTGAAATTTCGTTGCCATTTGATTGAGGGTGATAGGCCAAACCCATCACATGACTGATTCCATATCTGCTCATGAGTTTTTCAAAAATTTTATTTGCAAAATGGCTTCCCTTATCACTGATGATTGTTCTGGGTGCTCTAAATCTGCTCAAAATATTTCTTTGTATAAACCCCACCATTGTGCTGGCATCATTTCTAGGACAAGCTGATGCTTCCACCCATTTGGATACATAATCCACAACTAGGAGAATGTATATGTTACCAAATGACGATGGAAAAGGTCCCATGAAGTATATTCCCCAAACATAAAAAATCTACACTACTGCATTCTTGTGGGCATTTCTATTTCTTCTGCTTATGTTGCCCATTCTTTGACAATTATTACAATGTTTTACCCACTCAAAACAATCTTTGAATAGGGTAGGTCATAAAACTCTTATCAGAGAATTTTCCCCGGGTCGCTTTGTCTCCTGCAAAGTGTCCTCCATATGGTGATGCATGACATTTCTCCATAATACCACCTTGTTCTGTTTTTGGAACACATCTTCTGATCATATATGCTCCTCTTGTATAAAGTAGTGGGTCATCCCAAATATAGAATCTACAATCAGTTCTCAATTTTCTTCTTTGCTAGTAAATGAATTTAGGTGGCACAACTCCACAAGCTAAGTAATTGACAATATCAAAGCTGATACCAGGTGTTTGAACTCCACACTGAAAATAGTCATTCATTAGGAAAATTTTCTATTATTTCGGTTCCTTTTTCATTTCTAGCAGTCATTTCCAATCTAGACAAGTGATTTGCTTATCACATTGTCACTACTCTTCTTATCTTTGATCTCTAGATCAAATTCTTATAGCAGCAATACCCATTTGATCAGTCTTGGTTTGGCCTCCTTCTTTGCCATTAGACATCTAATTGCAACATGATAAGTGTGTATTATAACATGGGACCCCACATAAGGCTCCCCACAAGCAAATACCATTGCCAAAGATCTCATTTTCCTCGTATGGAGAAGTTTTCTTATACCTCATTAAAGGTTTTGCTGGCATAGTATACGACCTTGAATATCTTTTCAGTTCTTTGTCCTAATATAGCTCCCATTGCATAATCACTGACATCACACATAATTTCATAGTCATTATTCCAGTCAAGTGTCAACATGATGGGAGCTGTCACTAAGTTGGACTTGATTTCATCAAATGCAGATTTGCATAATTCATCAAAATCAAATTTTGCATCTTTTTCCAACAGTCTACATAATGGTCTAGAGATTTTTGAGAAGTCCTTTATGAATCTTCTTTAAAAACTAGCATGTCCAAGGAAGCTTCTTATCCCTTTTACAGTTTTAGGTGGCATAAGAGTTTTAATAACAACAACTTTTGCTTGGTCACCAATTCAGCAGCAAAAATCTTGTGTCCTAAGACAATACCTTCTGTCACCATAAAATGACATTTCTCCCAATTCAGAGCCAGATTTTTGTCTTGACACCTCTGAAGTACTATTTCTAAATTTTCCACACAATGCTCAAAACTGGATCGATATATTGAGAAATCATCCATAAAGATCTCTATAGCCTCTTCCACCAAATCAGAAAACATAGACATCATACATATTTGAAAGGTGGCAGGAGATTGCATAATCCAAAAGGCATCCTTCTAAAAGAAAAGGTGCCATAAGGACATGTAAATTTAGTTTTCTCCCGATCCTCTGGGGCTATAGCAACTCAGTTGAGAACTGCATCATCCATCAAGAAAACAAAGTAATGGGAGTGCTCACTGAAATCGCCCAAAGATTTGGTCAATGAAAGGTAGGGGATACTGGTCCTTTCTGGTAGTAGTGTTTAGTTTTTTGTAGTCTATACACACTCTCCATCTTGTCACAGTTCTTGTAGGAATCAATTCATTCTTCTCATTCCTGATCATAATGAATCCTTCCTTCTTTGGAACCACATGAACTAGGCTTACCTAAGGGTTGTCTGAGATTGCATATATGAAGCCTGCATTTAGCCACTTCAGTACTTCCTTTCTAACTACTTCTTTCATGACTGGATTCAGCCTTCTTTGATGTTCTATAGAGGTTTTAGCATTCTCCTCCAACAGGCATACAAATAGAAGGATTGATTCCTTTCAAATGTTCTATGGACCAAGCTATTGCCTCATGATATTTTATGAGAATTTCCAATAGTTTTTGTTTTTCAAGCTCATTCAATTTAGCTGAAATGATGATTGGATTTCCTTTTTCTGGTTGCAAGAAAGCATACTATAAATGTTCAGGTAATTCTTTTAGAATTAAACCCTCTAAATTTTTGTTTACATTAGCAGCTTCCTCTTCATAACTGTTGGATTTTTCTGTATTATCTTCTTCAACGCTGAGTACTCTGCCTTTTTCAATTTAACATTGGAGTCTAGAAATTGAATTTCAAGATGCTCAAGCTACAAGAAATTCATCTCATTCTCATTCATTGAATTCTGAAAAATACAATTATTATCTAGTTCAGAATTGATGAGAATTTTTGTTTCTAAAATCTCACAATTAGTTTTACTTAATTCAGGCTTTTTCAAGCTGTGATTGAGATTGAAATGCACTGCCTCATCTCCAAGCCTGAGAGTTAATTCTCCTTTTTTCACATTAATCAAAGCAGCTCCTATTGCTAAGAAAGGTCTTCATAACAGCAGTGGGACTTGTTTGTCTTCCTCTATATCCATGACTGATAAAGTCCATCAGAAAATGAACTTTCCCACTCTGATCAACACATTTTCTAGAATGCCCTAGACGGGGCTAGTGTTGTTGCCCGCTATTTGCAAGGTCATGGCTACGGGAGTAAGTTCCTCTGGGAATCAGCCTTTAGCAATGCATAAAGGCATCAAATTTATGTCAGCTCCGTAATCTACAAGGCTTTTCCCATATCAAGATGCCCAATTTCAGAGGTATGAGCGAAGCTACCTAGATTCCCCCGTGATCTTCTCCGGCAACAATTTTGAATTACCGCACTATGTCACACAAAGTTCACTATTCCTTCAACAATCTTTTCTTTTCTCGCTTCAATATCTCCTTTCATAAATTTTTCATAAAGATGGTACTGAAAGTTAATGCTTAGAAAGGGAATGTCGATCTATATCTTCTCTTAAACATGTCTAAGAATCTAGAGAATCATTTTTATAGCCTTGACTTCTCGTGAAATTTCTAGAATGGAACATGAGGTTCATAAGCCTTAACCTCTTTCTATTTTTTTCCCGATTTTCTTTTTTCCACTTGTTGTATCACGCATTCCTACTCTTTTCTTCCTTTGTAGTTTCCTCAATCAGGCTTTTTAAATTCTTCTTTAATTTCAGCATAATTCTCTTTCCTCAATGTCCTTCTTTCAACCTCTTCTCTTATCCGCTTCTGCCACTTAGAAGTACGCTATACATTCCCTCGAATCCTTCCTTGATTTACTTGAATCGAATCTTGGATCAAGCTTTCGTATATCTGTGAGCTAAATCGCCTCTATTTGAGTCTCCGCACCTTTAAAGAGGCATTGTAAGGTTCCGAACACACAATTGTGTTTGCCTGGAATGTTGCTAGCTCAACAAACTTCTGTTCATGTATGTTTAGTAGCCTTGAGCCTCTTATAAAACTGAACATCCGCATCTTCAAATGATCGAGTCATTTTTCGACCCCGATATTCTCCTATCGTCCCTCTACCGCTTCGGCCGTTTCGGAACCCGGGCCGAGCATAAGTCCGATGGTAATTCCGGCCCAGTCTAGTGCCCTCGTTGTGCTCCTCCACCATGAAAGGTTTTCATGGTTCCTTAGTGATGGTGTATATGCGGTAGCAAGTTTGTGGTTGCAGCCAATGATAACTTTTCGCTTTTCACCATATACTTCGTTTCCTCAACATGGTAGTGGCTCTTCTTTAATCGGGCGTCCCTTAGCATCAAGGCTTCTAGCTTCCTTCATTTACCGGTCCCACTTCATGTGAAGTATGCATTCTTTACTGCTTCCGGTTTGTTCATCATTGCATCCAGCTTTTGTTTGACAGTCATACGAAGCCAAACAACCCAACTCCTCCCGCTCTTCTGCTCCTCAGCCTGAGACATTCCAGAGTAGTGTGTCCTTTGTTCCTGAACTTTTCATGTCGAAAGACTCTCAGATCTTCCATTTTGTAAGATACCCATTCTCAATAATGAGCTAAAGGAAAAATTCATTATATAAAGGCTTCCACCAACTTTCCTATGTTCACTGATCTCACTGCAATGACTCAAACCATGTTGCCGCTACATCTCTCGCTGAAAAGGAAGAGCCGAGCTTCTGATTACTTCCGTCTCACCCCATTTAGTTTGACTGTGTTGGCCATCCTCATGAATCCCTCCATATGCTCATTAGGATCTTCAGAGGGATGACCACTGAATCGGTGGCCGCTTGCACCATGGTAATCGATGCCGGGCTTCAAATTTTAAAATTGTTGGCTTCTATGGCAGTTGTCTTACTCGCAGTACCTCTTGAATAGGCCCCAAAAAGTCCTCCATGTGTATTAGGCCTCGAGTTCCTCTCTACTTCTTCTTCTTTCTTTCTTCTTCTCGGAATAGCCCGTAGTCTTTTCTCGATTTGCCATAGTTTTGGATTCTCGTAACCCGTGATCTTCCCCGTGCATTCTATAGTGTTCTCTCAATTTCAGTGTCTAGAGGCAACAGATCTGCATCTGGTTTTCTATGCATTTAAAATCTTCTTGAATTAGAAACACGCTATGATCAAATGAATTGGCGCAGGAGGACAGCTTATATCCACAAGTCATAGTAAAATGCCAGATTTCTTCCAAATACGCCATTAAACTGTTTTTATTATTTTCCAAAAAATAATATTAAAAAGAAAAATGTCCAAATTAGTAAATCCCTTTTTGGTTAGAATATTGATCTTTAAATTCATCATTTCTATCCCCGGCCAACGGCGCCAAACACTTGTTAAGACCAAATGATATATACAAATTTATGACTCTACTACCAAATGACTATTTCCTAATCCTCGGCAACGACGCCAAAAACTTGTTAGACCTAAATGTTATATAGACCAAACTATTCATATAAACAAATTTATGACACTACTACCAAAGGAATATTTCCTAATCCTCGCAACGGCGCCAAAAACTTGTTACGACCATTTTTTGTATACATAAAAAATTGGAATTGTTCTTTGTTGTAATATGACTTATTTAAAAATTGTGTGTGGTCTAGATCACTGCAAGTGCATAGGTCGTACAAGTAATAAAAGTGGATATTTAAAGTCTAGATATCGTTCCCACAAGGAAATATGATAAATCAAAAGAGTAACTACCCCAACTACTAAAGATCATTACTATTTGAACTCCACTGATATGATGATAAGAGGACTAAAATATAGTCCTAGACTGAAATCTTAAATATACAAAAGTAAAGTTTAATAAAATTGGGGTTGATGATTCACTAAGTGAGGCAAAACTGGACATGGATGAATTCGAAGAATAATCAATTTCAGATTACTTCGATTCATAACTCCAACCATAAATTGGAAAGCCGAGTTTGTCAAAGATGCAAGGTAGTATAGCTTGATTTCTCCTCAACCATACTTTTCACGATTAAAGGTTCATATTCATTTATGAGACATGATTCTAATCGCCATTTGTAATATATAACCTCTTCTAAGATTTCGCATTTTTCCTTTCGCATTTCATACTCAGATCTGTGACTAAAGAATTCTTGCCTCCATACATGTGAGGCCAGTAATTTATCTTCATTTGATTGACACTCCTCATCCTACACTTCTAATGAAAATTTTCGTTTCCTCGATTAGATTTGCCAACACGATCGAATCAATAAGAAGAGGTGATATAGACCTTTTATGATTAAACAAATACTTCATTCAACCATCCTCCAATTATAAGTGTTATGACTCATCTGAGGAATCCTTCCAAGTTCATTAGTTCTATAGTATTAGTCTCACACACCCATGAGAACTCCATTTACACTCATGATTCTCCATCTCTCGTCACCGTGAGGGCCTCCGGAAATCAGAGCAAGATACATTCATATCAAGTATTGACAGACTAGTATTAAGTAATAAAATAAATTTTTAAATAATAATCAAAGCAAATTCAAGAATTCTAATTAAAGCTTTCTTTCTACCTTATTTAAAATGACTATCATCAACTAATTCCATTTCCAAGAGTTTGAACTTTCCAAAATCAAGTTCATCTACATCGCTGACTAAATAATCAAGAAAAGTTCACTCAATCATGAACGAACTAAAATAAATGAACTCCGTAACCTTCCATCATTCATTTCAATCAACAAAGAAATGAAAAATAAGAATTTATAAAGAAATACTCAGCTCGGTTGCACTTCAAGATAAAGACTAACTCCATTACAATTGAAGGAAAACTAACAAAATTAAGCTAAACTAAACTAAACTATACTAAAATGGAAAAATAAAAGAAAAATAAAATATATAAGAGCCTTCAACTATCTAAACGCCCCAGCGGTCACATTGCCCCTTAGCGTGTAGTGATATAGTCAATGTGTGCCTCACTTCGCCAATTACGTTAGATCCCAAAATTCTGGCCCAAATTGGTCTTTGTCGCGAATAAAAAGGTCCGTCACTTACAGAGTTTTCAATCTTTGTCGCCATTTAGCTTGTTTTCCGTTGCGACTTGTTCTCTAGGCTTGTTTCGACTCAAGCTGCACATACTTTGATAATGTCGTGACATAAATTCTTATTCAACTAGGTTTATTCATTTGTGACAGAATGCCTTGTTTCATGCATTAATTCAACCGCTTGCAAACTTGCTTTCATGTCCTTTGCCTTTCAGAGTTTATTACATGACATAATTTTGAGACAAACATTTACTTTTCAGCTTATCAACTCTGTCGCGACAGGATTTCTTTAAGTCCTTAGCAATTTCTATCGCGACAAGAAACCTCGGGTCAGACATACTTTTTCTCCGATCTCTTTGCTGTCATTGGAGTCGTCATCGCAACATAGAATTATATGTCATGTACACAATTGCCTCGGGCCATTCTCATTCTTCAATTTCTATCAGCACCTTACTTTTCATGCACACTACAGAATTTATAATTCCATAGCTTTTATCGTCGCGAATAGAAAACTCTTTATCGTGATTAATGTGCTCTTGCCTTCAACTCTTGATTATGTCGCACAAGAATTTCTTTGTTGCCATTCTTGTGTCGCTCTTTCATCTTCTTGTCAGGACAGAATTAATTTCATGTTTTGGTTTTTCAGCATGTAAATAATCTTGCTGTGATGTAGATTTTGTCGCTTCCTTGTCAAAGAATTCTAAATGTTACGTCGCTGATAGATTTTTTCAAGGCGATAATAACCCTTTCCTCGAGATGGCCGGATGTTGAAAACCACGCAACATAAAAACACTTATCTCGCCTGGACTGTGTTGTAATCCGAAAGTACTCTCGCTATGGCTGCACTGTCTTTCGACAGTTCATCCGTTAAAATTTCTCTCAACTTTCTTTTATGCTTCGCAAATTATATTGTCGCCATTATCGTACCTTTTCGCCTTCCTCGTTTTAATCTTTGTCTCAATAGAGTAAAGGATTGTGACGACAGTTTCCTTCACAATCTTCTTAACAATGTTGCATTAAAATTCCCTTGTTTCACAAATTTCTCCTTCCAGCCATTGAAGTATGTTCGAGCTTTGTTGCTTTAATTTTTCATCGTGATATTACAGTTTATGTCATATTGCACGGCCGTATTTTCCAAATTTTTTGCTTTTTTCAGCTTCTCTCGTTTTTTAATTAACCCCTACAAAACACAAAGTAGGTGAATATTCTACGGGCATAAAAAATAGATCTAAAATTGTGTTAAAAACATGCTAGAAAAAATGGATTAAAAATATATGAGTTTCTTAGCCACTGGGAACAGAGCCCATGAGGTCCCTCCTGCTGAGGAGGCCTGCTGTCAATGGCAACATAAGCTACAACTTTAAGCCAAACCTAAACCTGCCAACCCATTACACACTAGCACTAAGGAACCACGAGAATTTCTCATATGGAGGTGGAGCATAGCAAGGTCCAAGACCAGTGTAGAATTTTCAACAACTGTATGCTCCACATGGGTTCCAAGGGCATCAACAACAAGGGAGTCAGAGAGCAGAAAATCCAAGACAAAGGAGATCTCAATCCTTTGAAGATCAAATGCTGACATTCATAAGAGAGAATGCAGGCTGTCAATATTCATGAGCAGAATTTGCGAGTTGAAGATTTCGTGCAAACACAAATATGTTTCGTGCTAACACTAATGCCTCTGTACTGAGATGACAAGTAGGCAAAATAGCCCTAGCAATGAAGAACTAGTCCCAGGATGCCTTCCCAAGTGATACAATGAAGAATCCTAAGGACTATATGGTGGTGAATCAGAGAAGTGGCAAGGAGTTGGAAAGCAGAAATGAAGATGAGAAGAAAAAGACTGAAAAAGAAGAGAAAGAAGAAACTGGAAAAGAGACCAAGTTGAGCAATTCAGAATTAGCTGAAGAGATTGAGAAAGAAGAGGTGCAGACTGAGCAGCAGGTGGAGAAAGGAAAATTGAAAAAGAAAGAGGAAATGCAAGTCTACATAAGCTATTGCCCATTCCTGTGAGGCTTTAAAGAAAAACGGAGTGAGGCAGCTCTAGATTCTTGCATATGTTCATAAAAGATAAAGACATATCTTTCTTATGTATTGGTCGTGATGCATAACCATGCTAAGTTTTTAAGGACATTCTGGAGTAAGAAAGAGGAGATTTTCTTGAAGGGGAGGGTAGAGTTTGACAAATACATGCAAGAATGATCCAGTGAGGCCACGTTGAAGATGCAGGATCTCGTTTTCTACCATTTCTACACCATCAATGTTGAATTTAAGAAGGCCAGATCACAAGTAAGGATCAACTTGATTCCATTGTTTGTAGTGAAGAGACTGAGTTTAGGGGAGCTTACTCCCATAGCTATGACCCTACAAATGGCAGATAGGATTATGTCACAACCAAAGGGAGTCCTTGAAGATGTACTCATCAAGGTGGGAAAATTTATTTTCCCTATGGAATTTGTGTAAATATGGATATGGAGGAAGATATAATAAAGTTCCATCATCGCTTAGTAATATCTTTCCTGTCACCTGAGGCCACCTGATGCAGATGTTAAGAAAAGGAGGAACTACTCAGGCGGAGATGAAGACGTACACTTCAACTTGAACAAAGCCCAAACAATCCAATGTGAAAGTACATATCAGAAGATTGTAGAAACAATAGTTCCCGAATCGCTTGAACGATTTTTGGCTGCAGATTTTCACACCAACCGGAAAATAAGATGAATTTTTAGTATCTTGAGGATCTTGATTGTGAGTTCTTGCCTTCCAGTTTTGATTTAAAGGAAACGGTCTTAAGTTTGAATGAGAATCATACATAAAAATAAAGGAGCAATTAAGAGAAGGCAAAAGAAATATAAACAAGTTAGGCGATTAACCTTGAAGAGACAGATGCTTGTTATGTTTTCTTAGAGACGAAAAAAGCGAAACACATTGGTTATATCGATTTGCATTTTTGTTGCTTGAAACAAAAAGCTGGCTAGGAGATTCTCGAGAAAGAATACAATGACGATTTCTTAGTCGATGGAATTTGAAAGGAATCAGTCATTCTATTTGCATGCATGAAATCCTCTTGGAGGAAAATGCAAAGACCTCCATTCAACATCAAAGAAGACTGAATCTAGTAATGAAAGAAGTTGTCATAAAAGAAGTACTAAAATGGTTGAATGCATGCTTTATATATGAAATCTCAGACAGCCCTTGGGTGAGCCCAGTTCATGTGTTTCCCAAGAATGGTGGATTCACTATGATAAGAAATGAGACTAATGAATTTATTCCTATAAGAACTATGACAAGATGAAGGGTGTGCATTGACTACAAAAAATTGAATTATAACCAAAAAGGATCACTATCCTTTACCCTTTATTGATGAATCTTCAGACGGGATAAGCGGGACACCTATTTCACATTTTCTTTATGGATATTACGGATATAACTAGGTGCCATAGCCCACGAGGACAGGGAAGACTGTTTACATGTCTTTATGGCACCTTTTCTTTTAGAAGGATGCAATTTGGATTCTCAATGCTCCTACACCTTTCAAAGGTGTATGATGTCTAATTCTTGGATTTGGTGGAAGAGGCTGGCAAATCTTCATGGATCAACTGATATATGGATCTAATTTTGAGAAATGCTTAGAAATTTGGAAACAATACTTCAAGGTGCAAGAGCAAAATTTAGCTTTGAATTGGGAAAAATGCCATTTCATAGTAGCAGTGTGTATCTTAAGGCATATCATTTCTCCGGTGGGTTAAAATGAATATGAAACAAGGTTATGTCATAAAAACTCTTGTACCACCTCTGGCTTGATGAAAGGATAAAGTTTCCTAGGACATAATGTTGGATTTCTGGAGGGATTTATTGTGGACACCTCAAAATCTCTAGACCATTATCTGGTGTTGGAAAATGATCTGAGGTTGAATTTAGGTGAATCATGTAGATCTACATTTTGAAGAAATTAAAGTCAGTTAGTTTACCGGCTCCCATCATTGCAACTTTGTTGGAACAAGAGTTTGAAATCATGTGTGATCATAATGACTATGCAATGGGAAGCGATATTGGAACAAGAAGCTAGAAAAGATATCCGGGGCCGTTCTTATACCAACAAAACCTTGATGAGGCCGCAGAGAACTACTCTCTGTGAAAAAAGATGTTGGTAATGGTGTTTGCTTATGAAAAATTCAGGCCTTACATATTGGGGTCCCATGTTATCATACACAGCGATCATGCTACAGTGTTAAATGGCGATGTGGCAAGAAAGATGCCCAATTGAGTTTGATTAAATGGGTATTCTTTGTTCGCGAAGTTTGATTTAGAAATCAATGACAAGAAAGGTAGTGACAATGTGATAGCTGACCACTTGTCTAGATTAGAAAAGCCTATTGAAGAGGAAAAGAGAATTAAAATAGTAGAAAATTTTCTGATGGCGACTTTTTTTTTAGTTATCGATGCAAGTACCGGTATGCGATATTGTGAATTATTGCTGGCTTGTGGAGATTATACCACTGAGTTCGACTACCGTGAGAAAAAGAAAGTTAGGCCCGATACTTGATTTTATTTATGGGATGACCCACTACTTTTTAGAGGCGATTTGATTATCGGGAGATGTACGAGAAACGCGAGTGAATTGTGATAAATATGGTACAAAACATATGACATAAAATTCTCTAATCGGTTTTCTTAAACCTCTTTGATGATTTGTTTTGAATGGGTGACATTATGTCATCATCGGAGAATAAACAACCTCATGAAAAATGAGATGCCTATAATGTAAATCACAGTGAATGTATATTTTATGTATGGGGATAGACTTCACAGGACCTTTCCCGTCATTTGGAAATCTATACATTCTCCTAGCTATGGATTATGTATCTAAATGGGTGGAAGCAATAGCTTGTCCCATAAATGATGCCAGCACGATGGTGGGGTTCATTCAAAGAAATAATTTGAGCATATTTGAAGCACCTAGAACAATCATTAGTGATGTGGGAAGCCATTTTGCAAACAAAGTGTTTGCAAAACTCATGAGCAGATACGGAATCAGACATGTGATGGGATTGGCTTATCACCCTCAGCCAAATGGGAAAGATGAGATTTCCAATAGGGAGATAAAAAAGATTTTAGAGAAAACAGTGAACTCAAGCAGAAAAGATTGGTCTATAAAGCTAGATGATGCATTGTGGGCTTATAGAACTACTTACAAAACTCCTATTGGAATGTCCCATACAGGATTGTATTTGGGAAGCCTTGTCATCACCCTCTTGAACTTGAATATAAAAGCTATGTAGGTTATCAAGAAATGAATTATGATTTCCAAGGCGCGAAAAGATTACCCCAGGCTGAATAATTTCTTGGAAGGAAGTTGAGGAATGAAGCTTATGATAATGCCATAATCTCTGAGGATAAGACAAAGACGTGGCGTGATCGGAAAATTAAGGAGAGAATTCGAAATGGAGAGGAATTAAATCTGTTGTAATGAGTCAAACTGAGATGTTTAAAGGAAAACTAAATTAAAGTGGATGGTCCTACCTGTAGTTGTAAGTACACCCTTTAGATGATGACAACTGAAAAATCGTGAAATGAGTTTAAGTGAATGGTCAGATATTAAAGCATTATCTTGTAGGGACATAAATTGAAGTTAGTTTCCAAATTTAGAATGGGAAAAAATTATTGTAAGGAAGAAACGCTGCGAAATGTCTAAGCTAAGACATAAAACATGACGGTACTTGGGAGGCAACCCAATTTTAATTTTCATAGTTAACTTGATTTTGTTAAATTTTATTATTTGAAGTTTAGTTTTAATTTTTTGAAATTTTATTATGTGATTTTGTTGACTTTTCAGGACCATGAAGCTGAAATTAGTGATGGATTTTATTTGGAAGCATTCTTTCTCAAAATCATTATGCAGAAAGTGCTACAAGGGGGAGTCTTTCTTTTTCCCTAACTTGTTCTTTAAGGATAATGCATAGTTGAAGTTTGGGGGAGTGTATTTTTATGGAGCATAAAATGAATAGTAGCTTTGTTGTGACCATTCTTTGAATATTTGATTCTTTATCATGTGTTGGATATTTTGCTGAAGAAATAAGATTATCTGGATTAATGCTTGAATTGGGGTTCTTTGTTGTTAGACATGTCTTCACAAGGATGATTTGAGTGGTTTGAATCCATTGCATACTATTTTGTGTGTTAATTGGTTGAAAATGTAAATTTGCAATTTTGAGGAAAATGCACTGTATTGTCGCGACATTATTTTTGCTCTATCACGACATTATTTCTCTTTGTCACGACAAAGATTGCTCTAACCTTTTATATATTGCATGAAATTATGGGCGTGGCACTGAATCTTTATGTAAACATTATTTTTACTTCACGGGGTATAGGCTATGCCGCGACATAATACCACATGTTCTGTTTATAGGTTAAAAAAAAAAAACCTAGGCTATTATTTTGTCGCGACAATTTAAAAAAAAAAACACAACAAATCATTTGGCCTATGAATGGAGAACCTCAAAAGTTGAAAAGCCCACTTTCTCATAAACCATCAAACCGTTCATCTACTTTCACCAAATTTGTCTCTCATCTTCTTTGGAAAACCCTAAATCCCTAAACTAGATTTCAACCATGTCTGAACCATAGAATTTGATTCTGAACCTGAACGAGATAATGGAAGAATACGCTGAAAATAAGGAAGAATCCATTCAGGAGTGTCAGTCAGGGGCAGTGTAGGAAGAAGAACAATAAGAAACAAGAACATAGGCCAGGCAACCAGGCTGAAGGAAACAAGAAAGAAAGGGGAGTTGAGGCGAGACAAAGTAGAGAAGAAAGCCCAGTAAGTGATTTTGTTTCGGAGCATGCATTTTAAAGCTTGGGAAGCAAAGGTGCTGGTACAAAGATTTCGTGGCAAAGGTGGTTCAGCAAGTTAATTTCACCCTTCTTAGAAACGATTGAGAAGAGAGGATGGCACTTATTTTGTGAGCATAAGGCTCTTGGTTTTGTGGATGTCATCAAGGAGTTTTACTCAAACATGTTGGGATTAAGAGAGAAGATGTGTTACGTTAGAGGAAAGTGGATATCATTCAACAGAGAGAAGATAGATGAAACTTTCAGTCTAAAAGAGAGAAAAAATGGTTCAAAGTTTAAGAAATTCGCTGGAAGGCAGTTACCCAGATATTGGATCTACTGATAGATGGAAAGGGGAAATGGAGTTCTACAAGGAAAAACCCCCATGAATCTATTGCAAGATTCTCATTGATAGAATAGGCTAAGGTTTGGTTTTACTTTATTGGCTCAGCCCTTTTACCACCTAAACACCTTAATATAGTAAGACAGAAGGAGGCAATACTCTTGTATGCTATCTTGAAGGGATACAAATTTAGTGTGGGGAAAATAATAGAGAACTCTATTTTGAGCTACTTCAGAAGCAACTACAGAGGATTAATACCCCAGCCAACAATAATCACCATATTGTGCATCATGGGAGGTATGGAAGGAGATTGGGACGAAGAAGAAACATGTTCCAAAGCTTCTCCTCTAACATTGAATGGAATAACTAAGGGTCCAAAAAATAAAGGCAAGGAGAAAGAAGTAGAAACTGAAGAAGAGGAAAAGGAAGGGATAGCCAGAGGAAATGCGACAAGCCAATTTGGAAACCGATTCAGAGATAGAGAAGGCGGAGGGAGCTTGAGGCCTGCTGGGTATCATCTGGATGTTAGAAATTCATCAAGACCAGCTGGGGCTCCAGACAACGACAAGCAATGTGAAATGATGGAGATGTTAGAAGATCATGAAGCGAAGATGCGAAAAGGGACATGCGACTAAGTCTTTGATTGAGAGATGAGGCTGCATGGATGCGAAAATGAAAAGAAGATATCAAAATTTGGAGCATGCATAAACAAAGAGATGAAGAAGTGGAGTGATAAACAGATAGAAAGAGAAAAATAATTAATTGGAGAACTCAGGCAGGAAAAAATGACCCATTTAGTTGATCAAGAAATGATGACTCTGGATAATAGAAAGAAAGAGAGGATCTGATGGAGAAGAATATGTTACCCAAAAGGCATATGCCTTTAGATATTTATATAAGAGACATCATAAGGAAATGAAATACTTCATAGAGATAAGGAGATGGAAGCAGCCCCTCTTGACTACGAGGGAAAAAATTATGGGCAGGCTTGGATATGGTCGATATGATTTAGTCGAGATGTACTTTACTTTAGGGTGAATTTGAGAAGTCTAAACTCCATTGGGTAGAACAAGTCGTCTTATTAAGCAAATGGAGATCTCGGTAATTGGTGCCTTTATAAGAGGAAGGTATGAGCTAGCGACCCTGATTAGATCCACGATTCCTCTTCTACAGTTATAGGTTTGAACCGATAAATGTGAACCTTCCTAAGTATGATAGGAAAAGAAATGACACCTCTGTTTTTCTCCTTTTATCTTGTAATTAAATCCCTTGTACATGAAAACATAAATAGAAAAATCAGTTGCAAAAATTTGTGTCCATTTTTCTTTTGCACTTTTCTTGTGTCTATTTCCTTTTTTATTACTTGATCTTCATTAAATAAAGAATAATGACTTTTTAGTTTGTGTAGCTTTGTTGAATAATGGAGAAATCAGTTTTCCTGAATATATTTGCTGATGAAAGCTATGGATTGTTTTGTGGTGTGGAATTTGAATGATGAGTGAATTGAGTAGCTTATGCTATGATAGATTTTTTTGAATTGAATGGCTTGATTAATGTAAACTTTTGAGTTGTGAAATAGCATAACAACATGTCCAGAAACCAAACAAGAAATTGTAGATTAGGGTAGAATGAGATGAATGGAAAGAGGAAGTTGTAATGTTATCAATGAATAAGTTGAACTTCAAGACTCAAGAAGATTTAAACAAATGATGGAACAAATATGACTTATAATTTTGTTTTTGTAAACAATTTAGTTATTACGAATCCTGAAAAACAATGCTCACGGTAAAAAAATACCTCTGAAACAAATTGTGCTAAGATTAGGGACATCTTCTGAAATTCATTGCAGTTTAATCTCCCCAAAGTCCTAGAACTTGTTAGATTATTAGTCAAGGAAAAATCCTAGACAACATCATACTAGGGAAATGATATTGACATTCATTTAGAAGTTTGAACACAAAACACATATAATATACGAGAAGCATATACCTTAGTCTTTGATTTGAGCCAAGAGTCTGGAGTTTAAATCATCAACCAGAAAATTAAAGCTTAAATCCTTCCTTAAATCTAATCTATCGTAAAGAACCCTTGTTTGCCAGTTACATAATAAAGTACATGTCGTAGAATAGAGACAGGATTTGGGAGTGTTATTTTGAAATGTAAAGGAGGATAAGAATAAATGATGGGAAAGGAAAACCAATTGAGAAGAGGAAAGAGGAAAAAGGAATGAAGAAAAGAAGGCTGTGAAAATAAAAGTATCAGATTGGAATGAGGTTTTAAATACCTTGGCACTTTATTGCCTCCCTTAAACGTTAAGTTCAAGGGGTGTTTAAGCACCTAGTACCCTAATGCAAGTGGTATAGGTTGCTAACCCCGAGAATTCTCAAGGTTAGTGAAAGCTTAAAGACAAAACATTGCACTGTTCCACAAGCCTTGACAGAAAATGAAAAGTGAAAAAAAAAAGTTTCTAATATGAGGCGGTTTGCGATCTGAAGGTGGTCGAGAAAAACACCCGCAGATAGAAGTATGAAGAATGTTGCACCAGGCGAGTTTGGGGTTGTTTGAAAGTTGACATTAGTGGAAAAGTAAAGGATGAAGAATAAAGGCAAATATATGTTGGAACTATCACTTTTAAGTGGAATCTAAAATGACTTGAGTACTGTTGTCCATTTATCTACTTGATTACCTAAGCCACACATTCAGCTAAAAGCACTGGAGTGATCTTAAAGGACATGTTGCTATACATTAGAGGAGATTAATATGAAAAACAAGCATATGAGACTTAGAATCAATGAGAAGTTTATTATCGATAATCTATAGCATTCGCTAATACGCGAGGTGAAAAAGAGAGAAGACTATCACACACTCACAAATCAGGGTTGAATAATTTAATTGTTTACACTATAGGAATTATTTGCTTGTTTAGTGAACTTAATTGAAAATCTTCCTTGTACAGGATTTTGGAAAACATTTCAAAAATAATTTTCAGTTCTTTCTGTTTTTACATGAAATTGAATCTGAGGGAAAATAATCACGTAAAACAAAAATGTCCTTAAAATACACTTAATTGTTTGAGGATAAACAAGAATTTTTATTTTCTTTGCTTGGGAATGACAAAATTTAAGTTTGGGGGATTGATGAGTCTAAATTACTTATGCGAGTCATTTTTTCTTGCATTCTTTCATAAGTTTATGATTCATTTTAATCTAGATTATGGAAGAATCACAACTTTATGTTTGCGGGTTTTGAATATGAAGAAACAAATCTAAAGAAAAGTAGCAAAAAAATTTTCTGGCGAAATGTACGTGACATAATCTCGGAATGTCGCTTGACGCAAACTCGAGGCTTGACCAGCGGGCAGTATTTGCAACAGCGGTGATATGTGCAACAAAGACAAAGTTATTACTCAAGTTGGAAGTTTAAGATTGTCATGACATTTTAAAACTTTTGTCACGACATAATATGAGAAGGATTGATTGGAAAATGTTTTAGTAAAATGAATGTTGCTACATGTGAAATGGAGAACTATGTCGCGACAATGGATTTTTATGTTGTGACATAAAAAGCATTGTTATGACAGAATACAGAAGAGATACTGAAAGCCAGAATGTGAGACATTCTTTTGCTGCTCTAATATTAAGCAGATCAAAACAAATATTGATAAAGTTTTTGAACATTCAAACGGTGTCGCTGACGCAAAAGAGCGAAGAGGGAAAAAGAATAAGCGACCGCAATAATGGGTTGATAGTTCGAATCAGTTCAGTTGAATTCTGTGATGAAGGTTGTGATATTGCGATGACATTTAAAGAAATACAATTTCAAGCGGTAGTATGTCCGACATTTCTAATCATGTGAGCATAAAGTTGGGTGGCATCGCGACGAAAGGTTGCAGTACGTGACCGCGAAGTTTTATGTCACAATCCTGTGCGATGTTTAGGTAGACTCTGTTGTTGTAATTTATTAGCTGACAAAAGGTTGACAAGAACTCACGGGAAGAATGTCGCGACCTGCGGTATTGTCGTGACATAATGAAGAGCGGCAGGGAAAAACATTTGTCGCGACCAAGGGTTTTATGTTGCGACATACCATTTAAGTATTAATCTTGCAAGGCATGAAAGAAATGTTGCGACAAAAGACACTTATGTTGCGACAATTACAAGATAAATTTAGCTGAGCTATGTCGCAACATTTTCAAGTATGTCATGACATAATTCAAGAAAAAGGCATAGAACATTATCACGACATAACACTGAGAGCCACAAAAAAGTTGGAGGACAAATATAGCTACAATGTTGTGACATAATTTTTCTATGTCGCGACAAAGTCATCAACTGGGCCAGTTTTGGGAATCCACAACTTCAACCTCGAATTTCGGTCTATCATTTGAAAACCTATAAATAGAAGCGCAGGGCCTTTATGCACGGCTTTCGCACATAAGCTCCCCAGAAGCCCGGAGGTCAGTCGACAACGGATTGACTGCGGAAACATGTGAATGCTCGGGTGTCGATATTACCAGCCCTCTCATGTTGAGACTCATTCCTGCTCATTTTAATTCATAAATATCACGGGAATTACCTTATCTGATCCATAAGAGTCAGAGCCGCAACACTCTCATATATGAGTAAAAAAATATACATCTATTAGAACGAGTGTGTTCTAATATACAAAAATAGGATATGTATTAAAACTACTTTCGGTCCTCCTTACATATACAAAACATCCAAGTCGAGGCCCACAATCCCAGGCGCTTTAAGATCTGGCCTCTAGGAGGCGTCGTCACACTGCTTGTGTCTATTACCACGATAGAGGAGTCACACGATAGGGTGAACTAACACGCCAATGCGACAAAACCCTGAGGGCTACTCCCGCTCGGTGCACATGTAAAATGATAGTGTCCTGATCCACACAAGCATTCAAATAATGGGACTATGTATCGGGTTTGAATCATTATATATGAGACGACACTCACATGCCCATATGCAAGGTACCCTTTTACGGCTCCAAATCCCACCCAATGCCATAGGTAATAAATCCTGAGTTAGATTTCGACTCATACCACACATACCCATGATTCTTGTGCGTATGCAAACCATTTTCCAAAACAAATCTTTTGTTTTGTGATTTAAAAACCATTTAACAAATACGATTTAAATGGCACATTAAACAATGCAGATGAGTCTAAAATCAGCGCACAGTGAAAGGGTGGAGCAGTCTTTCCAGATAAGCTAGCTTTAATTCAAAAGCATTGGGCAGTCTCAGATAGCCTTTACTTGAAGCATTGGGCGATTATCAGATAAGCGCTTCGATTCAAAAGCGTGGATAATCTCGATAAGCGGCGACTCTCTTGGGCGTTGTCAATTTCTCGAGCCACACCATCAACACCGCCACGGTGTTGATTTAAAACCCTTTACCCACCCGGCGAAATCGCGATGTTTCTTGTGCGTTGTCTTGATACAAATGTGCCTTTGCACTTTATACCATGCCACATGCCAAAATGGCCCTCCATGAATAATATGCGTACACCGTCGGTGTACCATGAATGACTATGTCTAAATGCACACAGTAGTTCATATGTTTAGTCTAATATCATTACTCATGTTGTTATGCTAGCATTCCACACATTCATATTGAATGCATCACACAAGCATGCATCTCCACAGTTCCTAAATTCAATTAAGCAATTTAATGACACAACTCACAAAACCAGGCTGAGACATGATATATCAATCCCACAAGTTGCAAGACAGTGCCAGACAGTCATATTCTGAAAACTGTCACGGTCCCAATTATTTGGAACACATACCAAAGACATCATGTCATCTCTTAACCAAGAGATGATAATTTAATCCACAATTCACAGTGGCTTTAGATTCAAGCCTCATACCATCACAACTGGGTGTAGAGATTAACCCCATAATGTCACAAAATTTATGAATTAAAACCAATACAAAAGCAAAGGAGAACGATTATTTAGGCTTGAGGAGCAGCTTTTTGAACATGGCTCCCTTTGAATGCATTTATGAGTCAGTGAAATTTTAGGACAAACTATTTCAGGAGATATCATTCTTCTCTAAGTCTAGTTTACCAAGCAACTAGAATCACTCAATTTCGATGAGTGATGGCAAGTTATACTTAAAAACACAGTCTATGGGGTCAAAGGAAAATCTTTGGACAACTCTCACTCGGTTTTCCAAACATGGCATTGTCTAAACATAGCACCACTTTGAATCATTTATGAGTCGAGGAGGTGGGACTGGATAGGCGCATTTGAGGACATATGACCTCTGTGAGTCTAGAGATGCCAAAAATTAGAATCATTTAATTCGAATGAAGTGATGACAAGTGTAAGCCAAAACAGATCATGTAAAGGTGAAGGAAAAACTAGACAACATCTCGCCCCGAAAAACCACAAACAATTTACCTTATCTGAAAAATCTCACTCCATTGAGGATCATAACCATACTCAACAATGCGAACCATACTTTATGGAGATAAAATACCAAATAGGAGAAGATCCACCCATTCTGTAGAAAACATTTGGATCGAATCATGGTCATGACCTGCGTAGTGAGTTTGGCTCCTTCTCCTTTTCTTCCTTGCTTTCTTTCTTCTTTCAGTTTCACGGTTACATTCTCATCCTTGCAGTCCGTAGGCGGCTTTCGGCAACAATCCTCCTCTTCTCTCCCGGTTCACCAATTTTCGCACTCCTCTCTTGGTTTGATCCATTCTCCTCTCCATTCCACTACTCAAAGCCATTCTCATGGTCTTAGACACATGGCATTTGGTGAGGCCATGTCTCCGTGCCTAGACACACACCGCTCCTCTGTCTGGCTACAAGGTGACACTTGGCCTCGATGGTCCTGGTCAGTGCTACATGGAGCCCCGTGTTGGCAAGTTAGATCTTGAAATGCGTGAAAAATTGAGCGTCGCCAGGTCGGCGTGGTTGTGCGGTTGACTAGATTTCTGGGCGATTCGCGACGATCCATTTGTCGTCAGAGATCTGAATAATTTGTCTTCATTGATAATCTTATTGTTTTGCATCTTTTCGGGTTTTCACACCGCCGAACCTAGAACATCAAGGTAGCTGGAATCTCCTTTGTATATTATTTTACTTTTTATTTTTCTTTTATTTCTTTTCGTTGATTTAGTTTCAGCTTAACATTTTAGTTAGTATTTTCTTTGGATTTGAGCAGTAATCTAAGTTGAAGTTTCGAGTTGGGTTCATTGTAAAAATTTAGTTTTCGTTACTGTTTGATTTCAATGGAATTTGGAAAATTTTTGGAGTTCATTTATTTATGTTTGCTTGCAAATTTCAGTGAATTTTCTTGATCAATTAGTCATTGTTATTTGTAATTCAGTTTTGAAATACTGAGCTCCCTTTAGGAATGGACTGACGTTAGTTATTATTTTTTGCGCAACTTAAAAGAATGTCATAGTTAGAAATATTGAATTTATTTAATTGGTGTTGTTCTTGAAATTAACTGTTCTTAATATTAGTAGCTTGTACTTAGAAAAGGGCTATATCTTGCTTTAATTTCTAGGAGGCCTCGGTATACAGAGATGGAGTGCAGAGTATACTGGAATGATTGCCAGGGGTATGTTAGACTAATATTATGGAACTAATGAACTCTAAAAGATTACTCTGATAAATCACTAATTTACTCGTGGTGTGAGGATTAGTTGGATGATGTATCAGTTTAATTGATTAGAGGTTTCTCCTTTGTCTAATGGAATTATCTTGATCCCGTGTTAGCATAGATCTAATCAAGGAGATAGAGAGTTTGATCATATTCGAATTATGAGATACAAATTAGATTGGAGAAGGCTTGTATTGTCTTGTCAATGGGGGTAAGAAATCATCAATCCTAGGAATAGGGTGTGAAGTACTGGAAAGGAAAAATACCCAGTTCTTAGAGAAAGGATTATATCCTACAAGTAACTAATTAGACCTATGTGTCTGGAAGGAATATGGTTCTCTAATTAGTGAAATGTATAAAATATGGAGAATCAAACTATACTACCTTGCATCTTTGACAAGTTCAAATTTCAAACTAATGGTTGAACTGTGTTATAAAATGATGCAGAAATTGATAATTATACATTGATTTATTTTCTAGAGTTAACTTTACTAAGTGAACTCTCTAATCCTTTTTTTTTTTTTTTGTTATAGGTATAAAATATTAATTAGTCATTCTTTCTTTAGTTTAAACAAATCACTTTGGTACGTTTGAGGTCAAATAATAAGGATCTTGAGTAGTTGGGGTAATTGATCTTTATATTTCTCAACAATCCCTGTGGGAACGATACAAGGACTTATTTTTAATCCACTTTATTACTTGTATGACCTGTGCATTTGTAGAAAGTTTCATTTAGACTAAAAATTGCAAAATTTTATATAGAGAGAAGATTTATACGTTGAAAAGAATAGTGACAGCAGTATTTTGGTTTATATAGAAAAAGGTTAAAAATCAACAAGTTTTTGGCGTCGTTGCCGAGGATTCTAAACAACTTTCCAATAGCAGTGTCAAAAATGAATCATTTGGTTTCAACCTATCTATATACGTTTTTGGTGCTGCTATCGGGGACTAACTTTGTAGCCGTGTTAGAAATTTTCTTATACAAGTTTTTGGCACCGTTGCCGGGGATTATGAAAGTAGTCTTTGGTATCAGTGTTTCAAAATTTGGTATTCTAGATATGGTCCTTACAGGCTGCCATCTTAAAACACATGTAACTTTTGATTCAAGTATTGAAACAGTTATTATAGTATATCAAATAGAAGACCTTTTTAATCCCCATGAACTTAGATAGTGTGCAGGTCATCTATCGAACATCTTGGCTTAAAAATTTCATCTTTTCTTATGTCAGACTTCTAAGTAGTGTTTCATAATCTCTTGATTTCTTGAATTCCTTTATCTGAGAAAAATTCTTGATTGATATCTTTGTTATTAGCATCTGATTGTTAAAAAAATGGAAATTATTACAAAAAAAAAAAAAAGAATACAAAAGGTTGTGTTCTTTGCCTACAAGGCGTTTAACATTTTATCTATATTAAATCATTTCATTCCAGTGTGTTCTTTCATATTTTATTTGGTTTCTTGTCAAGGTAATGAGGGAAGCTGGATGTTAATGAGAGAAGGTTAATGTTAATGAGGGAAGATCATCGCACATGAGAGATATGTAAGTTGTGACGACTTTGAGGAATAGGACGCAAGTTGACAAACCTATTCCAACCCCATCTAAGAAGAGGACAAAGAGGTAAATTCAAAGATAAATTTAAAGGGGACAAATTGTAGTGATGAGAGCACAACTGAAGCTTCTGAGGGTCAAAAAAGGAAATCTAAGCAGATCATCATCAAAGAAAGAAGCTATGCACATCTCACACGACGTCCATTTCTGAGTGCACTTCATGGTAAGAAATGGAAAGGTGATGCTTCAAAAAAATTTGAGCTATTTAAGTAGGTAAAAGTGAACATATTCTTGATATGATAAAAAAAGTTCCTCTCTATGCTAAATTTTTAAAGGACTTATGTATGGTAAAGCGGAACTTGAATGTGGACAAAAAGACATTCCTCATTGAGCAGATTAGTGCCATCATTGAAAATAAAAGTCCGATGAAATACAAAGATTCAAATTGTCCTACCATCTCGATTACCAAAGGAGACACACTTATTGAGAGAGCACTCATTGACTTGGGTGCTATTGTTAATCCCCTTTCTTACTCATTCTACAAGCAATTTGGGTTGTGAGAGCTCAAAAAGACTAATCTTATGTTGGATCCATATTCATTTCTTTTTTAATGAAATTGATTTATTTTGAAACGATTGGATAAAGGAATTAAAATCCTTTATTACCTTTTATGACCTATTTAAATTCCCCAACCGTTGAACTTGAAACTGTTAGAATTTCATCACTCTTTTGTTCTATCGTTCATCTTTTTGTGCATTATTTATAAATTTCAAGATCTCCTTTGGAAAAACTATCATAGAACTCTACCCAAAGTCGTATTCTTCCTTGTCCCTCTCGTCAGTATTACAACTCAGTGGTAGAGCAAACCTTTTTCAGTTCGCCGGAGTGGTGCAAGGTGCTTTGCCGACCATTCATCAAGTCATTTCATCTTGGGAGACAAATACTGGTGTGATATTCTCCAAGCACCAGAGGAGACGGTGAATATGTTTTAAGGAGATCATGACTCCTGATGAGACTTGGCATTTTCGATCTCTAGGACTCAGTTTTTTTTCTTATTGGAATTTTCTTTTCTTCATTTCGTAATTTTCTTCTCTCCCTCATCATTTTTTTGTTTCCATGTATTTGCGATCATTTGTAACAGTCTTAAAACAAATTCAAAGGGGGGAGGGAAAAACATGAAGGAAAATCTAGCATACCAAAAAAAAAAAAAAAAAAAAAAAAAAAAAAAGTCGTTTGAAAAAGAAGGTGATTGGAAGGAAAATTTCCTTTCCTTAAAGGAATAGACGTTTTAAGGAAAAAAAATTTGTTTCCTCGGTGAAAGAGTTAAAAAGGTGAAAGGAGAAGGAAATTTATGTTTGGTTATAAAAAAAAATTTGTTTCGTTTTAAACAATTATCCTTTTGGCTTTTTTGTTTAACAATTGTTTTTTTTTCTTTTTTTTTTTTATGGAAATCAAATGAGGGAAAAAGATTTTTTTGAGAGAGGTTTGTTTTCTCTTTTAACAATTATCTCCAAATTTGGTTTGAGTTTTGAAATCAAAAGATTAAAAAAAAAAAAAAAAAAAAAAAAAACTTATCATGTTTTGGGTAACTAAAGGGATTTTTTTTGTTTTGTTAAAGGATAATGGTTTTTATAGGTTAGTTTTCTCTTTAAGGAAGTAAAAAAAAAAAAAAAACTTTGTTTAACAAAAAAAAAAAAAAAAAAAAAAAAAAGTAAGTTTTGTTAATATTAAGCCAACTTTTGATAAAAGGCTTTAAAAAAAATGGAAATGAAAAGGTTTTTATTCTCTTATAGGAAAAAAAAAAAAAAAAAGAAAAAGAAAGTTGTCCTTTATTCATCCAGGAAGGACAAAAAAAATATCCTCGGATTCCAACAATGCAGTTCTACCTGCATCTGCCTAAGTGGCGACCTCTATTGTGGCATAAGTGCTAGTGATGCCTACTGTTGTGCCTATCTTTGTCTCACATGGAGAAAAACCAGAGAAGTTCAACAAACTTAACTTTAAAAAGTAGCAATAAAAGATGTTATTCTATCTAGCCACTTTGAACCTTACGAGATTCTTAACTGAAGAAGCTTCTAAGCTCAAAGAAGATGAGTGTGATATCCAATTCATTAGTACTGTGGATGCTTGGAAACATTCTAAATTTCTATGCAAGAACTAGGTCATGAATGCTTTTGACTGATTCTTTATACAATGTGTATTCAGACAAGAAAACAACCAAGGAGCTATGGGAAACACTAGACCAGAAATATAAAACTGAGGATGTTGGGGCCAAGAAGTTTGTCCTAGGTCGTTTCCTCGATTACAAAATGGTAGATTCCAAGACCGTGGTCATCAAGCCCAAGAACTTCAGGTAATCCTCCATGAGATACATGTTGAGGGAATGATGTTGAGCAAAAATTTTCAAGTTGCAGCTAAAATTGAGAAGTTGCCTTCGACCTAAAAGGACTTTAAGAATTACCTTAAGCATAAGAGAAAGGAAAAAAACATCGAAGATCTGATTATTAGACTTCGCATCGAAGAAGACAATAGAGGATTTGAGAAGAAAGGGGCACACAATCCCATCGAGGCTAAGGCTAACTTTGTGGAACATGGTCAATGTTCCAAGTTTAAGGAAGCCACCAACAAAAGGAAGGGCATTAAGTTGGGACCTAAAGGGGGAGTCTCTAAGAAGCTGAAAATTCAAGAAAAATGCTTCAACTATGGGAAGCAAGGTCACAAATCTGCAAATTGTAGACTGCCAAAGAGGAACAAACCTAAAGAAGCCAATGTGGTTGATGACATCAGCAATGATGTTTCTAACGTTAACCTCACAGCAGTAATCTTTGAGGTGAACATGGTGAGATCTAATCCCAAGTAATGGTGGATTGACACTGGTGTTACTCGTTATGTGTGTTCTAACAAGAAGATGTTCTCCACCTTTGAGTCAACTGAGAATAGGGAAAAGGTGTATATGGGAAGCCCTACCACCTTTGAAATCAAAGGCCAAGGAAAGGTGATCTTGAAGATGATTTATGGAAATGAGCTGACTCTAACAAATGTACTGTATGTGCTTAAAATCCCAAAAAACTTGGTGTCTGGTTCATTGCTGAACATTCATGGATTTCGGTTGGTGTTCGAGTCAAACAAGTTTTTACTATCCGAAAGTGGAATGTATGTCAAGAAAGGGTATATGAGTGATGGCATGTGCAAGCTTAATGTAATAACTATCATTAAGTCAGACATGAATAAAGCTAGTACTTTTGCTTCTATTCTTGAGTCTTCTAATATATGGCATGGTAGATTAGGACATGTTAATTATGATACGTGAATTAATTAACCCAAATCATATACCAACTTTCCAAGTGATGCAAAGCATAAGTTTGAAACTTGTTAGTATTGGCCCGTGAGTCATCTTTGAAGTGTTGAAAGAAACATTGAACCTCTTGACTTAATACATAGTGATATATGTGATTTGAAATTTGTACAAACAAGAGGTGGTAATAAATATTTTATTACCTTTTTTTATGATAGCACCAAGTACTATTATGTGTACTTACTCAAAAGTAAGAATGAGGTGATAGAGAAATTTGTTCTCTACAAAAACGAGGTTGAGAATCAACTCAACAAGAAAATTAAAGTGCTAACAAGTGATCGAGGTAGTGAGTATGAATCACCATTTGTTGACATTTGTGCTCAACATGGGATCATGAAGGGATTCCATAATGCCAAGAGCACAGTTACATAACGGATTTAACAAAAAAAAAAAAATCGGAATTCCACCCTTTAGACAAATGTAGTTCATCAAAATGGATCAAAACAAAAACTAAGAGTTCAAAGCATCATATACCTTTGTAGATTTGCTCTTGGTGGAAGTTTTTAGCTTGACCAGAAATGAACCATGTCCTTGGTTTGTCTTTAACGGTATCCACATGAAAACGAGACCCGGGAACCTCCAAGGAGCTAAAGTTGAAAGCAAACTCGGTGCTAGCCAAGTTTGGTTTCAATGAGGGAGGAAGAAGAATGGATTTGATGCTCTCAAATCTCCCTTCTTTTTGGTTGTTCTTCTCAAGAACAAGAGAGAACTCACAACTCTTAAGGTTTGGAGATTAGGGTTTTATCCATCACTCCCCACTAGGGTTATGGTTTCTCCCATAACCACATATTTATAGGAGAAACCCACCCGATGAAAAGACTAAAAATCTCTCACTCAAGATGGAATATGCTTCATGCCTCCCCATGCATGGTAGCATGCTCTCTCATGGGCCTTAAGTCCATGAGTAAGCTTTTTCCTATCCCATTCTCTAAATGAGTCCTCTTAGTCCCAAGATTCCACTAATCCCAGAGTTATCTAATCCCCAAAGTTAAGTCCATCATGATTGGATCACATCCAAGTCCGTTTTATATCAAGTCTTCATCTTCTAAGTGTGTGATTGTTAGGTGTGCTTTAGGTTAGCTTTTATTGGTGCAAAACATAGCTTATTTCGCGAGTTTTGAGCTAACTAGCACCACCTTTACTCATTTTCATGTCTAACCCCCTATATTTGTGTATTTTGTAGAAACGAAGAAAACGAGATGAAAAGCAAGCAATTCAAGCAAGAATTGAGGAAGATATGCAAATAAGAAGTCATGGTCGCGACCCTAGAGCAAATTCAAGAAGTGATTGTGCAGCATACTCTCGGTGTAGCTTCCCTTGCAGCGATTGAGAAGCATTAAATCTCGGTGTGGTCGCAACCACAACCCTTGTTCTTGTAGGAGCTATTTTACAACTTTCTATGTGGTCGCGACCACAAGGCAGTTATGATCGTGACCACGCGACGTTTTAGCCCATATTATTTCCATTTTTAGGCCTGTTTTGGCCCATTTTTTAAGGTGTATTTAAGGCCTTTTTTCACACATTTCTAGGGTTCGAACTTTAAGATAGGGAGGCTCTCTTTTAGAGTTTTCCCTCTTTAAGCTTTGTTCCATTTTCTAGGTTAGGTTTACTTTAGATTTCTTAGATTTAGGTTTTATTTGTGAACAACTTAGCTTGTAATCGATTATTGTTGGGAAGCACAACTTTGTGGAGTGTGGATTTTATCTTGGATATAGAGATTGAAGTCATTTGCAGTTAAACCATGTTTTGTATTTCTATCTTTTCTCCTTCTTCAATTTCTAGAGTTTTGTGTTTGTTATTAACATGAATTTGTGGGTTTTGATGGTTGAAATGTTAGGCTAGACATTTCTATAAGGTTGGTTATCATATTTGATGTTAGAATTGTCTAATCTTTAGTTTGGTGGGATGTTTTATGCTTGATTTGTTGTATTTGGTGTTAATACTTAGATTATTATGGTTTCAGTTAATTGATACATGTTGAGAATCGGATCTTCGATCCTTTTACTAGGGTATCCTTGGTGACGCTTGGATTATGCCCTAAAATTTGATAACGATTCTTTTAAGGTGTGAATTAGTTAATCGAGATTCAAATTAACCTAGTTAAAGAGGCTTAGGGAATTAGAAAGGTCTAATACTAGCGAGATTTCTAGAAGGGACACAATGTAATAGAAGTGAGTTGCGAGGATATGATTGCGACCAATCCAAACTTAGTCGGGTAAAACTCTATTGCAGGGCATAACTACTTGATAATAGAGCTACGGAGGAAAATATACCTTTGAAAGTAAGCCACATGCGACTTAGATTGACATAACTGTGAATGGGTGGATAGTGCGAGAAATATAAGGGGGAACACAAAAGTGGGATCCTTGAACCATATCCTCTGACGAATTCAAGTTATAATTCATTCAACCTGGGCCTTATCTAGATGAATCCTTAGACATCAATGAAGATAACCAACCTTAGTTCCTTCTTAAGTAGTTTTCTCCCGTTTTTAGTCAATTGCTCCAATTTTCACAAAACATTATATTTTTGTTTAGTTTAGTTTTTATTATTTTCATAATTTTACCTCAAATCATTAAATCGATCAAATAGTGAACGACTTTAGTAGATGAGGTACTTAATACTCACTAAAACCACACCTTCTCTGTGGGATCGATATCCGGTTGCTTTTTAGTCCTTGTGACATAACACTACTCGTGCAAGCACCGCGATATCGTAACAAGTTTTGAATCTTGGATTAATCGGGGTAACAAAGTATTTGGTGATGTTGCTAATGACACGTGACCCACATTAGGTTCCACAGTTATGTGTGGCATAATTCTTCAGATTAAGCAGTCACTGAGTGGTATCCTAGCAACACATCATGACCCCGATTGTCAGTCGGTGGTGCGACTACAAACCCTTCCATAGACAAATACCGCGCAATTCATCCTTTCACCAAACTATTCCCTACTAGGTTCAGAGCATGGACAAAGTGTAGTTCCCACTAGACTGGCTACGGAGCATCTAGCCCAAGTGATATTAGATCTTGTCCCTAGACTCATTACTCATTAGTTATGCACCTAAAGACACTCTTCATGGCATTTCCACTATGGCCAGAGATTCCTCAGTAATGATCCTGACAAAAGGCCATAGGTATACCCTCCCTCTATTGGGAGTGGTGAATCCTTTATTCGCTTCTCAATTACCTTTGAACACCACAAGCTATACCCGACTATCACTCAAAGAGCGACCTCCAAGGGGCAACATAGATTGAGGTTAAAGTACAAAATCAACATCTAAGATATCCTTGAGCACCTAAAGTCTAAGGATACATGCACCATTGCTATGATGAGACAATCATCTACATTTAAATAGATAATCCATATTTATCTAATCAACATGTCAACTCTAATCAACTCATGATCACAGTTTATAAGATCTACTACTTGATCCAATCAAGGAGTATGACATGTGCTAGTCTGTCAGAATTAATAATGTCCAGTCTCGTTAATCCTATGACTAGGGATAATTTAGATACTAACATAATTGCACATGATAGGAATCTTATTATCATGATCTCATCATGATTTCCTTCATGCTATGTTATGTATCATGGACTATTCATTAATTCTATTAAAGATCCAAATCAATTCGACGTATGAATATCCAATTAATGAATATGCCTTTAATAGAAACTTAAGATGTACAACAAGTGCTAAGGCTTCGCCTTTAGAGAAATTCTCTAGCATATCATACATGAAACCACAACACATTGCTCACCTCAATCCAATGGAGTGGTTGAGCAAAAGAATCACACTCTAAAGAAAATGATGAATGCAATGTTGATAAGTTTTGGTCTGCCACAAAGCATATGGGGAGAAGCCATTTTGTCCACTAATTTCCTTTTGAATAAGGTACCTAAAAAGAAAGCAGAGAAGACCCATATGATCAGTTATGAAGAGGACGAAAACCATCCTACAATTTCTTACGAGTGTGGGGATGTTTGACCAAAGTGGCAATTCCTCCACCTAAAAAGGTGAAAATAGGACTTAAAACTGTTGATTGTATTTTTATTGGTTATGAACATAATAGTACTGCTTATCAATTTCTTATCCATGAGTCTAATATCCCAGATATTCACGAGAACACGATAATGGAATCAAGGAATACATCATTCTTTTAAGATGTATTTCCATGTAAATCCATTAGGCTTAAATTTATGTGATGATAATGCTATGCAATTCTATCCACAAGTGTACGAGCCTACAAGTAATATAGTGGACTCAAGGGGTCCGGATATCGAACCATAGGGAGTTGTGTGCTAACTGTTGAAATTGGGATGATTTCTCTTATATATATCCAAGCTAGGTAAAAGAAGAATTCTAAGAATTCCAAGAACAAAAATGACTATTAGAGGAAAACAAGATTAAAATTCTCTAAAAGGAAAAAGTTACCAAGTAAAGGGCCTAGGATTTTGATGTAAATGGATAATCCCCAAATATTAAGATGAACTCTCATCAAGCCAGTGGGCTATCTTTCAGCGTATCTTCTAGTGTCGTGCTTTCTCTCGAAAGCTAAGGATCTATCAGCTAGTACCAGGTATATTGCTTCTCAACTCAACCCCAGGCCTTAGTAATGCATTAACAAAAGAGAAACACAATTATGCCTTATAATTCCTATTAATATCTCTATTGCCTAGTAAGTTTTGTTGATTCAGCTAGGTCTAACCTATTACGCACTTCTTAGATCTTGTAACAAGTCACAAACATATTGATGGTGATCAAGAATCAATATGAATTAGCACAAACATGAATCAACGAGAAATTAGAAAACAATAGACCTAAGAGATAAAAATCAACACATTAATCTAAGGTTCATATCCAAATTACAGTCAAAATCCTAGGTTACTGAATTAGAACATCATTAAGAACTGACACGAAATAAGAAAACTTGAAAACATGAGGAAAGGAGAAGAATAAACTCTAATGAGATTATAGTCTTCAATCCTCGATGTCCCTCTTCTTCCAGTCTTCAATTCTTCCAGAATAATCTCAAGAAAACCTCTCATCTCCCAATCACAAAGGTAAAATCCAACCAAAAAGCAAACCTAAATTGATTCTAAACAAAAAAGAGAGAAACCCTAGGAGAGTGTGCTCCCCCTCGAAGTTCGAACCCTAAAAACAAAGAAATAAGAGCTTATATAGTAGTTTGGGAAATGGGCATAAAAAGATGGACCGAGATGGCAAAATTTCCAATTCTAGGTCATGATGCCTCAACATGTAAGTCCAATGTCGCGACATTATAGCTGTATTAGGCTTGAAAGTCTAGAATTTCAGTGGATGTTGCGGCGTGTGATTCCAATACCATGGCATTCCAATGTTGAATGTTCCATTATTCTCTGCTTTAATGCCGCGATCTCTAGTTCCAATGTTGTAACATGTTAGTGTTGATCATCCTTGGGTTCATCTTGGATGCCGCGACATCCAGTTCAAATGTCACGGTGTGTCAGTACTTGTGCTCTAAGGTGCTTTTCTTCATGCCACGACATATGACTCAATGTCGTAGCATCCTAGTGTCAATTTGCATATTCCTTGCTTGTTTCTTGCTCCAAAATGCTTATTCTTCATCATGATTTCTACAAAATGTGTAAGGAGGAAAATTATGATTAATTTGCATGATCTAGGTGTGAAATTCTCAATCAAAAGCTCATAATGAACGTATAAGACATGTTCAAATGCTATGTTATTTCACACCTAACAAACACCCGTAAACTTAACATTTCGCTCATCCTCGAGCAAAGAAACAAAGTCATTTTCCACAATCTCATTATCTAAACAAAATAGTCAAGCTTCATGAAGGTATGCATCATATTCATCTCAGTGGTCGTCTCCCTTAAAAACATGGAGAATACTTCTAGACAATTCCTTCAAAAAAATAAGGACTTAACCCTGAGTCAAGAAAATTTAGATCAAGGCCTTTATCTGTGTGTGTGTGTGTGTGTGTGTGTGTGTGGTCTTCCCTATTCCAAACAATTGCAAGTTAGATGAGTTTATGAGAATTAAACAAGTCCGATGATGATCTCCTTACATTAAGCAATTAGGTTCCATAACCATGTTGGTCATAACAATCTCTACTAATGTAGGCAAGACATAACTCTTAAGATCAAATAGGTCTTTTACAGGCTTGTCATGTATGGCTTAGGTGAAGGTAGATGACTAGGTTATTTAGGCTCGTACTTACCCGAACATACATGCCGTGCTTTAATTCTCATGGACCATCCTTACATGTATTTCATCTTTTCCATTGAACCAATTTCAAGTAACCCTAAACTTGTTTGGTTGCTCTTCTTCTATCATGGTTAAACAATAATGTTTCATCATCCCTTCAAGAAATCCAAAAGCTCTTTATTTTTGCACAAGGTATGGAGCAGTGCAATATCTGACCTCATTAAGCTTTCTACCCACCCTTAATAAGTTTTAGGTCAGCAGCTCCCAGACCAATTGGTCTTAGGGCACTAGGTGTTAAGACACCCCTCGGACTTAATCACTCAAGGTAGGAAGGCTACAAAGTCAAACAAATTCCCCCCTTGATTTATTTTTCTCTTTTTGCATCTTTTCTTTTCTTTTTACTTTTTCTGTTTTTCTCATTTTTCTTTGTGTATGCTTTTTGAGTATCAACATTTATACACATACTTCAATCAATCCTCCAACTTTTCAAATTTCATCCGTCCAAACTCACACCATAAGTCAACACTACCTATCATATTCAACATGGTATATTATGGGCAGTAAGGATTCTTTACTAAAGATTGATTATGGGAAGGAAGGCTATCTGTTGCATACTTGGATTTCAAGAAAGAAAATGTCTATATGGCTTAAATAGGGTGCTATGGACAGTTACATAGTTAATAAGGTGGCTTAAGAGGCTCAACCGATTCAAGGATGGCCTAAATCATTTCTTAATTATTGCTCTGCCTAGGATTTCGCCTTGAATGCTACTTGAACAAGCTCTAGAACCCATGGAGATCAAATTAGATGTATTTTCATAAACCTTCTCTAACTTAAACAAAATTGATTCTCAAGGGGATTAAGTGACCTTGTGCTCATGTATGTCAAGAGGTCATGCCTAATTTGTCAACTGATAGGGTCAAAACCTTATCCTTTAAGTCCTATTGTCTCTAACATTCTCCATGTCTAGAGGGTTAAAACATTTCTCATCATCAACATCATGATCAATATTCAACTCAACTTAAAACAAGAAAACAAATTTTTTTACAGTTTTTCGAAATATGCACAGGTTATTAACACTCTTGGATCAAAATTGAACATCTTAGTGGCAAGCTAACTATGTGATATTTCTTAACATTCAAGCTCGAAAATATGTAAACATGAAAGGTTCATCATTCATTCATTCATCAACAACTAGCCTACCACAAAGCATGCAAACTAATCCAGGTGGTTCAACACTAGAAAGCAACTAAATCACAAAAACAACTAAAAACTGAAACAACTAAAGCATAAAACACACTAAATTTGAGAAAACAAGTTCAAAAGCTCGAAATATACCTACTAAGATCCAAACAAAATAGATGTGCTCATGCACAAACCACCCCCAAACCAAATAAGACCTTGTCCCCAATGTTTAAAACAAGAAGGTAGGGGAACATAAAACTCTCCTCTCTAGTCATCCTCTTACTTTTCGTCGGATGGTTAAGTCAATAATTACAGTTCTTTTGGCCAGGAAGGGAAAACAAGAGGTGAAGGTGGAGTAGGAGGCACCACGGAAGAAGATCCGGGCTGGTGCTGATGTTGGATCAACTGAGCAAGGTAATGCATGTGTCGTTCTTGTCTCATCATCATGAGCTTTTACTGCCCATATAAAAACTCCCAGTACTTTGTCTGACAGCATCTTCTTGTATTTCCTCCATGAGTACGTCTAAGACCTCGATGACCCTCAGGTAAATAGGTCGCACAACTTTCTCATCCTCTTCTTCTTCACCTTCAAATTCTTCTTCATGCTCATCTCCCACTTTATTTTCTCTTTTAGCATTGTCAACAATTGTCTGCCACTTTCGAGGAGTCTTTTTCACTTTAGGTGACGGGAGAGGCAACATACTTGGGCATCTCTCTTCAGATTATGAGAATTGTACCCTAGCTATCTTGTAAAGCATAGTGATGGTGGAGGGATGAATGAGACCTCTAGGACATTTCCCATTCAATAATGGAACTCTCTATTACATGCCCAATATCAAACTTCATGCCTTTAGCAATTGCAAAGTTCAATGGCCCTCTCTGCCTAGAGATACGTGTGTACTTGGCCCCAGTCTAGAGATGTGATAACACCATATCCTAGAAATTTGGTGAGAGAAATTGATCTAGAAAATTAATAACTTCATTTTTAGAATTTGTTTTCCACTGGAGTGAGTTTTCCGTTAACACTTCCAACATTTCATCATAGTTTAGTGAGTTCCACAAGTTTCAGTAAGCTTCGTTGTTATCATCTTGAAGCTTGAATGCACTGTTGATTGTGGCACCATCAAATTGGACCCATACTTCTCTCACAAACACTTTAGTGCCATCACGAAAGGGAAGATTGGCACGAAATTCTCGTACTAGTGGAGCCACACCCTATGGTGGGTGTTCACAAAGTTTGGTCCATTTCATTTACTGGATAATGAGGCTAAAATACACATTTGGCTTGTGAAATCCTCATTCAATCACAAACGCTCTTGTGACCAAAGAATCAAGAAACATTCTTTCGGCATCTATTTTAACGAACTTAAAAGGGTCCTCAGCCCTAGGAGGGGTTGCTTTTGGCTGCAATGCGGTTTTCCTCTTCTTGGGTGACATTTTCTTAACTCATAAATTTCTTTGAACACTTGGTGTGCACCTAAAATTCTTCTACTAAACTTGTGTTGTCACACCTTTGAGGCTCTCCTCAATACACAACAACGGTTTCCCAACTCCACAATTCTCTAACATGTGCTCAACAGCTGATGAGTGTCCAAAAACACTCATTACATACCTGGGTTTTAGTATGTTTTAGACCGTTTCTATAATTAATTTAGTAGCCTTTTCGATTCATATACTAATATGTAGTTTCTTTTTGCAATTAGGTCAAAGTTCAGCATTTTAGAGGCATTCTAGAGGCTAAGAGAGGAACGAGTGAAGATCCTGCCCCAACGTCACGACGTCCTAACATCACGACGTCGCAACGTCGCTAGGCTTATTCGTAGGTTTAGCCTAGTTTGGCAATCAAGGAACGCTCTCTTTCGGGGTGTTTAAGGAAAAACAACCTAATGATGAGGGGTTTGCACTTGGAGAGACGACGACTGACGATAGCGGAGGGAGACGGACATAGAGATCGACATCGACCATCAGGAGATCCGTGAATCGGAGTAAGAAGATGGAGCATCACCAAATCTTTCAGCATTAGAGTTCTTCTACCTTTACTTTCATGTTTTCTCCAGATTTTATGATGTATACGAATTTCATTATGTTCTAAACTTAAACTCTAGGGCTTTGGTTGTCTATTAGACATGAAACTTATATCTACTAGCTAGAATTCTTCCTTTTTATTGTCTCATGGGATTGAACCTCTATTTATTCATTATTGATTTTATATGCATATTAATGTTTGGCCAATATTAATGTGGTGTGTGATTCTCTACTAGATCTGAGAAGGGAGTAGAGAATTAGACTTAGGTGCATCAACCTAATTAGCTCGATGGTGTAGAAATCGTTAGTTATTAGGAGGTGTGCAGGGTTCTTAGAACTTAAGGCACTACTAGTGCTTGGGGTTGAGCTCAGAAGTAAGAAACCTAGTATTAGTTAGTAGGTTACTTGACCTCGAGAGGGGCTTGTAATTAAAATAGTCAAGAATCGCCTTGGAGAATTGTCCAATGAAACAATAGAATAGGATTCTGGTTCAAATATAGGTGGATTGTCTAATCGCACCAAAAACCCTAGAATCTCTTTATCTTAAGAAACCCTTAACTTTCATAATCAATTTACTAGTTTTATTACTTAGTATTTTTAATTTAGATTTTCCTGTTCAAAATCATTACAATTGTTCATTTGGATATTATAGAGGTAGTTCAATTTTGGTACTTAGCATCCAGTTCCTCCTTGTGGATCGTTTTTTGTATGTTTAGTACACTGTATTACTTGACATGCATATACTTGCGCGAATAGGCAGTAATTGCATATTCTTTTCATGTAACTTTAATACAAAAATACAAATTCGTCTATCAACAGCCAAAGATCAAAACCTTCTTAATTGGAAAAAAAAAGTCTTCACGAATGGTGGATAGTTAGGTTTGTGAAGAATTGGTGGTGAGGGAGGGTGCAAGGGTGGAAGGTTTGGGTGAGAATTGGTGGAGCCCCTTGCGTTCAAAATTGGTATTGGGGAGGGCTTTGATGTTATTCGCTTGGTATGGTTTAGTGTGGGGATGAGAAGAAGAAGAGAGGTATTTTTGGTTTCTTTTGAAACAAAATGAGGTAGAAGTGCTTTTAAAAGGGCCAAATTGGACTAGATGTTGTGGCATGTAAGTGCAATGTCGCGGCATACCAGTAGTAAAATGGGTAGAAATGTAGTTTAATGATTCGACATATCAGTGGCAAAATAGGCAGTATAGGAGACTGATGTCGCGACATCAATCTGCAATGTCGCGGCATATCAGTAGGCCCTTGAATGGGAATTGGGTTGATATCGCAGCATCAATGTGTAACGCCAAGACATACTAGTAGGTTCTTTAGCTGAAGTAAGGCTGACTCAACGGCTTGTGAGTGCAATGTCACAACATACCTGTAGGTTCTCTTAATTATTACTCCAGCAAACCTCCATCCTCAACAATCTCCACTAGATTCATTCCCAACCAAGACAATTCATTCTCTTTTTCCTTGAGTCCTTCACACATTCAACATACTCAATTTCCTTTAAGCTCGTCCAAAACTCAATTCTTCGATAGACACACCTTTTTCTCATGTCAATCCAATTTTTTAACTTTCAACTCTTCTAAACCTGCAATTATGACACACTACAAATAACAAACACATCAAACACAACTGGGATCCCCAAATAAAAAAAAACTAAATTATTTGAAAGAAAATAAACAAAAGAGAAAGGAAAAGGGATCCTCACAAACTTAGGTTGCCTCCCAAGAAGCATTTAGTTTAACATCGTTAGCTCTACTTCCTTGACACGCAATGTAGCACATACTCGGGCAATGATGAAACAACATATCACACTTCCAATAGATATCTCATGGTGCCTTCAAAATGGTAATTTCTTTGCACTTGTTTACTTTTCCACAAAAATAAGGCTTCAATCTTTGTCCATTGACCTTGAAATTTCCCTTTTCCAGATGTGACAACTCCACACTTCCATAAGGGAATACTTGAGTGATAACAAAAGGTCTAGACCATCTTGATTTAACTTTTCCTAGAAACAACTTCAACCTTGAATTGAAGAGAAGTACTTGTTTCCCTGGTTGAAACTCTTTTCTCATTATGTGCTTATCATGCCATGCCTTGGTTCTTTCCTTGTATATCTTAACATTCTCATAGGCTTCATGCCGAATTTCATCAAGTTCATTGAGTGTTAATAGCCTCTTCTCTCCAACCACTTAGAAGTCCATATTCAACTTCCCTGTTGCCCAATAGCTCTATGCTCGAGTTCCACCGAGAGGTCCCTATCGGAGTTTTGAAAGTTGTTCGTTATGCCTAAAGTGCATCATCCATCTTTGCTGACCAATCCTTCCAGGGATACATTCACAATTTTCTCTAAGATCCTTTTAATTTCCCGGTTGGAAATTTCAGCTTGGCCATTACATTGTGGATAATAGGCAAGAGCTGGGTGGTGTCTTACTCCATACTTGTACAAAAGCGATTCGAGCAACTTGTTACAAAAGTGCATCCCTTTATCACTCACAATTGCCTTAGGAGTTCCAAACCTCAAGAAGATGTGCTTGAGGAGAAATTTCAGTACCACCTTGGCATCACAAGGAATCGTGGGGATAGCCTCCAACCACATAGACACATAGTCCACCGCCAATAGTATGTATTTGTTTCAAGGGAAAGGGAATGGGCTCATGAAATCAATACCCTAAACATCAAACAATTATACTTCTAAGATTGAATTAAGGGGCATTTCATTTTTGTTTGAAATATTTCTTGTTCTTTAGCATCTATCACAAGTTTTCACGAATGAGTGAGCATCCTTGAATAAGGTAGGCCAATACAATCCTAATTGCAACACCTTTGTAGTTGTCCTTTGTCCACTAAAGTGTCCACCACACTCCAAAGAATGACAATGGAGAAGGATGGCCCTCATTTCATTTTCTGGGATACATTTCTACTAATATGATCAACACAATGCCAATAGAGAATGGGATCTTCCAAAAAATAATGCCTCAATTCAACAAACAGCCTTTTCTTTTGTTGAAAAGTTAAATCCGAAGGGATAATTCCTGCAATGAGGTAGTTCACGATGTCTGCAAACCATGGAGTCCAATCAACATGGGAACAACTAGCAATTTCTCGTTCGGGAAGCTATCATTAATGTGAACTTATGAAGCTTCATTAACCTCCAATTCTAGTCTTGAAAGGTGGTCGGCCACCAATTTTTTTGATCCCTTTTTGTTTTTTATCTCCATATCAAATTCTTGCAAAAGAAGGACCCATCTTATAAGGCGAGGCTTGGCATCCTTCTTTGCCATTAGATATTTCATGGTTTGCGAAGACAATGACCTTGTTACCAATCAAGTAAGGTTGAAACTTGTCAAAAGCAAAGACTATTGCTAGAAACTCTTTTTAAGTGGTGGCATAATTCATTTGTGCTTCATTTAGAGTTTTGCTAACATGGTATATGGCATGAAACACCCTGTTCTTCATGCCAAGAACTACGACCGCATAATCATTTACATCCTGTGCAAACTCAAATGGGAGTTCCCGAATGGGAGCTATCTTTTAATAGGTGTGGAGGTGAGCTTATCTTTAAGCGTGGTAAAAGCGATCATGCAATTCTCATCAAAGAAAAATGGGACTCCATGCATTAATAGGCTTGAAATAGGTTTTTCTATTGTTGAGAAGTCTTTAATGAACCTCCTATAAAAACCCGCATGGCTTAGGAAACTCCTAATTGTTAGAGAATTGCTCTAAAGGCAATCGCCCTTAGCACTTTTTGTACGCATTACATATTGTTTAATATGTAAGGCTTCTTCATTAATTTGATATTCATACGTTGAATTGATATATATCTTTAATCGAATTAATGAAGTCCATGATACATAACATAGCATGAAGGAAATCATGATGGGATCATGATAATAAGATTCCTATCATGTGTAATTATGTTAGTATCTAAATTATCCCTAGTCATAGGATCAACGAGACTAGACATTGTTGATCCGGACAGACTAGCACATGTCATACTCCTTGATTGGATCAAGCAATGGATCTTATAAAATGTGATCATGAGTTTATCAGAGTTGACATGTAGATGCTTGCTAAGAGTAGCTAAGCACATCGGAGACCTGCCATGAGACAATCATATGGATTATCTATTTAAATGTAGACAATTGTCTCATCATAGCAATGGTGCAAGTATCCTTAGACTTGAGGTGATCAAGGATATCTTGGATGCTGATTCTGTACTTTGACCTCGATCCATGTTGCCTCTTGCAGGTTGCTCTTTGGATGATAGTTAAGTATAATTGATGAGTCCAAAAACTCATTTGATTTTTAATCCATTTTTCTGAGCATATTACAAGATAAATGTTGATTCGTATGCAGAAATGTGGATATTTTACTCAAATTTAATTTTAGAGAAAAATACAGCGGAAGAAAAATCCCAATGAAAACCCCGAAGAGATCGGCTATGCGAAATAAAGTCCTTAGAAAGTAGGGTCGCGACAGAAACTATTTGTTAAGTTAATTCGGAGTTCACGACATCAACAGGTTGACCTTGAGGAAGAAATAGAGGCTTATTCAAGCGAAGTCGTGACGAGTTAAACTGCGACCATAATTGCAAAGCGAAAAGCCAGTGAAAGAGGTTGCGTGAAGGAGATGGTTGAGACTAAAGGAAATATTCAAAGTAGAATCTTCGATCGCGACACCACTCTGATGTTGCGACGCCAATTGAATATAACTGAGGTCGCGACGTCAATCTAAGGTCGCGACGTGGATTCGTCAATGAAGCCACAAGGGAGTCTCACGCAGAAAATGAAGATTCTGACTAGTTTTTTTAAATGAAGGGCTCCGTTTGAGAAGTCATGACGTGCCGTTGGTCGGCGACATGAAAGCGAGGCGGAGTCTCAACAAAAAAGATTGAAGTTGCAACCAAATTAGAGTTGAAGAACAAAGGTCGTAACGATGCAAAGCCAAAGCGAAGACAGGTTACGATAATTTATTAATCAAGGACCACAAACGATGTCGCGATTTCACTCATTCGTGTCGCGAATTCGAAGAAGAACCGAGTAGAAGAAACTGTGTCGCAACTACTTTGAAAGCAATCAATTACATGCAACCGTAAAAGAGCAATACGAGGTCGCTGACATCACTGAGGTCGCAACCGGGCATAGAGGTCGGAGAAGAAACCGGCTGCAACAAAGAATTATGCTGCGACGTAAGAAGGGAAATGAACATCAAAAGAGGTCGCGACATCAACTTAAGGTCGCGACTTAAATTCGAAACCTGTGAAGGCAGAAGACCACAAACAAGGTCGTGACTAGAAAAAGGAAGTCGCAACCTAGAACGTAGGCAGTAGAAACAGAAATGTGGTCGCAACCTAAAACTGAGGTCACGATGTGCAGTGCAACAAAGAAGAGGAGTCCTGACAAAGAACTGAGGTCGCGGACTGTAATGCAATAGAAGGGAAAAGAGGAACGCAGGTCGCTGACGCGGAAACCATGCCGCGACATCAACTCTTGAGAAGCACTGAGCCAACAAGGTCGCGACCACAAACGACGTCACGACCACAAATCAAAATACCGCATGGGAACTTGGTCGCAAATAAAAAGTAACAAGGTCGCTAATCGAACAAGAGCAACAAGGGAACGGCGTCGCGACATCAACCCAAGGTCGCGACCTAGAACAAGAACCTGGCTTTTCTTTGAAATTCCACTGGAGGTTTTTGCATTTAGCCTAATTTCTTTTGGATGCTTATAAATAGACAGTGTTAGAATAGTAGTGAAGCCCGTCTTCACTACCTGTAAAAGGGGGAACGAAGAGGAACCTGTATAAATCTTAGAGTAGAATTTTATTTTCTTTATTTTTATTTTTTCAATTCTTTTTCGGATCTCGACCGCGAATCGCATAGAAACGAATGAGCTGGATTTCTATTTCAGTTATTTTTCTTCTTAAAATTACTACCTGAAAATTTTTGAAATCTAGACAAATTTCTAGAATTCATTTCTTCGCTCATCATGATTATAGTGGATGTATGTGGATCTAAGACTCATTTCTTTAATCGTAATGCGCAATCGGAACGTACCGCCGGATTTGAATTAGAGTTAGTTACGCCTTTCTACAAAAAACATGGAGAAAATTATTTGCTAGGATTTACTTATTTGGTGTCGTTTTTGAATCGATAAGTTCCCAATAGTAGTACCGAATACCAAACTTAAGGAGCGATTCTCGCTTCGATTTCCGTGGATGCCCTCTGTGTGACACAATGATGGAGATTCCTAAGAGCTGAGAGCATTCTCTTATGGGTATGTTAGACTACCATTGACGAACTGCTGAGCTCTGAAAGTTAATTTTGATAAATCCCCATTCGCTCATAATTGAAGTTGGAGGGGAACATTTAACAATATAAACAATCAGAGATTTCACCTCAATCTAAAGAGAAGTTCTCACCTTAAAGAAGCTGGAGATCTAATCAAGGGAAAGGATGAATCAATAGATCCGGAGGATGAGCCACCAATTGCTGGTGAGAACTTTGAAAAATCCTCGAGAAGGAGCAAAAGATCTCGCATCATCAAGAGACGGGTACTTAAGTATCGAGAAAATAAAATACCCAGATCTTACAAGGTAGTAGACATATAAGTAACTCGGGTTCAATCTGACTTCGAGAAGCAAGAGCTTCTAACCGTTGAATGTGAGAAATCCAACCGCAACATTTAGGCACCCGACAAATCCGCATCCATCAATACAATAGAGCAATGTACTTTCATGTGAACTGAATTGCTTTCATCAGACCACCGATAGTTTTTGTTTCTCACAGGAACAAATAGATCCAAGATTAGTTCTTTATCTTTTAGTTGATTTAATGTTATTCCGAATTTCTATTTTTAGTTAATAGTCTAGGATATATCATTTTAGACAAATTTTCACTATCAAATTCTTTTAGTCCAAATAGCATGTAACTTCGTAGTTTGGGTACTGGACCCTAATTCATGTCAATCTCTATGGGAATGATACCTAGACTTACATTCAGATTTTACTACTTGTATGACCTGTGCACTTGCAGTGTCATAGGCTAAACCCAATTTTAAAATTCTAAACATCAAGACAATTTATTTAATTAAACAAGTTTATCCAAAGTAACATGGGTGCAAGAGAAGTGTAAGGTTCTTGTAACTATGTACATTTGAGGGGTTTTTAGTCTATATAGAAAAAGGCAAACAATAGCTTGAGGTGTTCGAAGGTAATTGAGTAGCCAACAAAGGATTCGCCACTCCCAAATAGAGAGAGAGTGTACCTATGGCCACTTGTCAGGATCATTACTCGGAAATCTCTAGCCATAGTGGAAATGCCATGAAGAGTGTCTTCAAGTCCATAACTAATGAGTAATGAATCAGGGGACAAGTTCTAATACACTTACGCTAGATGTGGCGTAGCCAATCTAGTGGGAGCTACACTTTGTCCATGCTCTGAACCGAGTGGGATATAAATTGGTGAAATGACGAATTGTGCGGTAAATGTCTATGGAAGGGTTTGCAATCAGACCACTGACTCTCCTGATCAATTGAGGGTCATGATTTGTTTCTAGATACCGCTCATGACTTGCTTGATTCAATGGTTGAATCAAGTAGCCAACATAACTGGGAACCTAATGGGTCACACACTTAGAAGAGTGTAGAGCTTATATAAAACGGTTTTGGATGTGATCCGAATATGAGGGCGATCAATCTCGATAATGGAATGCCACAGGATTAGTGGAATCCTACATCACTAAGAGAGATAGCAAGCTTGGGTTTGTTCTTCGGCTTGAGGCCCGTGAAGAAAATTCCATAGTGCATAAGGATGCGTGTAGCCTATCATCCCTTAAAGTGAGGGGCACTTTAGACATTTCATGAGCTAGGGTTTTCCTATTAAAGGACCTTTATGGAAAACCCTAAGACCAAGTCATTTTTTCACTTCTCTCTTGAAAGTGTTCAAGAGAGTTTGAGAGGTTGTTCTTCAAGAACTCCTCTTTGTGGTACCGGGTTTTGCCTTCCTCTTCGAATCAAGACTTGGCTAGCACTGGGACTTCTTCTGAGACAGTGGCCTTAGAGGTTATCAGCTCCACTCTTTGTGTGGATACCGTTCAAGGTAAACCTAAGACTTGGTTTGCTTCGGTCTTCACTGCCTCGACCAGTAAATCGATTTTTGAAACCTACACAAGGTAATCCCACACCCTTCTCTATGGTTTTGAATCGGATTTGATGCCCCAAGGTATCCTTGGGATGGTTTTATTGAGAATTTTTTTGTTTTCCTCTACTGTTGGCATGAGATGCCACCCTCAAAACCCTTCAGTGGTATCAAAGCACACTTGTGTGCATCAAAATTGGTTCTTTGTTGAGAGTTTTTGATTTTTGGTACCCATGTTTTCAATAAGTTAAAAAATGAGATTTTGGTTTGAAAAGTGTAGATCCAGTGTTGTTCTTCATGTAATCTGGTCATGACATGATCAAGGGTGGTTATTGTGAAGGAGAAAGATCTTGGATGAGATTAAAAGTCCCAAATGTGGGATTTTTACGAGTTTCTCGTAGATGAAGAACGCAACAACGTCGTGACATTCGTTCCCAACGTCGCAACATTGTTAATCCAAACCTAGAAATGTCACGACGTTCGTTTCCAACATCGCAACGTGAGGACTTGCAGTGGGGCTTTGAACAAACCCCCCCACCCCCCAACAACGTCATGACGTAGCAACATCGCGACATAAGATGTTGTTGGTGCCTTGTTTGTTTCCTTTCTCTTATGGTTTTATACCAATTTCAAACACACCATTCTGGTATGTTTGAAATAGAGATGTGCAAGTTAAAGCTGAACCGTTCAGCTTTAAAATTTCTAGAATCATGGATTTATAAAAGCGTGTTGAAATTACCTACTAGAGAACTTCTAACAAAAACGTCCTTTTGGAAAATTTTCGGTTCAAGGAGTTGAATCGGGATTATGGTTTAAGGAGTTGAACCAGTTGGAGATTTAAAACTGGAATAGGGTTTTATGATTCAAGGAGTTGAATCTATTAAAGATTCGAGAGTTGAATCGGGCTTGTGTTACAAGTGTTGAAACCAGTTCATGTTCAAGTTGTTGAATCATATTAGTTCAAGTGTTGAACAGAGGTTAAAGTTCAAGTGTTGAACAAAATAATGATGGATCATTTTATTTCAAGTGTTGAAAAACCTTTTCAAGTGATTTTGAAATCATGTGGTACCATTATCTTTAACTTTCAATGGATTGCATTAGAGAATGCAAGTTTAAGGGTGTATGTTGGCATGATGGATGATTATGGACTTTTCCCAATGGTGATTGAGCATACTTCATTTGATTATTATTTCTTTTTGGGTAAATAGAGCCTACATATCCCTACCTCTCTCTAATTTCTCTATGTACTTCTCTTCTCATCTAAATCCCCCTCAAACGTAACTTGAGGTTCATCTTATTAAATGTATGGAATTAGATTAAATAGGATTAGGATAAGTTGGTAAAGATGCAAAAGGAGAAAGAAGTATGGAGAAGGTGCCAAGAAATAAGACCTTGAAGATTGTAAATTTGATTTATTTTTCAAGGGTTGTAATAATCATGCATATCCCTAGGTTTGACCAAGTCAATTCCATTTTGGCTCATGGAATTGATCTTAGAATATCCATAATCATGCCATATACTTAGAGTAACTATCTTTATAATTTCATGAGATGAATTGATAAAGCATGTTATTGAAATGATGAGACTTATCTAAAGAAACCCCTCCATTATTAATATTAAGGCTAACGTTTTCCACTAATATGGTGTGAACCAGAGTTCTTCTGAAAATTGGGGTTGTTGGGTAAACCCAAGCCTTACTCTATAAGGACATGTTCTATCCATGGAAACGAGTTTTTCTTGATTAGTGGGTTGGCCTTAACTAGACTCATTAGCTTGTTGGGCTAACCTAAGGTTTGGATAGAGACGCAGTTGTGTTTGTGTACATAAGATGTACACATATCATGAGTTGATAGCCCAATGATAGTGAACAAATCAACAATTGATAGCATTGGATTCGATTGCATCGGATTGCAATTGCTATAAGATACCTACCTATTAACCCGAGATAGCTTGTTGGGCAAACCCAAGAGCATTCTCAATGATATTGGATATCAACCCACTAGGAGAACCTCCATATGGGTTCTCTCGGATCAATAGTAAGGGCTATGGATTCATAATAAAATAGTGGGAGCCATAATGCAAAATTATCAAGCCATAATAATCATGCATTTTAAGTACAATCTAATATGATCTTTTTTACATCTAGGTTATTAGAATCAAACCATGTCAACGAATATGAACTCCCAATCCATAATGGATTCCAATATTTTGACCGGGACTAACTTCTTAGACCGGCTAAAGAATTTGAGAATAGTTCTCAAAAGGGAAAGATTAGCCTATGTCATTGTTGAGCCACTCCCTAAATCCTTAAATGTCGATGCCCCGAAATGGTTTAGAGCATATAAAAGCTCGTTGATATTGAAGGGCGTGGATTGATTATCATCCACACCTCCATGTCACCTGAGTTTTAGAAGCAATATAAGATTGTGGATATAGCATTCATAGTGACTGCCAAAAATGATGTCTCTCGTCCGGTACCAAACTGAACTATCTTTACCCGCACAGAGGATCCCAATGTTATTGCACCAAAGATGCACAATCACATTGAGAGGTTGGAACAATTAGGTTATTGGATGGATTTTGAATTGAGTGTAGACTTTATTCTGGCAAGGTTACCCAATAGATTTGCACAGTTTATGCTCAACTATGGGATGGACCACATAATATCTACCATACTCGAGTTGATCGATGTGCTCAAGATGGCTGAGAAGAAAGGCAAAGAGAATGCCCCAAAAGAGACTTGCTTTTATTGTGGTCAAGTTGGCCATTGGAAGAGGAACTACAAGGCCTACTTGGAATCCAAGAAGAAGGTGGCATGTGATGCTCCATCATCTTCAGGTATTCATGTCATTAAGGTTAATATTGTTTCTCTTAACAACATTTGGGTATATGATACCAGTTGTGGCTCATACATATGGATTGATATGCAGGGCCTAATGAATAGTAGGAAGCTTACAAAGGGAAGTCCTTTCGAGTAGGAATTGGTGCAAGAGTTGCAGCTATTGCTCTATGGACTTATGTTTTGAACCTCACTAGTGATCTTTGGTTAAATTTGGATGATAGTTGTTATGTCCCAGTATTGATGAAGAACTTTTTCTAGTTTCTTATTTGAACAAAAATGGTTTTTATTTATATTTTGTAACAATAGTTGTTACATTATGATGTCTTTTATGCTGGTGGTACATTAAGCAATGAGATTTACATATTAGATATGTTCAATCCAGTTTTAAATGTTAATGACAATAAAAAGGCAAAGGGAGATAATTTGAAATCATCTTACTCATGGCATTGTCGCCTTGGCCAAGCAAGTGAGAGACGCGTGACTAAGTTGCACAATTGTGGAAGCTTGGGGTCATTTGATTGTGAATCATTTGACAAGTGTGAATCTCACTAGTTAGGTAACGATGACCGAGTTGCCCTTTATGGGAAAGGGTGAACATGCTTATGGACCATTAGACCTAATACATTCCTATGTTTGTGGTCCTTTGTCCATTAATGCCAAAGGTGGTTTTGTCTACTTCATTACCTTCATCAATGATCGTTCATGATTTGGATGTTTGTATCTTGTGAGATACAAATCTGAATCCTTTGAAAAGTTTAGAGAATTCAGAAATGAAGCGTAGAAACAACTTGGGAAAAGTTTTAAAATCACTTAGATGAGATCTAAGTGGCGAATACTTTAGCCAAGAGTTTTTAGGTTATCTCCGAGATAATGAGACTTTATCCAAGTGGAGTCCACCTTACACACTATACCCAGTAGTGTGGTGAAAAGGACAAACTGAACCTTGTTGGACTTGGTAAGGTTTATGATGGGCAAGGCAGATCTACTCAAGTCACTTTAGGGGTATGCACATGAAACTACTATTTAAGTGTTAAACAAGGTTCAATCTAAGTCAATTGTGGTTACTCCATATGGGATATGGACTAACAAGGATCCCTGTTTTCTCAATTGAAAGTACGGGATTGTCCTGCTTAGAAGAAGCAAACTTTGTCAGGTAAGCTGAAGGTTAAATCCGATAGGTGTCTATTTGTAGGATGTCCTAAGGAAATTTTGGATACCAGTTCTACAAAACTTTGGAGCAAAAGTTGTTTGTTTCAAATTATACAGTCTTCTTAGAGAAAGGGTCTCTTTTAAGAGAAGACAGTGGGATCAAGGGTGAACTTGGTGAAGTTCAAAGTGCTCAAATAGACACATATCAATTGACTTAATCTAAGGTTGTTATTCATACTAATGAAGTAGTAGCTGATCCTTCTAAAACACAAGCACATCATAGCATAAGTAGGATACGTACTGTTCTAAAGAAATATAGATTTCTCATCAATGAACAATGGGACGTATTGCTTACAAAGGTTGATGAGCCTACTACTTACAATGAATCTCTGAATAGTTCATAGTCTAACAACCGGCTTGAAGCCATGAATTTAGAGATGGATTCCATTTATACAAACCAAGTATGGACTTTGGTTGCACCACCCGAAGGGATAAAACCCATAAGATGAAAATGGATCTTCAAGAAGAAGACTGACACGGAAGGTAATGCACCTATAAGGCTAGGCTTGTAGCAAAAGGCTATCGTCAAAGACAAGGAATTGACTATGATGAAACTTTAAGCCTAGTAGCCATGCTTAAATCAATAAGGATACTCCTTGCCATTGATGTTCATTATGATTATGAGATATGGTAAATGGATGTGAAGACGACTTTCTACAAAGGAAACCTAAGTAAGGTTATGTGTATAACACGACCGGAGGTTGTGTGTATAACACGACCGGAGGTCTTCACACATAGAAATGGTAATAAAGTATGCAAACTTCAGAGATCCATTTATGGATTGAAGCAAGCATCTAGGAGTTGGAATATCCGATTTAATGAAACAATCAAAGAGTCAGATTTCTCACAAAATTCGGATGAGCCTTGTGTGTACAAGAAGGATAGTAGGAGTGCAGTCGTGTTCCTAGTGTTAGATGTGGATGACATATTACTTTAATGGAAATGTCATCTTAGTGTTACAATTGCTCAATATATTGATTATCTAGGAACATTCTCCATGAAAGACCTTGGAGAAGTGACCTACATATTGGGGATATAGATCTATAAAGATAGATCAAATAGGTTCCTTGCCTTTCATAGTACACATACATAGCTTAATTGCTAAAGAGGTTTAGCATGGAGCAGTCCAAGAGAGGATACATTCCCATGTTTAGTGGGATCACCCTCTCGAAGTTCATGTTTCCAAAAACACAGAATAAGAGGACAAACATGAGTATGACCCCATATGCTTCAGCGATAAGATCAATCATGTACGTGATGTAATGTGCTAGACCCGACGTATCATATGCTTTGAAAGTCACGAGCAGATACCAGTTGGACCTAGGTAAGGGTCATTGGGTGGTTATCAAGAATATCCTCAAGTACTTGAAAAGGACTATGGATGTATTCTTGATTAATGGAAATAAGGATCTTATGGTAAAATGCCAACTGTTGATTTGATAGAGATGACTACAAATCTCAATCAAGCTAAATGTTAACATTGAATGGTGGCAAAGTTAGTTGGAAGAGTTCCAAGTAGAAGATGATTGTGGATTTTATAATTGAATCAGAATACATCGTTGCTTCTGATGACAGCTTAAGAGGCGATTTGGACAAGTTATTTCATTTATGAACTAGGAGTTATCCCTTGCATTGTTGATCTGATATTGTAGTATTGGGATAACGATGGAGCCATTGTGAAAGCAATAGCAACCAAGGTCTCATCAAAGGTTTAAACTGGTACTGAAGGGGATGCCATCTTATTTGAGAAATCTTTGGTAATCATGATGTAAAGATAAAGATATGCCCACTGGTCAGAATGCGTCTAATCTCTTGGCTAAGCCACTTCCCAGAAAAGTGTAATTCACATCAACATGCCTAAGGTATAAGATACAAAGGCAATTGGCTTTAGTTCAAGTGGGAGTTTGTTAGAGAAATGCTCTAAAGGAAATCGCCCTTAGCACTTTTTATACGCATTACATGTTGTTTAATATGTAAGGCTTCTTCATTAATTTGATATTCATACGTTGAATTGATATAGATCTTTAATCAAATTAATGAAGTTCATGTTACATAACATAGCATGAAGGAAATCATGATGGGCTCATGATAATAAGATTCTTATCATATGCAATTATGTTAGTATCTAAATTAACCCTAGCCATAGGATCAACTGGACATTGTTAATCCGGACAAACTAGCACATGTCATACTCCTTGATTGGATCAAGCAATGGATCTTATAAACTGTGATCATGAGTTGATCATAGTTGACATGTGGATGTTTTCTAAGAGTATCTAAGTACATCAGAGACCTGGCATGAGATAAGCATATGGATTATCTATTTAAATTTAGACGATTATCTCATCATAGCAATGGTGCAAGTATCCTTAGACTTGAGGTGGTCAAGGATATCTTGGATGCTGATGTTGTACTTTGACCTCGATCCATGTTGCCTCTTAGAGGTCGCCCTTTGGATGATAGTCGCATAGCTTGGAGGTGTTTGGGTTGCACTTGAGTAGCCAAATAGTGATCCGCCACTCCAAATGTGGAGGAGAGTGTACCTAATGGGTCACACACTTAGAAGAGTGTAGAGTTGATATGAAACGGTTTTAGATGTGATCCAAATATGAGGGAGATCAATCTCAAGAATGGAATGCCATGGGATTAGTAGAATCCTAAGTTCGAAGGCCATCACTAAGAGAGATAACTGGCTTGGACTTATTCTTTGGCTTGAGGCCCGCGAAGGAACATGCCATAGTGCATAGGGATGCATGTAGCCTATCATCCCTTAAAGTGAGAGGCACTTTAGACATTTCATGAGCTAGGGTTTTCTTATAAAAGGACCTTTATGGAAAACCCTAAGACCAAGCCATTTGTTCACTTCTCTCTTGAAAGTGTTCGCGAGCCTGAGAGGGGCGTTTCAAGAACTCCTCAGGAGCCCCGGTTTCAATTTCTCTGGACAAGCACCGCCAGCACTGGGGACCCTTCCAAGACCGTGGCCTTGGAGGTTGTTGGCTCCACTCTTCATGTGGATACTGTTAGGGGCAAACCTAGGACTTGGTTCACTTCGGTCTTCACTGCCCCGACCAGTAGATCGGTTTTTGAAACCGACACAAGGTAATCCCTCACCCTTCTCTATGGTTTTGAATAAGATTTAATGCCCTAAGGGATCCTTGGGATGGTTTTATTGATTTTTTTTTTCCATTGGTTTTGGAATGAGATGCCACCCTCAAAACCTTGCTCTAATTCCTTTCACTAAAGTTAGTGGAGGAAATTTCTCAATTGTCTCAATTTTTGCCTTGTCCACCTCGATCCCATTTCTAGATACTCTATGTTCCAAGACAATGTCTTCCTTCACCATGAAGTGGCATTTCTCCTAATTAAGGACAAGGTTGGTCTCCTTGCATCTTTTCAAGATTGGCTCTAAATTGAGAAGGCAATCATCAAATAAGGCTCCTACTACTGAAAAGACATCCATAAAAATTTCAATTGACTTCTCTACCATGTTCGAAAATATTGCCATCATGCATCGTTGAAACGTGCCTGGAGCATTGCAAACCCAAATGGCATCCTTCTTAATGCAAAAGTCCCATAGGGACATGTAAATGTTGTCTTCTCTTAGTCTTTAGAAGCAATAGCAATCTGGTTGTAACCAGAATATCCATCTAGAAAACAATATAACTCATGACCCGCCAACCTATCCAAGATCTGATCATTGAATGACAAAGGAAAGTGATCTTTCTTAGTGGCTTTGTCCAACTTCCTACTTCCTATAGTCAATGCAGATTGTCCAGACACTTACTGTTCTTATTAGGATTAATTCATTGTTTTCATTTTTAATCATTGTCACCCCACCTTTCTTTAGGGCTACTTTGACCAAGCTCACCCACAGACTATCGGAAATGGGATAAATCACTCCTGCATCAAGCCATTTTGAGACTCTCACAGATACCCACTCTCTTTCTATAGTTGTTGTTTTCATCTTTAGGCTTCAATTGTGTTTTACTATCATCCTCTAAAAGTATTCGATGCATGCACATTGATAGCCTAATCCCCTTTATATAAGCCAAAGACCATCTAATCTCCTCCTTGTGATATTTAAGCACTCTCAACAGCTTTTCCTTTTCCACTTGAGAGAGATAAGACGAGATAATGACCGTTAAGGTAGAAGACTCACCAAGGTAAGCATATCTAAGGTGAGATTGAAGTTGTTTCTCTTCAAGAACCGAGGACTTCTCAATTGAAGGGATAGGGCGAGAAGGATTAGATCCCAAGCTTTCATAATACTTTTATTTGTTTTTCCCAAAAGAGTCCATCCACAATACTTTTTCCCTAGCTTCATCTTCAAAAATGTCAAGAGAATCTCCATAGATAAGGCTAGTCTCCAAAGGATCAATGTGATCCTTTTAGCTAGACACTATAGCCTCCACAATGTCCACTCTAAAACAACTTTCATTCTCCATGGGATGCTTTATGGCATTGAACACGTTGAAAGTCACCTCTTCATCTTGCACCCTCAATCTAAGTTCTCCCTTTTGCACATCAATAAGGGCCCGACCGGTAGCTAAGAAGGTCTTCCAAGTATAGTAGGCACTTCCTTATCCTCTTCAATGTCAAGAACTATGAAATCAACCGGGAAGATGAACTTATCTACCTTCACTAACACATCCTCAATAATGCCCCGAGGATGAGTGAGGGATCTATCCACCAATTAAAGAGTAATGGTTGTAGGATTCGCCTCTCCCAAACCAAGTTTCCCGAAAATAGATAATGGAATTAAGTTAATACTAGCACCAAGATCACATAAGGCTTTTTCAAAATTTGAATTGCTAAGAGAACATGGTATAGTAAAAATCCCTGGATTCTTTAGCTTAGGAGGTAATTTTCTTTGGAGGATAGCATTGCATTCCTCGGAAAGAGCAACGGTTTCATAATCGCTAAGCTTCCTCCTATTTGTGAGCATGTCCTTCATGAACTTGACATACGAAGGCATTTGCTCAAATGCATTGACAAATGAAATATTGATGTGTAGCTTCTTGAAAATTTCCATAAACTTGCCGAATTGGTTATCCAACTTGTTCTTCTTCAATCTTTGAGGATATGGGATAATCAAAGTATCTTCTCTTGAATGAGCTTTCAACTCAGTTTTTCTTTTCTCCTTGCTGAATTTTTCAGTAACTTCTCTGTTTTTCTAGTAGTTCCAACACTCTTTTCAGCAGTTTCAACATTGTTTCCTGATTTTCCAGCATTGTTTTCTTCACTCTCAACATTGTCTTCATAATTTTTAGTACTATTTTGGATAGGTTACTCTACAATTTTTCCGCTTCTAAGTGTGATGACTTTGCAATGCTCCTTGCCATCTCTTCTAGGGTTCACTTCCGAAGTGCTAGGAAAATTTCCTTGTTGTCTCTCATTGAACAAGGAAGCCATACGACCCATTTGAACCTCCAAATTTCTAAGTTGAGCAACTTAATTAGTGAGGGAGGTTCTTGTCTCATTGACAAATTGAGCATGAGATTTGCTCAATTCCAATTGGTACTTAGCTAACTCGCTCATAGTGTCTTCCAAGATTGCTTTCTTCTCTTGAGGGGATGAAGGTTTAACTTACTCCACCGAGTGCATCACATTTGGATTGTTTCTCCAAGAGATGTTAGGATGATTCCTCTCCACCCCATATTGAAATAGTTTGCATATGGATTGAATTGGGGTTAAGGGAATTTTCTCAAGAACTAGGCTTGTTCCACACTCATTTTCCCACAAGGGTTTTCCATTTGACACTCATTATTAGAATGAGGTCTATACAAAAATCGCATGAAGGGATAGACCATTGGGTCGCATTTTCCATAGCTTGGGCCTTTTGTAATTGAGTAGACTGAAGTTACTTTGTAAGCAACGAAACTTGGACCGAGAGTGATGAAAATCAAAGCACAAAGGATCCGTGATGCCAGAGCATTTACAACATACATTGGGAATTCAATCTTAATTTTGGAAAATCTAGATTGGGAGGCCGTGGAAACTCGAAACACCTAATATATTTCTCATGTCCAAGTGTTCAGTTTATTACTATTTTGATTCGGAGTCGTTTATTTTAGAAAGATTTGTTCTCAAGTCAAAGTAGGAGTTGCTTTTATTTAATTTAGAAAGTCCGTTTTTTCTAGTTAAATAGAGTTACTATTTCTTTTAGAAAAGGTTTGCTTCGGATTTATGATGATTTGCAGCTTGATTTGTCGCTATTTCGAGTCACGATTGTCAGAGATTTCCTGGGGAGATGATTTGTTCTAGATTTCGCTGTTGATTTGTTCCGCATTTGCTGCTAATTCTATTATCAAGCCTTGTCCTAAAATTATATAGTTTCCTTTTTTCTCCTTCATGGATATTTTTAGTGTGTAGTAGCTTTAGGAAAAAGTATGTTAGTTTCTTTCTCGTTCGCCAAATATTTACTTTCCTTGTGGCCAAATATTTAGTTTCTATTCTTCATATTTTTTTGGCCTATTTAAAGGCTTGTTATCCTTGTATTCTTCAAGTTTTAAGCATTAATAAAATTGAGAGTATAAATTTCTCTTTGGTTCTTTAAAGAACTCCTTGAACTTATCGGTTATTCCGTATGTCAAGACTTATCAATCTGACTTCCATCACCGATCGCGGGCGTCCTCACATATACCGTTGTTCTGGCTCGCATATAAGCAACCTGGTCAAGGTCATCCATCCAAGCTTCGATGCTAGAGCGGTTCTTTCGAAAGCACTGACCACGTCTCCTCACAAGTTGACGGGTTCGTATCATTTGGTATCGTGAGCAAATGTGTTCTATTTTCCGGGTTTGCCTATCTTATTAATATTATTTATTTCTTTGTCCAAACCATCTTAGTCACCACTTTCATCCATACCTTCTAAATTCGCTCAATCCTCTTACCATTCATAATCTATTATCTACTACATCCCAAGTCCGATTTTCTCTATTCTGATCGATATAATTTTTTATTATTTCTTTTTTTTTTAGTGAATTGTCCATCCCAAATTAAAAACAGAAAAAAAAAAAAGGAAAGTAAAGGAAAAATCCGGTTGAAAAAAAGGTCAAAAAAAGGTCAGAAAAAAAGGTCGAAAAAAATCCGGAAAAAAAAAAGTCGAAAAAAAAATCCGGAAAAAAAAAAAACCAAATTTTTTTTAAAGTATATTATCATTCCAGTTGTTGGAAATCAACTCCCACCATAGCATTAAAAAAAAAAAAAAAAAAAAAAGAAAGAAACTTTGTCCTTTTTACCGTGGAGGATGTGTATTTATTTTCATGTCATCAACATTATGGTTAAGATTCGAGACGAATCTTTTCGAGGAAGCGGGGAATGATGAGGAACCAAAGTACAAAAGGATCCGTTGGATGCAGGAGCGAAGATTCATTAGAATTCAATCTTAATTATGGAAAGTTCAGATTCGGGAGGCTGTGGAACCTTGGAGACGCCGAATATATTCCTATTTCCAAGTGTTTTGAGTTTTATTACTATTTTGATTTGGAGTTGTTTTTATTTTAAAAAGATTTATTCTCCAAGTCAAAGTAGAAGTTGCTTTATTTAATTTAGAAAGTGTGTTTTTCTAGGAAAATAGGAGTTTCTATTTCTTTAGAAAAGATTTGCTTCAGATTTGGTTTTGATTTGCTGCTAATTTTGGTGATGATTTGTTCCTCGAATTAGGCTGCTATTTCGAGCCGACTTGCTCCCCGATTCAGGCCGATTTGTTCCCGATTTGCCGCTATTTTGAGCCGATTTGTTCCGATTTGTCGCTATTTTGAGAGTCAGATTGAAATCTTAATTTGTCGCGATTTTATTACCAAGTCTTGTCCTAAAAGTTATCTAGTTTCCTTTTTCGCCTCCATGGATGTTTTTAGTATGTAGTGGTTTAGGAAAAAGTATGTTAGTTTCTTTTCTAGTTTTTGGCAAAATATTTAGTTTTTTTTCTTCGTATTTTTGGGCCTATTTAAAGGCTTAGCCATTCCTACATTCTACACATTACGATTAATAAAAAAATCGAGAGTTTATCTTTTCTCTTTCGTTCTCTTAAGAACTTTTGAACTTACTCCATTTTTTCCGCGCTGCTCTCATCCTATCGGTAATTTATCAATCAATCTTTCCATAGTCGATTATGACGCCTTCATTCCATGACTTATCAATCTGATCTCCATCACCGACAGGGCGTCCCTCATATACCTGGTTTTACTTCCTTATAAGCAATGGGTCGTGGTCATCCATCCAAGCCGAATACTAGGGCGGTTCTTCCGAGCTAATTCGATCACGGGTCTCCTCACAAGTTGACGGGGTTCGATCACGCGTAGAAGGAAAAGGATCCGGTAAAAAAAAAAAAAAAACCGGAAAAAAAAAAATCCTATAAGTTTATCATCATTCTAGTTTCTAGAAATCAAGTCCCCACCATAGTATAAAAAAATAAATAAATAAAGCTTGAATATTTTTGATATGTTTGACAATCTTTTTCGAAAATCGATTTGTCTGATTAGTTCCAAAACAACTAGAAGAGAAATTCTAAGTGGAAAAGGCAAGAGTGGTCGATTATTAGAGTGAGAAAAAGTCAAATATATTGTGTGAAAACACAGTTTAACCGGAGCTGAACCATTCGAGTAAAACCCGTGAGCGAGTGATCTGTGAGGTCCTACTTTTTTTTCTCTAACCTTGTTTTATAAAGACTATGTCAAACAACAAAGGCATCCGAAGGTGTGGCAGGAGGCGTTGACATGAAGTTCATTATGTAGGCCTTAACTAGCTAAGTACGTGAGAATGTTTAGGTCGAATTGGATCAATCTACGAGTGGTGGGAGAGGAAGCTTCTGAAGCACTCCACGAAACCCACAGGCGTAGAAGGGAGAGGGCCGCCAAAGAGGGGCGCGGCAGACGAAGAAGAGTATGACCTGAGGAGACTTTGAAGACGAATGGCTATGGATTCTGCAAGTTAGTAAATGTGGAGGTACGGGGGGAGACATAGAGAAGCTAGAATCAGAAGATAATAATTGAGAAACATTAAATGAAGATTCCATCTTTCCAAGGAAAGAATGACCCCGAGGCATATCTGAGCGGGAGAGGAAGGTGGAGTTGGTTTTGATTGTCACGATTATTCGAAAATAGGAAGGTGAAACTCGTCACTAAGGTGGTTCTCGATCATGCAACAATTCGTGGGATCTGAATTAGTTTCTAATATGAGACTAATAGGAGCGCTTAGGAAACATGGGAAGAGATGAAGAGGGTGATGCGAAAGAGATTTGTTTCAACTTACTACTACTGGGAGTTGTACAACAAGTTGCAAAATCTAAGGCAAGGCAATCGTAGTGTAAAGGAGTATTATAAGGAGATGAAGGTTGCAATGACTGTGAGTAAATATCGTTAAGATCGAGAGGCTACAATGGCCGTGCTTCTCGCGTGTTTAAACAGGAAGATTCAAAATGTGGTGGAACTGGGCAGCATTACGCAGAGTTGGAGGATATGGCATATACACAAGATCGAATCAAGTCAAGAGTGAGGGACAAGTATCAATACACGCTCTGAACCTATCCAATTTCATCCACTGGGAAGTCAATCAACCAGGAAGGAAGATAAGCCACCCAATGCCAAGCCCAAAATAGAACAAGAACAAGAGGTGACCAGACAAGGAAATCAAGACCATGATTCAAAAAAGAATGAGAAAGAAAAAGAAAGAAAAGAAAAAAAGGAAAAGGAAAGTGATAGAAGGAAAGAGAGTGAGAAAAGAAAAGAGAGTGAAAGGAAAAAAGATCTTAAAGTGAACAACGAAAAAGGAGAGAAACAAAAGATCGGGAAGCGAACGATGAACAAGAAGGGGAAACAAAAGAAAAGAAAGCTTTGCTACAAAAGATAGTGAACTAAAGAGTGTTTTTATTCTAAAGTCTATGTTTGTACTTTTGTACAAAGAGACGCTTTTGGAGACTAACGATCTTGATTCTTCGTTGCCTAGTATTGTTTCTTCCTTGTTACAGGAGTTCAAGTATGTAATCCCCGAGGATGACCATGGTGATTTGCCACCCGAGGAGACAAAAGAGCTTCAAAGCCAAGTGGAGGAATTTATTAGTCCATGTGTTATACATGTATTACTTGATCCCAAAAAAGGATGGACTGCGGGAGGATATGTATTTATTTTCATGCCATCACATTATGGTTAAGATTCTGTGGACGAATCTTTTCTCGAGGAAAGGAATGATGAAAATCAAAGCACAAAGGACTGGGTGATGCCAGAAAGACAAAGCAACATACATTGGGGAATTCAATATTAATTTTGGAAAATTCAGATTTGGGAGGCCGAAACCTTGGAAACACCTAATATATTTCTATGTCCAAGTGTTTTGAGTTTTATTACCATTTTGATTGAGTCGGGTTTATTTTAGAAAGATTTGTTCTCCAAGTCAAAGTAGAGTTGCTTATTTAATTTAGAAAGTCTGCTTTTTCTAGTTAAATAGAGTTGCTATTTTTTTAGAAAAGGGCTTGCTTCGATTTATGATGATTTGGCAAATGATTTGCCGCTATTTCGAGCCGATTTGTCAGAGACTGAGATGATTCGTTCTAGATTTGTCACGATTTATTCCTGTATTTGCTGCTAATTCTATTACCAAGCTTCTCATTCTAAAATTATATAGTTTCCTTTTTTTCTCCTTCATGGATATTTTTAGTGTGTAGTAGTTTAGGAAAAGTATGTTAGTTTCCTTCTTGTTTTCGGGCCAACATTTACTTCTTCCTCAGGGCCAAATATTGCTTATTTCATATTTTTTCGCCTATTTAAAGGCTTGTTATCCTCAGATTCTTCAAGTTTTAAGCATTAATAAAATTGAGAGTATAAATTTCTCTTCTTCGTTCTTTAAAGAATCTTCTGAACTCTATCTGCTATTCCATGGCGTTCATCAAGACTTATCAATCGGATCTCCATCACCGATTGTGGCGTCCTCACATATACCAAGGTTCTTGCTTCCATATAAGCAACGGGTCAAGGTCATCCATCCAAGCCGATGCTAGAGCGGTTCTTTCGAGCTAATTCGATCACGGGTCTCCTCACAAGTTGACGGGGTTCGTATCAGAGAGATTGTTGAAAACATCCAATTCATGTACTCCACTCGATTTCTTAGGCGTTACCCTTTCACTCGGCAATTGGAAATTATTCAAAGCCATATCTTCCAACAATTTGTACGCCTCATTTGCACTCGTCTCATCTATGTTCCAGCGTAAGGCGTCTAAGAGTGTTCTAGTAGTTCCAGTTAACCCATTGTAGAAATGATACACTTGCATCCATTTTGCCAAACCATGGTGGGGGCATTTTGTAAGGACCATATCTAGAATACCAAATTTTGAAACACTGTTACCAAAGACTACTTTCATAATCCTAGGCAACATAACCAAAAACTTATACAAGAAAATTTCTAACAAGGCTACCAAAGACTACAGAACCCCCGACAACAAATACTAAAAACTTATAGACAGTTGAAAGCAAATGATTTATTTTTACTTTGCTCTTGGAAGAGATTAATTCGAATCCTATAGCAGCGCAAAAAACTTGTTGATTTATAACCTTTTTCTATCTAAACCAAAATACTACTGTCACTAATCTTTTCAATGTATAAATCTTTTCTCTATATAAAATTTTGCAGTTTTTAGTCTAAATGAAATTTTCTGCAAGTGCATAGGTCATACAAGTAATAAAGTGGATTAAAAATAAGTCTCAATATCATTCCCACGAGGATTGTTGAGAAATCTAAAGATCAATTACCCCAACTACTCGAGATCCTTGCTATTTGATTAGTGCCCAAAAAGTGCTATTTTGAACCCTATTTATTATAGGTTTTGGTAATTTTTGTATCTTGTCGTTACAATTAACCCGATTTACACATTAAGGTCCCTATTATTCTACTGATCGCATTTTGTGGCAAATTTTGCAGTTTTCGCGAGCTAATCATGCCAACATTGTTGAGTCGATCCAAACATGAAGAATTCGGGTCAAACTTAACATCATAGATTAGAGACCAAGAGGAAAGAAGAGCAAAAAATAGAAGAAAAATGAAGCAGGAGCAATGGAACAGTAGCAAGGGAGGAACAGTGCTGAACAACGCAAATTCGCTACGCTGGAATTTTCGCTATCATAGCGAAAATTACTGTGCATAGCGAAAATTTCAATTTTCGATATGCACAGTTATTTTCGCTATGTCGTGAAAATACTTGTCTCTTGAAAATTTGAATCCCGTATGCTGTATATTTGGTATGATGGCGAAATCAACGTGCATAAGCGAGAATTTACGCCTCACGTTTTTGTGTTCAAACGACTCCGTTTTGGTTTTTCTCCTTTCTACCCTTGTAATGGCTTTTGTTTTGGTTTGTTTTTGTAATTTCCCTTGCTCTTGCACCTTATATAAGCTAGAGTCGAGTTTGTAAACTATCAATCACTTCATAATAAATTTTGGGAGAAGCTTTCAGCTCCCCCGTTTCCCGCTGCTTCATTTTCTTGCCCCTTTCTTTCTATTTTTCTTGATTTGCCAAACACCCTCCAAGGATGACAGCTTGAAGGATGAACGGCTAAAACCTTCCTCCTTGAAGGAAGGCTGCGGGGGTAGGATCTGGAGATTTCTTTGGAGTTTCCATTTGTTTTCACGCGGGTATGCCGCGGTTGTGTTTCCTTTGAACTCTAGGTTCAAATCCCTAGATTCACAGCCAGATGACCTTTATTTGGTAATCTTTTAGGGTTAGTGGATGCTTATTGCTAGATCCGGGGGATTCGTGGATTACCCTCTATTAATCATTGTAAGTGGTCGGGGAAAATTGTTCTTCCTTTGTCGGTGACCCTTTACCTCATTGATATGTAGAATCCAACCCCATTAGCCTATCGCTAAGGAGTTCTATTTTACATTTTATTTTATTTTAAATTTCAGTTTACAAACCATCGACCCATGTTTTTTATCACCACCTTAAAATCGAAACCAAATTCACCATTTTTGACTTCACTCTGAATCATTTTATGCAGAAGAAAACCCCATCCACGTATTTAGGCCTGAAACCACTATCTTTGCGGTAGCTTGACTACGGCGTACAAGGAGAATATAGGATACAAATTTTGTTGATTCGGATCATCCCTCTTGTGGCACGAATCACTATTTGAACTTCGAAAATTACAAAAAATTGATTTGTTTAAACTAAAGAAAGAATGACTAATTAATATTTTATAACTATAACAAAAAAAAATCAAAATGAATTGGATTAGAGAGTTCACTGAGTAAAGTTAACACTTGGAAATAGATCAATGTATAATTATCAATTTCTGCATTATTTTATTACATAGTTTAGCCATTAGTTTGAAATCTGAACTTGTCAAAGATGCAAGGTAGTATAGTTTGGATTCCTCCATACACTATACATTTCACTAATTAGAAAACCATATTCCTTCTAGACACATGGGTCTAATCAATTGCTTGTAGGATATAATCCTCTTTCTAGGCGGGTATTTTCCTTTAAATTACTTCGCACCTATTCTAGGGTGAAGATTTCTTGCCCCATAAACGAGAATGATACAAGCCTTCTCTATCTAATTGGCATCTCGTCAGCCGAATCTGATCAAACTCTATGATAGGGTTCTAATGGTGGAAACTCACCTCCGTCAAGGTAACAACCCTCAATTCCTCTTTTGTGCTTCAACGGGATTGTATGATGCTAAGCACTTGCGGAAAATCTTATAAAACCTTAGTTTGACATCTTCTTGACAACGTGTGAACGAGAGACCCTCGGTACACGTTATGTAATCGTAAATGCGAGGCTAGAGTCAAGCAAAATCGTTTGAACAGTGTTTGCCATCGGCTCAATCATTCTTTGTCTTAAAGAGCCTTTAACGTTACATGCTTCGTCGAAGACCATTCGCTCCAAATGGCTCTAGATGAGATTGTGAATAAAGGTGGAGTATTACGTCGGCGGTGGTAAAAACCTAGACCTATCATTGCCCTTTTGTTTTAAAATAGTTAATTTAATCGGTTCTCAATCGTCGATCCACGACCCAGTTTTGCACTAGCGCACATTCTTTGGAAGTGTCCCTAAGGATCACCTAGGAAACCACTCCTGTGGAAATATTTTGTGGACTTCACGGTAATATAATGCCAGCGACTTTAGTTCCTACGGCCAGAGATAATTTCAGCATACGAAATAGGCGAAGCATTTTGGCGCGGATTCCCAAGTGGCGAAGCAATCTAGTTGATCCAAAGAGAGCTAGTGGTAATTTGCAATTGCATTGAAAACCCGGTACGTTCTCTCCCTTTTCTTTTTAATTCGTTTCCGTGAATAGTCTAAGTGGATATCTGTGGTAGGGGTAAGATTGGTGCATGTCGGTTTGGGCTCGCAACGAGCAACACCGACTTGTAAGAATTATACCTCCAAGACAGTCTGAAGAGTCCATAGTAAGACATTTTTTTCAAGAGAATCCTACACCTCAAATGGACCACCCCGGGAGTCAGCAAACTCTTTTTCATCCAAATGCCCGAGGGTTGCCTATTGACCCACAAAAGAGACTCATGAACCCCCATATGAGGAGATGGTGTTGCACCATCGGCCAGCCACTATGACGAGAGGAAATGTTAATTTTATTGAGAAATCACTATCGGGCTCCCACAGCATTACCTAATGTGGAAAGAACCCTCAGAGATTCTGCTGACCTCGAAAATTCCTGACAAACTCATGTATTCGCCTACCTGAAGAGGCTAACCAATTCCTTATAAAGTCGGAGATGATTCGCCTTCTCCCTGTGCATCAAGGGGTCGATTCTGAGAACCCCTGCTCATTCATGAGAGATTTCGAGGATGTTTGCAGTGCTTTCCTCTCTATCGGATCGCCCCTCCATATAATTTGCATGGTTTTATTCCCATTCTCTCTAAAAGAAAAGGCGAAATATGGTTTCATTAAGCTGCGCTGATTCAATCTTTACTTGGGAGGACATGCGAAATGAATTCCTTAATAAATTCTTCCCTCCCGCACGTACCAATGCACTCATGCGAGGCAATCAAAACTTTTGGCAAGATTGAACCTTTTCTTTGTGGTATGGGAAAGATATAAGGACCTCCTCCATTGCTATCCTCGTCATGGTTTGGATGTTGGACAAATTTGTGCGTATTTTCCTTAGGACTATCAGCAGATAACAAGCAATACATCAAATGATGTGTGCGGGAGAGTTCTATGAGAAAAGTTCAGGGAAGCGATTCAGTTTTCGATACCATAGCGGAAAATGCTCGAACTTGGGAAGTAACACCTCAGCAGAATCTTGCTAAAGTGCATAGTACACCCTCTGAAGGAGGAATCCATCACTTAAGAATGATGACGCAGCGAAAATAGCCAACTTGAGGAAGTTGGAGGCCGTAGAATTGAAAAGGTGAATGGGGTAACTAGTGTGCCTCCAAGTACCCTCGATGCCTATGGGATCTAGAGTGGAGGAGCCATGCGTCATTTGCGATGACCCGCCCACTCAACTATTAACTGCCCTAACCTTCCTCAAGTCAAGGGAGCAATCTAAATAGAGCAAGCTAATGCTCTTAACTACCAAAGGAAGCCCTTCAATTCCCCATACTCCGAAACGTATAATCCATGGTGGGGTAAGCACCCGAATTTTAGTTGGAGGAATGAGGGAGGCCCACGCAACTTTCCAAACAACCAAGGCCACAACTACCCAAACCAAGGATTTTCAAATCAAGCCCCCCCGTTCCAAAATCAAGGTCCTCAAGGATTTCCTATGAACCCTAACTAAGGTTCCCACCCCTCGTCTCAAGGGAATTCAAACCCACAGCCTTATCAACCTCCACATAAGAGAAGTTTGGAGGATATTGTGAAACAGTTCGTCCAAACCTAACAATCCACCAACACTGAATTTCGCACCGCCTTGAATGATGCAAGATCCCAAATCACTAAGATCACCTCTTCTATGGGAAATTTTCAACAAGAAAAGAACTCCTTCTCAAACTATCAAAACCCCCAAGGTGAAATAGTGTTGGAGTCTCGAGACCCAGTGATGGCACCTTCGAACATTAAATTGTCACCACTCTTGAAGTGGAAAAGTAATTAACAAAACCATTCGACCAGGCAGAGTAAGATTTGCACAATGAGCGGTCGGGGATCTTTGAGATGTCGACAAGCCTCATGTTCCTAGGGGCGAGATGTTGATGGTGAGCAAAAGCGAGGCCTCTCACGTCCCTCCTCCTCCCATTACCCTCATGGGTTGAGCGCCCGAAAGTGAAGCAATCGATACGAAATTTATGAGTTGTTCAAACAGGTTAAGTTGAACATTCCTTTATTAGATGTCATTAAGAAAATCCCGTCTTATGCCAAGTTTTTGAAAGATTTATGCACTGTGAAAAGGAAACTAGGTGTCAATAAGGAGGCATTTATGACTGAACAATCCACCTCCTTGATCCGGAACAATTTGCCCCCAAAATACAAAAACCCAGGAAGCCCCACTATTTCCATAGTGGTAGGGAATTCAAAATTAGGACATGCTCTAGTGGATTTGGGAGCAAGTGTTAACTTGTTGCCATATTCGGTATATGTTGAGCTACGGTTAGGAGAGTTAGAACCGACCAATATCACCCTCCAGCTAGCTGATCGTAGTGTGAAACTTCCTAAAGGGATAGTGAAGGATGTATTGGTGCAAGTGGACAAGTTCTACTCTCCTGTGGACTTTGTTGTGCTTGACACTCAACCTGGCGTGTAGACGAGGACTTAGTTCCCAGTGATTCTTGGTAGGCCATTCTTGGCCACTGCTAATGCCATCATACACTGTAGGGGAGGATTAATGACATTATCTTTCGGTAACATGACTGTTAATTTAAATATCTTCAATGTTATCAAGGAAATAGGGGACGAGGAGGATGTCTGTGAGGTAAACATGATAGACTCTGTTGTGCAGAATTACGTAGATAATGTTTCATACGATGATCCTCTCATGTCTTGTCTAGTAAGCCCAAGTTGGGTCGAGGAGGTAACCACATCTGAATCGGAGTTTCTGCACTCCATAATTGAGCACAGCGAGGTACTAGAAGCAAATGGGTGTGCACCCAAATTTGAAACATTGCCACTAATTGAGGACAGGGTGTTACCCTCGGAATAGAAACCACCTAAACTTGAGTTGAAACCCTTACCATCGCATCTTAAATATGCATTCCTAGGGGCAGAAGAAACGTTCCCGGTAATCATATCTTCCTCTTTAGAATCAGATCAAGAAAATAAACTTTTGGAGATGGCTGAGGCCTGAACGCCATAGGATGGACGATTACGGATATTAAAGGAATTAGCCCTTTGATGCACACCACAGATTCACTTGGAAGGATGTTAAACCCCTCTAGACAACCACGGCGACGGCGGAACCCGATCATGAAAGAAGTGGTCGAAAGAGTCTTAAAGCTGGCACGGACGTAGGTGTTATTTACCCCATTGCGGATAGCAAGTGGGTCGGGTCCAACCAGTAGTTCAAAAAATCTGGGAGTCACTTTGTGGTAGCAAGTAAAGACCTGATGAGCTAATTCCACGCTCGGGTGACCTCAGGTTGGAGGGTGTGCATAGACTATAGGAAACTCAATGTGAGTACTAGGAAAGATCATTTCCCTCTACCTTTTGTGGATCAAATGCTGGAGAGAGTTGCAGGGCATGAATTCTATTGTTTTCTCGATGGGTACTCGGGGTATAATCAAATTGAGATAGCCTTAGAAGATCAAGAGAAAACCACGTTCACTTGCCCTTTTGGCACATTTGCCTTTAGGAAAGCGCCGCTGGATTATGTAATGCACCAGGAACCTTTCCGTGGTGCATGATGGGGATTTCGTTATGATAGAACTCATTTTGGAGATTTTCATGGACAACTTCTCTGTTTTTGGAGATTCGTTTGAGGGATGTCTAGAAAATTTACGGAAGGTATTGGAGAGGTGTCAGGAGAAGAATTTAGTGCTGAATTGGGAGAAGTGTCATTTCATGGTGACACAAGGGATTGTGCTAGGCCACATAGTATTGAAAAAAGGAATCGAGGTGGACAAGGCCAAAGTCGAGTTGATCTCCAACTTACCTACCCCTAAGTGTGTTAAAGACATCTGATCGTTCTTAGAGATCAATATACGAGGATTTTATAGGAGATTCATAAGGATTTAGTGCATAGCCCGTCCCATATGCAATTTGCTTGCCAAGGCGTCCTTTGCATGGTCACAGGCTTGTGAGGACACCTTTGATAAATTAAAAACTATGTTAGTGTCTCCTCCTATCATGCGATCTCCCAATTGGGAACTCCCTTTTGAGATCATGTGTGATGCTAGTGATTATGCTATAGGGGCTGTTTTAGGACAAAGGGAAGATAAAAAGGCTTTTGTGATCTACTATGCGTGAGACTCTGGAATTCCGCTCAATCGAGTACCTGACCCCTCTTAGAAAAAGAGTTTTTAATTTGTCGTCTTTGCCTTAGAAAAGTTCAGGCCGTACATTGTAGGGTCTCCTGTAACCATTTTCACGGATCATGCAACGCTGAAGTACTTGCTATCTAAGCAGGATACTAAGCCTCGTTTGACTAGGTGGATCTCTTGTGCGAATTTAACGACTATTAAGGATAAAAGGTTGAGAATGTGATATTGACCACTGTCTCGATTAGTTCCAAAATCAGCTTCTAACGACTACCCTCGCCCAGGCGACCAGTTCCCTTTGATGGCGACTTTTGCTCTTGTTCACTTGCCCATGGTATGCGGACATAGTAAAGCTATCTAGTGACAAGACAAATTCCACCCCGATGGACTTCTCGACAAGAAGTACTGGTGGATATTAAGAAATACTACTTTGATGATCCATATTGTTTTAAATATCGTCGGACAGTCAGTGAGAAGGTGTGTATCGAGACGATCAAATTAGGGTGCTCACCATACGCCTTCGGAAGCTTATGGAGGCATTTCTGCGAAAAAAGCGGCGGACAAAATCCCGCAGAAATTTGGTTTCTTGGCCCGCTCTTTTTAAAGACTGCTTTGAATTTTCTAAAACTTGCGCTCGGTACGACAATTAGGAGGGGTTACAAGAGGAACACGATGCCTCTTACCCTATTTTAATCATTGAGGCTCGATTCTTTGGGGTTTGGACTATGAGACCTTTTCCCCCTTCTTGTGGGTACAGCATCTTATTGACGATTGATTATGTTTCTAAATGGGTGAGGCCATTCAGTAGAACTAATGACCCTGAGTTGTTTTGAAATTTTTAAAGACACATTTTTCTCGCTTTGGAGTGCCTCGTGCAATCATTAGTGATGGTGGGCGCCATTTTTGTGATCGATCCTTTGAAAATTTGTTCAAAAAGTATGGAGTCACCCACAAAGTTTCCATGGTGTACCACCTGAGACCAATGGTCGGGCCGGGTCTTGATAGGGAGATCAAACACATTTTGGAAAAAACCCCGAATCGCAAGGATTGGTCGCTTAGACTACCTGACGCTCTTTGGGCTTACCCCGTCTTAGCACAAGACCATTCTTGGTATGTCTCCTTATCAGCTTGTTTATGGAAAGGCCTATCATCTGCCGGTAAAAATGGAACACAAGGCATATTGGGCCATTAAAACTCTTAATTTTGATTTGGCTCAGGTAGGTAAACAGCGACTGTTGCAGATGAACGAGCTTGATGAATTGCGGCGTGAATCGTATGAGAGCTCACGAATCTACAAAGAGAGGCTCAAGTTATTCCATGATAAGACCATTGTTAGGAAGACCTTTGAACCTCACACAGGCGTATGCGGCTCGTTTACTTTTGTTTCCCGAGGTAAACTCCGTGATTCACCAGGTGGACCCCTAACCGTTCATTGTCAAGGTAGTCTACCCATATGGCACAGTGGAGATTGAGAATCCGAAAAATGGGAAAACCTTTAAAGTCAATGGCCACCGCTTAAAGCCATTTCTCGAGAACTTCAACCGTCAGGAGAGTAGTGAGGAACTGGTAGATCCGCTCTACTAGGATGTTCCTTCAGAGTAATTTCTATCCTACTTTTTTTTTGTATATAGTTTTTCTTTTTCTTTCTTGCTGCTTTATTTATTTAGTCTGCCTTTACTTATAAATAAAAAAAATAAAAATAAAAACAAAACAACACCTACGACCTAAACATTACCATGCAATAATTCAATCCCTTGCTTCTTCTCTTGGGGGTGTCCTGTGCATTAGAGCGATACCTACTTAACGGTGGGGGTGGGCATACACTAGTGGAGCCATTATGCGCATGTTACATGTTAAGTGAATGATCGCAAAGTACGGTTCTGTACGCTCTTTTGGGTTTGGTACTTGACCTGTGATGTATGCAGCCGCGTGACCTTATGTATGCACTCCATATAGTCTCACTGCACCTACACAATAACAGGCATGCACAAAACTTTTTTGTTCATATTTGGGACCATATGACCCCAATTCTGTTCTAGTCTTGGTATCACTCTCATTTATTCACTACACAAGTCATTGATTTTCTGCCTCAAGCTCATGTTTTGCTTGCTATTGCTTCAGCCTATGCATTGTTTTAGCATTCCTTGTTAACTACATGTATCGTATTCTCTGAGGAACAACCATACGTAGCTGAAAGATGATTTTAGGCCATCATTTCTGTGTTACACTTCGAAATCATATTGAGTTAACCCTTTGCACCCATCTTGAGCCTTGAATTACCAATTCAGTTCGAACCTTAGGAATCGTGATCACGAGAAGTACAGTGGACCCCAAGGTAAGCATGAAGGTGTCAAGAGAGTGTAGTACACAGTTCCGCGAACCGCGGTCGAGTTGGATGGGGTATGGGCGAGGGGAAAGAAATGAGCATCAGGTGGAATCCAGAGATGTAAGGCGATGCGAAAAGTTACATAAATTGATGCTGGGTTTGAGTCGAAAAAAAAAAAGCAGGGACGGTGAATCTTGGGGTACCACACATGTTAATGGAGTGCCAACCTGAAGCGATGTGAGTAGCCAAGTGGTCTTAGGTACCACACTTATTAATTACCCGATTACCGGCCCAGTAAAACAGCGGTGCACTTTTTAGTGCAGGTACCACACTTATTGATAGAGTACCACTTAGATCTTGTGGATGGGCCATTTTAGGGTTTTTTCTCCCCCAAAGTTGAACCTTTTCATATGTCTACTCCCCACCTCCTATATAAGAGAAGCCCTAACCTAATTTTCCCACTTACCAAAGTAAACCCTAGGTCAAACGTTCCCTCCAGTGTCTCCATCGCTCTTATCCGGATCCTCCTCAATTCTTCGCCGCCTTGAGGGGCGAAATACTAGACTGACGTGGTAAGTGCTCCTCATCTCTTTGAGAGCAGTTTGATGGATGTTCATTGTGTCAACATGGATTTTGTTGGGTGGCTTTGGTTGGTGGTTTTGTGTTCTTGGTTGCTTAGGGCATCCACAGCGGACGGTATGGGGAGGAAGATGCTGACTGAACTGAAAGGGGTAAGTCCGATACTATTGGAGATGGGTTGTTGGGAGACCATTGTGTGTGTATGGGCTATTCTCGCTATATTCGCCATTTTGGCCATATCTATGGCAAGATCGAAAAATACTGGAAAGGGAAAGGCTCACAAGCTCTTAATGGAGCGGCTAGTGAAAAAGCGAGTCGATACTTCGCGGATGTAAAGAAAGGAAGAGCGGAAAGATTCCTCATACGAGAGAGGAAGCAAGTGAGAGCGAAGATGAAGAGTGAGGCCATGTTTGCTAAGTCTTGAGAATCAGGAGCGGGGAAAGTGGGTCAATCAGATTGAAGGCGGGGTTTCCGTATGAGCGGGAATGAAAATTGACACGTTCTTGTTCACCCACCCTATCCGGGCGGTATTAGGAGCAAAATCTACACTTTGTTGGTGAAGAGAGGTAAAGGTTATTCTGAGCCATGGTCGAGGAATTCTACTCGACTTGAGAAAATCGAGTGCGAGCACCTGTTGGAACTACGATTTGGGGAAGCAGTTAATGGTCGATACGACTTGATAGCTCAATCGTTGAATTATGTCCGCCGCCACACACTGACCGACCCTTACCCTCTCGGGCCATTCTGAGGATTTGAGCGCAAATTGTTTGCAAATTCCATATTACTGACCGGTACCATGGGAGGTTTTGTGTGCAAGGAGTTCATTCAGGGAAATTAAAGCCCTAAGTATGCATTAATGAACAAGTCATTCACAATATAGTCGGGCCAAAGGGAAAGAGAAGGCACTTGTGAAGAAATCCGGTTTACGTATGAGGTATTAGTGGAAAAATTATTGATTATGCCTTGGTAATATGGTGTATTGAGGGCGCTCGAAGTCCCCAAGCGAAAACAGGCATATTTCATTCGACTTTAGTTACAAATGCGGTGGGATTGCGGGGATAAAGGATTAGGTAGAGAAAAGAGTTCTTCCTAAGTGCAGACCCATCCATGAGCCAGACAGAAGCAAAAAAGTATTTGCTTCCATAAGGCCTCGGTCATCACATTCCTTGACTATTTCTAGGCTTCATCGTTGTCGGCTCGTGGTCGATGAGTACATCTCCTTTGAAGAAAGGATGGAGAGTAAAATCAAAGGATGGTTGAATGCATCCACAGGGAAGTAGAAATGATTGGAGCCTGAGGCTCTCTAGGCTTGAGTCACATCCCTCTGACTGTTGTTGGAGATGATCTTCCCCACGACTTGGAACGGGCCGGCCCAATTTGGATGAATGTGTAGATGAAAGGCGCATTCTCTTCGGATAGATGATGGGGAGGGTGCTAGAGTAGTAGCATTGTGGGTTAGAATAGGGTGGTGTTGAGTTGGGTAGAGACCTCGACCACGTCGTACGCCCGACACTAGTTTTATTTCTATAAAGCCCACTATTTGTGGCCCATGGTCATTACAAGCTTGGGAAGTACGGCACTTTGAGTTTGATTATGTTTGAGTGTTCCTCTTTGACTTTTAAGCATGTTAGTTTACTTGGTTATGGTAAAATGTTTGCCGTGATAATGTAGTTCATTTCAGTTTGGTGATCTCATTGCAGCCTTTCTTTTCTCAGATCTATGGTCCTTTATATGAGTATCTCTGTTTTGTAACAGTTTGTTATTATGTCCATTACTTTGAAATTTGTGGTTTTCATTTTGAGTTCGGACAGTTTGCATACTGTCGAGGTTAAAGCATTGTGCTCAATTTTTGCCACACGGAAACTTGCGGTGCCTAGCGCACCCTGGCGTATTTTGTTGAAACTTATAATCGGTGGGTGTTGCAGTTCAAATAATCGATTAAGGTGTTACGGGTTCAAATCTTGATAAGGGCCCAGCAAGTTGTAGAGTTGGGGAGTGTGTTGAATACATAAAAGTGCAACATTATATGGGATTTTGTACTGACTCATGTTACACACTATCTCATTTGTGTAAGAATAGAGTGCCTTTGATCGTTTCTTGCGTTTTTGTGTAATGCGGGTTTTGAGTTCCGTTCACATTTTGTTGGGTTCATGTGTCAAAGAACAAATGTAGATCATCGCTATTGATGGCAGCGTCGAGGAAGCCCTCGGGTAGTGCTACACGGTGAAGAGGAGCAATTGCGGAGAGCGTGTGATAGGTACCAAATAAGCTAGTGCGGTACCACAAGGTAGTGGAGCACTAGTGCACTTTTAGTATCGGTACCACACTTACTGGTACTGGTACCAACATGCAATCTTTGCGGGACTTGAGCAGAATTCAATCTTGGTGTAAGAATGCGAAGCTCGTCTTTGGACCACCACTTCGAGATCACTAAGGAGAATGATGTTTAAGCCCACGTTGAAGGGGCGAGAGAAGAGGATTTTGGATTACAGGGTTTGGTTTGGAAGCCGGTTGGAGTGTTTCTCTCATATTTTGCTAGAGGTTATAGGCCCAGTGTAGTTTTTCTTGATTCTGTCACACCCGATCCAGCTCCGACCGATGGGCGAGTCGAAACCAGGTTTCGAGTCTGAAACATATCTTTGGGACTCCTTATTTATTTATTTATTTATTTTTCCTTTACCAACAAATCATTTATATTTACAAATGGAACTACCACCGGGGTGATATCCATTAAAATTTATACACTATACTAAGTCCCATTTACTTAAACAAATACATATACATATACCTATCTACTACAAACATCGGTCGTAGACGATCTTTGGTGAGCTTTTTATCTAAAGGTGGCGTCTTCTTGGTGTGGAATGTCACACGTCCTCTTTATCTCCTCTTGATTACCTACACGAGTTGAACACCCCGTGCTAAGCTTTCACGGCTTAATTGGAACATATAGGCATTAATGACCAATAAAAAAAATCGCCATCACTATCTTTTTACTTTACTTATCATATATGAAGTCTATTCTTATGTGACTTCTAACTCATCTCATTTATACATGTAGATTTTGCCCTTTTAGATTCCATATCATCTTGTTCGTATTACTTCCATGTATCATGTCTTTTACAAGTTTTCGAATTCCTTATCTTCTACATGTATGTCCATATTAGATCATATTCCAAAACAAACTTATACTTATACAATAGTAAATCGAAACATATCGATCATATTAAATTCATACAACGTCGTCAGGACTAATACCAATTCATATTAGACTCTTATCACTATCGAACCGAAGCTATTAATCCAACTCCCTTTTGAAATTACATTTCATTGATGCAGGATGCCATTAAATCATTTTAGTTTTAAGTTTTATTACTTTTCATTTTCAAAAGTGTCGCGACCAGTCCCCCTTGACGGAATTGGCGGATCAGTGGGCAGAGTTTACTCCGACGTTTTCAATCAAAACATTTATTTCGTCTTATTAAATTTTTTTCTTTTCAAAAGTGTCGCGACCCGAATCCCCGACTTGACCCGGTTGGCGGATCCCAGCTGGAGCCCGGTTTACTCCGACATTTTCAATTATCTTTCCAAAACATTTGTTTATGTTATTCTATTTCAGACCTTTTTAGTGTCAAGCATGCTTTTCGGGCAATCCCATAAACATAATTTCAAAGACCCGCCAACATTTACATTCAACAAAATGCATTTACAAAATGATGCCTTTTTACTATGTCCGTGTAATGTAAAAGATACTTATACAAATACACTTTTCAATACCATCGTTTCCCTTTTTGGTTTGCGATTCACGTATAACTATAAATTCGACATCACGACAGTTAGGTTAGTGGGAATACGCTGTACAATAAATTCGGTAGTAATGTGGTTTCACATCAATATCTAGTCTCACATATGACTATAGAATTCGACATTCCAGCCAGTTGATTTAGGTGAATCTGTCACATTTGTCATGCGGTAGCAATGTGATTTCCATTTAACGATTACCATTTCACATATGGCTAGAATTCGGCGTTCACGGCCAGTTAGGTTAGTGAATCTGGTATATACGTCGTGCCGATACTTGATATGATTTCGCATTACATCGATTGAATTTGTTGGTTTGTGATTCCACATATAACTATAAATTAGAGCATCCACGGCAATTCGGTTGGTGAATCACGCACATTTGTCATTGGTGTGTGGTTTCACGTATGTCTGTCTCACATATGACTATAGAAGTCGACATTCCGCGACGGTCGGTTAGTGAATCACATCATATGCGTATTCGATATGATATGATTTGCATTAGACAAAATACGGTTTACCTTCATGGCGAATTGGTTGGTGAATCCGTCATATCGGTCATTCAATGATTCATTTCAAATCAATTTACTTTTATGCGAGTAATTTAGTATCGATAAATCGTACACACATGCATCGCGATGTGAAGCCAGACATTTTGAATAACAATCTGCTTCAAATCAATATATATATACATATATATATTTCACAATTAACATTCATAGCCAGATCATAATCACATTTCAATTCTAATATCACTTTCGTATTATCTTTTCAAGATATATAATCTATGTACATTTCATGCTCATTTACATATTCATTCACGTATACTCATTCATGTATACTTATTCATAAATTTCTCATTCACATATTCAATCACGTATACTCATTCATATACCCATTTACGTATACTCGTTTCATTTGTTATCATTTTCTGGTTATATGTGATAATAATCATTTATCACTTAACCACATTATGTGTTCATGACATATTGCCTCGCATGTTCACAATCATGTTTCAATTCGTTTTCATTTTCATTTTCCACCAATCATTTTCGTTTCATGGTACATGCTTTACATTTTTCATTTCTACTTTCCTTGTTTCATGCCTGGCCCATATGGCACTTCATATTCTTGTGAGTATGATGTCTATGAGATCCTCATTCATATATTCTCATTCTTTTATGAATCTAGTTTACTTAGGAATTGGAATCAATCCAATCGGATCATCAAATTAAAAGTTATAGCATTTCATGCCAACTAGTCATTTACGATTTTTCTAGTGACAGTTTGTATTACTCATTTTTCCGAGTCTTAACTTCATATTTTGACACTATGTCCTTATACTCATTTTAAATCTAAAGGTGCTAAGGGTTTCTATTCCAACTGGAATCACCGATTCGAACACCAGGAAACTCAAGATACGTCCGAAACAGCCGGTACACTGTATCCAAATGATGCAGAAATTTTTTCTTGCACATGGCTCCACTTTGAGTGAATTTTTAGATCACTTAGGATCAGAATTTGATGCCTTCTACTCTTTAAGTTTGGTTCTCCTTGAAGTCTATTTTACTTAGCCCATGAATCACTCAAATCGGATAAGAGAAATGGGAAGTTATGGCCAAAATCGAAAACTGGTCAAACGGGAAAACCAGAGCGAAGTCCTACCGGTAAGAACTTAACTCCTACCGGTAGGACAGCCAAAATGACGGAATCAAAGTTCTACCGGTAGAACTTAACTTCTTCAGTAGGACTCTCAGTGCCCGAGTGTGTGTTTCTCACATTTTCCATATGTTCAACTCAGTCAACTCTATACCTCATAAATGCTTCAAGACCACTTCAAATTCATCTTATGATCTTTTCTACTCAATTTATCATTTCAATCCTTCTCTTATTTCAAAAGACCTATTATGAATTTCTTTAAAAACCATTCTAATATAGGTCTTAACCCATACACATACCAAATACACAAATTTATTAGGGTTTTGTTCACTTGACCCTTTTTCTTTTGCACCAATTAAGCCGTAAATCCGACCTCAAAGGGAGGATTCCATGTTTTCTTGTGCCATTTAGAGTTTTGTTAACCTAGATTCCAGCACATCTTTGGTTAGGATGAAATCCTAACAAACCCTAGGTTTGGGTACAACAAATAACCATTAACCAAACAAAACCAAGGATCCATACTCAAGGTTAGTAGTTCCATACCTTGTTGGCTTGATCTCCTTCCTTCCTCTTCCTCTTCTTCTTCTTCTTCTCTCTTTCTTTTTGCTCTTCTCTCTCTCACGGTTTTTGGTCCCCAAAATGAGACCAAGTGGGTCTTTAAATCCCATATTTGCTAAGGCCATGTTGTGAAGTAAAATCCATTTTGCTTTAAGTTTCTATAATTGCATCTTGGTCCCCAAATTCTTCCCTTTTTGAAAAATCCAGCACTTGCGCATATTCTAGTTTAACCCCTCATCTTTCCTCTTTATGACTTTCATATCCTTTTAATAAATTACAAGATTGCCCTTGTATCTTGTAAAACTTCAAGATCCCTCATTTATTTTCGAAAATTCATATTTAACTTTTAATATACTAAACAGAAGTCAGAAAGCGCTGGTATATTTCGGGATATTACAGTCACGAGTTTCAAGCTACTTGTAATCTTTGGTGGATTTATATAACTCGATATTTTCTTACGGGATTACATTGCTTTTGATATCTCAGTCTTGCAAGGGTGAAGTGTGTTATTTCTCCGTCACATTTATGCATAGGGTTCTTATCAAACATGAATCGATTTTTCGATTTCAATGGAGTTACAAACCTCCATGATAGGGTTCTAATGGTGAAACTCGCCTCGTCGGTAACAACCCTCGAATTCCTCTTTTGTGCTTCAAGGGATTTATGCGATGCTAAGCACTTTGCGGAAAAATGATATAAAACCTTAGTTTGGCATCTTCTTGACAAGCGTGTGAGCGAGACCCTCGGTACCGCGTTGTGTGATCGCAAATGCAGGCTAAGAGTCCAAGCAAATCGTTTGAACGAGTGTTTTCCATCGCTCAATCATTCTTTGTCTTCAAAGAGCCTTTAACGTTACATCTTCCGTCGAAGACCATTCATCAATGGCTCCTAGATGAGATTGTGAATAAGAGGTGGGTATTACCTGATCGGCGGTGAGTGGAAACCTAAGAACCCTATCATTCGCCCTTTTTGTTTAAAATAGTTAATTTAATCGGTTACTCAATCAATCAATCACACCCCCAGATTTTACTTTTAAACGCACATTCTTTGGAGAGTAATCCCTAAGGATCACCTAGAAACCACTCCTGTGAAATGACACCGTGGACTTCCACACAGTATTATATCTTGATGACTTTAGTTCCTACGCTTGGGAATAATTTCAGCATACGAAATAGACGAAGCACCAACAATATGTATAATGGTCTATAGATTTTTGAGAAGTCCCTTATAAATCTCCTATAAAATCCAACATGTCCTAGGAAACTTCTTATCCCTTTAACTGTTATAGGAGGTAAGAGAGTTTTTATGACAGAAACCTTTGCTTGGTCTACTTCTAACTCAGCTGCATAAATTTTGTGCCCCAAGACAATACCCTCTATTACCATGAAATGACATTTTTCCCAATTCAAAGCTAAATTCTTGTCTTGGCACCTCTGAAGTATTGTTTCCAAATTTTCTAAGAATTTCTCAAAATTAGATCCATATAATGAAGTCATCCATGAAGATTTCATAGCCTCTTCACCAAATCTAAGAACATAGATATCATACACCTTTTAAAGGTGGCGGGAGCGATACATAATTTAAATGGCATCCTTCGAAAAGGTGGCATAAGGACAGGCATGAAAATGTAGTCTTCTCCTGGTCCTTAGAGGCTATGGCAATCTGGATTGCTTATCTAGAATATCCATCGAGAAAACATAAATGGGGTGTCTGCTCGACTATTTGATCGATAAAGGGTAAAGGATAGTGATCCTTCTGGTTCTTGATGTTCAATTTTACGTAGTCAATGCATACCCTCCATCTGTCACCGGTTCTTGTAGGAATCAATTCATTCTTCTCATTTCTAATCACAGAACAAGATCCACCCTTCTTAGGAACCACATGGTAGGCTCACCCCGATTCTTTGTTTGAGATTGCATATATAAAGCACACGTCAATCATTTCCAATACTTCTTTTTTAACAACTTCTTTCATTCTTGGATTCGAGTCTTCTTTGATGTTATTAGGTCTTTGCATATTCCTCAGAGACAATTTTATGCATGCAAATAGAAGGATTGATTCCTTCCAAATCTTCTATTGACCAAGCAATTGCTTCCTAGTATTTTTTGAGAATCTCCAACGGTTTCTGTTCTTCAAGCTCAGTCAATGCAATTGATATAATGATTCGTGACCCCACGATGGGGGAGGTATTGATCCAATGATTTATAACCTAATACCGTACTAGGCGTAGCATAGCTACTATAGTATAGTGGTTCTAGGATCGTCCACAAAGATGAGTTTTCTTCGTGGAAATGACTGATAATGAGGCTTAAATTAGTGATTTCATTTTGGATATTGGGGTTGTGATAAATATAGTTGGTTTTAATGGTTAAAACTGAAAATAAAATGGATTAAAATATGGAAAGAAGTCCTTAGTATTGAGTCACCGCTTAGGTTCCTTAGGAAAATGAGGGGTTTTCCAGGTCTTTTCCTCTCATTGGGGAGGATAACATATAGTTATCTCCTGAATCGATTCTTCATTTAGCTATAAAAATTGACCCTCATTAAATATCCTTGAAAATGGCATTCACTTCTCATTAATGGTCTCAATCAGTAAAAACATGTCTCCTTGACTCACCTTCCAATGGCTCATAAGTGATAACTAACGAACATCATCGGATCTAGCATTAAGTATCCAATGAGCCCTAAAAGCTTACCAAATATCAATCATTTAAGGTGACTCGAAGGGATTGGAACCTAGAGTTGAAGGAAAGAACATTAATGGCAGTGAATACCTGCTTTAAAAACATGGAAAACCTTGGTTTGCCATAGGTTCCTTTGCCTAGTGCCCCTTTACTTCAAGGAGGGAGGAGATTTAGCCACTCATCCTCTAAGAAATCATCCTCAGATAGTGTTTGGCTGGTGAGAAAGAGAAAGGAAAATGAGAAAATAGAAAGAAGCAGGAGCTTCTCGAAACAAGCTTCAACAAACTTTCAATAAAATGAATAATTCTCATACAAAGTCTGGGTATTACATACCACCAAAATCCATTACAAATTACCAAAGATACAAAATAAATCACTATTACATAGGGAGAAAGTGGGGAAAACACAAAGGCAAAAGTCAAATGTGGCGAGACATTTTCGTAAGAGTACAAAAATTCGCGAGAGTTGAAAGAATTCGCGACCTTACGGAATTGGCAAAGTTTATACATTGTTCTTTTATACATACCTTACTGCCTTCTTCTAGCCACGAAGCCACAGTATAAGCGTGCTCTTCATGCTTTGAGCTCAATTCCCACCTTTGAGATATATAGCCTTTGAAAACAACAAAACTTGAACAAAAATTGATTAGTAGCCTTGCTAGGTCCTTAACATGCCAATTGGATTAATTAGGCTGATTACTACACAAAAAGTGCTCAAAACATGGAGTGTTAAGGGTATGAGACATCACTATTTGGGTAGTAATCATATAATCACAGGTTTTACTTTTTCTGGTCCTAAGAAAGCATACTTCAAGTGTCTAGGTAATTCCTTCAAGGTTAACCCTTCTGAACTTGTTTCTATTTCTTTTGCCTTCTTTCATTCTTGGCAGTTTTTATGTAACGTTCTCATTCAAACTTAAGACTCTTTCCTTTAAATCAAAACTAGAAGTCAGGAATTCACAATCAAGATCCTCAAGATACTGGAAATTCATCTCATTTTCATTGATTGAATTCTAAAAATTACAACCAAAAATCCGTTCGAGAATGATGGGAACTATTGTTTTTACAGTCTTACAATCTGTACTTTAACATTGATACCTTGGGCTTTTGTTAAGGTTGAAGTGTATTGCTTCATCTCCCACCCTGAGAGTGAGTTCTCCTTTCTTAACATCTATCAAGGTAGCTGAGTGGAATTTGGTCTTCAGTAGCAGTGGAACTTGTGTATCTTCCTCCATATCCATAACTACAAAGTCCACAAGGAAAATAAATTTTCCCACCTTAATGAGTACATCTTCAAGGACTCCCTCTGGTTGTGTCATAGTCCTATCTGCCATTTGTAGGGTCATAGCTATGGGATTAAGCTCCCCCAAACTCAGTCTCTTCACTACAGACAGTGGCATCAAGTTGATGCTTGCCCCTGAATCACACAAAGCCTTCTTAAATTCAACATTCCCAATGGTGTAAGGAATGGTGAAGCTGCCAGGATCCTGTATCTTCACTAGTAGGCTCCTCTGGATCACTGCACTGCATGTGGCTATCAAACTCACCACTTCTTCCTCAGAAAATCTCCTTTTCTTACTCAAAATGTCAGCCGAGCTTAGCATAGTTAGGCATACGAGGCCCGATGCCTGTAAAGGTACATATTAATCTCTATCTTCTTGAACATATCCAAGAATCTAGAGAACTGCTCCTTAATTTTTTATTTCTGAGGCCTCTGAAGGAATAGAACACAGGCATGCAGGCTTGCATTTCCTCTTTCTTTTTTAGTTTTCCTTTCTCCACTTGTTGCTTAGTCTACACCTCTTCTTTCTCAGTCTCTTCAGCCAATTTTGAACTGCTTAACTTGGTCTCTTTTCTAGTTTCTTCTTTCTTTTCTTTTTTAGTCTTTTTCTTCTTATCTTCTTTTCTGCTTTCCAACTCTCTACCACTCCTCAAAGTCACCACCATACAGTCCTTAGGATTCTTCTTGTATCCTTAGGAAATCATGAATTTAATTACCGTACTAGGGCAGTCTCTTAAATACTTGTGTCTCCAGATTTTTTAGAGAGGCATTAGTGTTGGCCTAAAACACATTTGTGTTTGCCTGAAATGTTGCTAACTCAGTAAATTTGTGCTCATGAATATTCATCAGCCTCTTATTCTCTCCCATGAATGTCAGCATTTGATCTTCAAAGGATTAAGATCTCCTTTGTCTTGGATTTTCTGCTCTCTGACTCCCTTACTACTGATTTCCTTGGAACCCACGTGTGGAGCTATCTTTGTTGTTGAAAGTGCGGTCTTAGACAACTTCTTTGTGCTCCACCTCCATATGATAAATTCTCATGGTTCCTTAGTGCTAGTGTTTAATGGGTTGGCAGGTTGAGGTTTGGCTTAAAGTTGTAGCTTGTTGCCGTGGCCGAGCCTCTCCTCCCGACTTGATAGGGACCCCTCATAGGCCACAATCACTCCCATCGGCCTCTCTTCTACGCATTTCCTTCCATTGTTCCTACTTCATGTGTTGAATGCATTCTTCTATCTTGGTTTCCCAGATTGTTCATCAATGCAACAAGTTTGGCTTCTATGGTAGTCATCTTGTTAATCTCTATCACCTCATTTCCTTTCAGTCTACTACTGCTCCATAAAGTCTCAGATGGAGCTTTGTAATTGCTTTTTACTAGATCTTCTATCAACTATCTTGCCTCTTCAGCACTCTTCCTCTTGAATGCTCTACAGCAGGCTGCATCAATTATACCTTTAGAGGTGTAGTTCATAGAGTGGTAAAAGATGTCCATCTAGGTGGTCAAATCTATTCCATGCATTGGGCATCTTTTCAACAATCTCTTATATCTCTCCCATGCATTATAGAGACTTTCATCCTCTCCTTGTTTAAACACTATGATTTCCCCTCTCCTTTTTGAAGTGAGGGCAAGTGGGAAGAATCTGCTCATGTAAGCCTCCACCAACTCTTCTCACTTGTTCATTGATCCGTAGAAACGATGATTCGAGCCAGTAAGGCTTGCCACATCTCTTCATGAAAAAGGGAAGAGTTGCGGCTTGATCTGTCAGATCTCCACCTCATGTAGCTTTTTGGTATTTGCCATCCTCAAAGATCTTCCCATATGCTCATTGGGGTCTTCACTAGGATGGCTTGTGTATTGATGCTACTGCACCATTGTGATCAAAGCTAGCTTTAACTCAAAGTTGTTGGCCTCTATAGTAGGTTGTCTCACAGCAGAGTATTCATCTCTAATGATTGGCCACCAAAAATCCTCTATAGTCCTTTGCCTCTAAGGCCTCTCTGCTGTTGCTTTTGCCTAAGTGTTTTGCAGTATCTCTCTCTGCTATGCCATAACTGCTGATTTAGCACTTCAAACTTTCTTTAGATTTCTCAGTGTCTTCTCTAATTCTATGTCCAAAGGCAGCAATTCTGCTTCTGGTTTTCTATGCATGTAAAATCTTCCTGAAATGGAAACACAATAAGATCAAATGAAATCAATGGAAAATAGCTATATCACTATAAGCGTATAAAACATTTTCAATAACACTTAGCTACGTAGTTAAAACTATTTTTTATGTAATTTAAAATTTTTGATAAAACGGAGAAAAATGTCCAAATTTAGCAATTCTCTCTTTGGTTGGAATATTGATATTTAAATTCTTGTTTCAATCCCCGACAACGGCGCCAAAAACTTGTAAGGACCATATATAGAATACCAAATTTTGAAATACTGTTACCAAAGACTACTTTCACAATCCTCGGCAGCAACGCCAAAAACTTGTATAAGCAAATTTCTAACACGGCTACCAAGAAACGTTAGTCCCCAAATGGCGCGCCCAACTTGTATAGACAGGTTGAAACCAAGTGATTTATTTTTGACACTGCTACTAGAAAGTTGTTCATAATCCCCGACAACGGCGCCAAAAACTTGTTGATTTATAAGCTTTTTCTATATAAACCAAAATACTGTTGTCACTATTCTTTTCAATGCACAAATCTTTTCTCTATATAAAATTTTTTCAGTTTTTAGTCTAAATGAAATTTTTTGCAAGTGCACAAGTCATACAAGTAATAAAGTGGATTAAAAATAAGTCCAAGTATCGTTCCCACGAGGATTGTTGAGAAATTTAAAGATCAATTACGCCAACTACTCAAAATCATTACTATTTGAACTCAAAAGTACAAAATTGATTTATTTAAACTAAAGAAAGAATGACTAATTAATATTTTATAACTATAACAAAAAAAAAATCAAAATGAATTGGATTGGAGAGTTCATTGAGTAAAGTTAACACTGGGAAATATATCAATGTATAATTATCAATTTCTGCATCATTTTATAACATAGTTCAACCATTAGTTTTAAAATATAGCAGACTTGTCGAAGATGCAGATAATATAGTTTGGATTCCTCCATCCACTATACATTTAATAATTAGATAATCATATTCCTTCGGACACATGAGTCTAATCGAGTTACTTGTAGGATGTAATCCTCTTTCCTAGAGCGCTGGGTTTTTCCTTTCCAGTACTTCACACCCTATTCCTAGGACTGAAGATTTCTTGCCTCCATAGATGAGACAATATAAGTCTTCTCCAATCTTATTGGTATCTCATCCTTCGAATCTGATCAAACTCTCTATCTCCTTGATTAGATCTATGCTAACACAAGATCAAGATCATAACATCATATAGAGAGAAACCTGCAATCAATTAAAGCGAAACATCATCGACTAATCCTCTCACACCATGAGTAAATTAGTGATCTATCAAAGCAATCTTTCAGAGTTCATTAGTTCCATAATATTAGTCTAACATAACTATAACACCACAAATTATACCCGGACAGTTCTATAACATGTTTAGGGTATAATAAAAACAAAAATTATATTTTGAATAAAATAAGGTTAAAAATAAAATTTCGGAGGCTTTGGAATTTGTATAAGATACAAGAGACAAATTGTAATTTATCAAACTAGGACATAAAAGTCATAAGACAAGGCGAAGAGCTATTATAGAAATAGCATAAGATGTAGAGCAAGTATAAAGAGATAGGGGACTAAAGTGCAAATAAAGGCAAATTAAACCTAAAAGGGGTGAGACCAAATTGGTCTCTCATTGTTGGAGACCCACAGCATTAGAGTGAAGAAAGAGAGGAGAATAGAAGAGGAAGAGAAGAAGAAGAAGAAGAAGAAGAGAAGGAAGAAAGAAAGCGAGAAGGCCAAGAAAGGTATGAAACTAAGATTTTTGTATGGTTTGTATGGATTGTTATGGGTTGGTATGAATTTGTGGACTTTGATATGAACTTCCATCTTGAGCTAGGGTTTGAGGTGTTAAAGAGTGTGATTACTTGTTAGGAATATGGAATCCTCCCTTTGAGTATGGATTTTAGTATGGAAGTATGGGTTTTTATGGATTAGTTTGGATTTTGTATGGAACTTACTAAGTTTTGTGTTGAACTTGTATGGATGCTATGATTTTGTGTAGAACTTGTATGGATTTTGAACTTTGGTTATATTCCTACTTTTGGGCTGATTTTGGGATTGATTGTACAATGGTTTTATGCCGTGTTTTTGGCATGTTTTGTGTCATGTTTGTGGCATGTTTTGTGGCCTCAATTGGGAGGATATTGTGGCCGGTGGACAAGGGTTGTTCCAGGATGGTTTCAGGTCGAATGGCGTGTACGGAGGCTGCGAGGAGCTCTTTGGCGCATTTATTGGCTGGAGGCCACGCCTATTGCATGGCTGGGCTCAAGTGGAAGCCTCGAATTTACCTGATTGTGTGGGTTTCCACGATTCTGCGTAGCCCTACACACCAACTCAAGCCTCCAACTTCGGACGGTCATAACTTCTTCATCCGAACTCCGTTTTGGATGTTCTTAAACTCTATGAAAATCCCTTTGAATCTAGAATCCATCCATATATAGCTTGATAATATTGGAACTCATATTAAGTCCATAAATCCACAAAAAGCAGTAGGCCTGCTTGGTTGCTCATGTGCTTGTTCATGAAACCTCCTAACCCCAGACGGTCATAACTTCTTCATCCAAACTTCGTTTTGAATGTTCTTGGACTCTATGGAAATCCCTTTGAGTCTAGAATCCATCCATATATATCTTGATAATATTGGAACTCATATTAAGTCCAGAAATCATGAAAAATAGTAGGCCCTGCTGGTGTTGCTCGTAGCCACTGTTCATGGGAAGCCTCCAACTTCGGACAGTCATAATTTCTTCCTCCAAACTCTGTTTTGAATGTTCTTGGACTCTATGGAAAGCCCTTTGAGTCCAGAATCCATCCATATATAGCTTGATGAAATTGGAATGATATTAAATAACTCATAAGCATACATGGTAACCATAGTTATTCATGCATATAATGAGATATGAAAAATGCAAAGATCCAAATAAATAATTGTAAATATCGCATATGATTCTTTGGATGACAATAATTATTAGGGAGATATGAGATATATCTTGAACATAAAATACACATGGATTGTCTGCTTAGACCCTAGTAGAGGGATAGATGGGCATGCCTATTATGGAAAAACAAGTCTGCAACATACTAATCAGTTGACCCTGTTTGGGTCATTACAGCGCCTCCGGGCCCTTATAGGTGGTCATTGTCTCATACAATGATAACAGCGCCTTCGGGCCCTTATAGATGGTCATTTTCTCACACAATGATAATGTAGCGAGCCCCGAGCCCGGATCCAACAAATGGCAGTCGAACAACGAAACGGGGGCCTTCGATTTATTCTTTTATTTTCCGTGTTATTAAATTTTCTTTTTCAAAAATGTCGCGACGGATCCAGAGGCCCTACTGATGGCAGATCGAGCAAGGGAGCGGTTTACTCAGCGTTTTCAATTATCTTCTCAAAACATTTTGTTTAGTTTTATTAATTTTCGTTTTCAACAGTGTCGCGACCCGAATCCCCGACTCGACCCGGTTGGTGGATCGAAGCCGGAGCCCGATTTACTCCAACATTTTCAATTATCTTAACAAAACATTTTATTATGTCATTTTGTTGTGGAAGCGGTTTCAGTTTTGGGCAAGCCCATAATCATTTACAATTTCATGCAATTCGCTAGGCCCATAAACATTTAACAAAGAGAGCATTCATGCCTTTTCAAAATAATTATACAAAATCAAGGTTGAGGTTTAACCCTTTTGTTTACAAAATACCACTTGTTGAGATGATATGCAAATTACGGAGTATATACTTATACGCCATTATATGACTGCGCCTTCGCGCGATCTTGGCCTTCTTTTTCTTTGCTTACTCGATACCTGCACATAGATAAAAACTATATGCTAAGCATTTTCATGCTTAGTGGTTCTATACAGTTCTATTTCCATATTCAAATTTAACTTGACATGCATTTAACATCAAACCATGTCTATTATATCAACATATACTCATGCTAATCAATTACGTACTTTCATTTTTTCAAGTCATTTATCATATAACAACATGCATTTTCAATGAAATACTTTAATTCACAATTCAATTTATGAGATTTAAGCATATACATAAAATCCATTTACACTCGTCGATGTTGGTTCTTTCACCTTGGCCCCATTAAATTTACATTTTGACAGTTAGTTTGATGAATCCCGCCCTTATTATCATTGAGTAATAATAACGCCACATTTAACAATTCGATCTCCCATCGCGGCGAATGCCGTTTGGTGCATCCCGACCGCGTGGTATCACACTTATTGGTCTCCCATCGCGGCGGATGCGTTTGGTGCATCCGACCGCGTCAGTATCACTTAAATGCCATCGCCCATCATAGGCGGATCTGGAATGATACATCCCGCCAAGTGGGATATTTCTTCAATGCCATACGCCATCATGACGGATGCCGATTAGTGCATCCGCCAAGTGGGACGTGGATAATTTGAGAATGTAGCCGTGGATGCCGGTCATCTTCTGTTAGGCGGTTCTAATTCGATATCATTCAATTCACATTTATAACGGATTCCGTTTGATGAATCTCGTCCTTATCATCATTCACATTTATTCGGTTTTCAATTATCACATTTCAATTTCATATTCACTTTCGTATTATCTTTTCAAAGATATACTCAATCTATGTACTTATTCCTTATACTCATTCACGTACTCATTTTCATAGTTTACTTGGTAACTACTAAAATACTTGAAATAAGAATGATCGAAACAAGCTTAGAAGCTATCGAAATCTAGCTGCTTCTCTTCGATCTCGGTCCTAGGTTGAGCGATCATGACCAGTCCCTAGTCAATAAAATTCATGCCACTCTTAGTGGATAAACAATTGTCAAACAATTTTAGTGAATTACAAATTTATTTTTGTTAAAAGTCTTGGGTTAAGACAAGTGCGCGACGAACTTCGCCAAAGTGGAAGGCCGGCGAGGCGAAGAATGCAGTACATTTTCACCTAGCTCTAACGTTAATTGAACCCCATTAATCATTTCTTAGGGTCCCTAGACATCGGTATACGAATCACGGGACTTAATGGCGAAAACATGCAAAAATAGGGCTCTTTGGAACAATCTTGTCTTAGGGTACACCCTTGACACATGCGGTCTGAGGTTACCCTACACACAACCTATACACAGGTACACCTTCGCTTGTACCGGTACAAATTTACCCACTACACCCCTGTGCAGAGTGCATTTCAGCCTATACGGTACACCTGGGGATTTGCCGAAATTTTTCGATTTTGGCATTTTTCTCTCATTTTCTTCCCACAAATCTTCTCCGGTCGTCCCGTATCAAAATCCACCATGGAATCACTTTAAAACAACTCCAAAGTGGTTTAGAATCAATGAAAACTCTTTTCTCTCAAGTTTGGGCTTTTCCCGAATCTAAATCAAAATATGAGGTTAGGGTTTTGATTTTCTTATGAACCTCTTGAATCTCTTTTGTATGTTGTTTGGCCTCTTAGGAGCAATAAATGGGGAAAGGGTCACACAAAGCAGTCTTTTGGAACCCTAGCTCCTTCTCCTTTCTCTCCCTATCCTCTTCTCCCAGCGTGATGGCTCGAAGGGAAATGAGCCACAAGACCGTTTTGGTCTTTATAAGTCCACTTAAGTGTAAGGCCCAGTTTGGCCTTCCACCTATTCAAATTCTCATTTTCCATTTTTTTTGTCTTGAAATCCTTATTCCTCCTGGGCCTTGTTTGGCCGCAAATAAGTCAATTTTTCCATTTTGACATTCTAACTCTTTATTTTACTTTCCTTATCATTTTATCATTTATTTTCCCATTAGCATTTAAGCTATCATTTTGACCACTAGGTCCTTATTTTACAATTTTTCCACATTTTCCCTTTTTCACTTGGGTTTATTTTCGGGTTCAATCCATTTCTCAATTTAGCATATAATATTCAATCATATGCCCACACTTTAAATTTACTTTTCACAATTTATCAATTTACCCGGAAAAACCCAAGTTTGACTCAATTCATACCCAGAATATATATACTAAAATTATTATAAAATTTCTAGGGTATTTTTGGGGCGTTACAGATAACAGCGCATTCGGGCCCTTATAAACCATTGTTCAAATGCAGTGGTACAGCATTCGGGCCCATATAATTTCCTTTATCGGCTACAAAGGTTTATGCGAGGCGCCAAACATAAAAGGCAAATGACAAGTATCTGCGAAAGATGATAAGAGAAGCATAAGCCTTTGCTATGTGATGGTGATATCAGATTCTGAAACGAGTAAAGTGTAAGATGACACAAGTATATGATGCTATACGATGATATGTAACGATGGCAAGTACATGTTGACAAGAATAAGAAGAAAAGTGTAAATGACATGAAATGAAATATGATATGATAAAGTATAAGATTACATAAGCATGTGTAAAATTACATGTATGACATATATAAGCATGTGTATATGACAAGTATGGAATACGAAATAAGTATATGATATGTTATAATATATGTATATGTGTAAAGTGTGATGACTCTTATTAGAGTTAGATCCACGAGCCATATGGGTACCATTAAGCTATAAACCCAAGAATGGGTCCCAATTTCATCCGTGTAGGTACAAAGAGGAAACCGAGGAGGACGGAATGATCCACATCGGCAGTCAAGGCCACATATCACGGGGGTGCCTTTGGAAGACCTTTTGGTCTAATGTATATGTATTTTGTTTCTTTTTGTAAACAATGTAAATATTGTAAATGTTAAACACTTCCCATATATATAAAAAAAAAAAGACTTGTATATATATTTGCAATCCATTTGCTCGGGATATAGTCTGAGTTAAATGTTTAACATTATATGAATGAACAAGCTTAAAGTTTACAAGTTTATAGTAATAAAAAAATGGCACCCTAAGCGACTAGGGTCTTGAGTTGGGCGTCACGGTTGAGTAGTATCAAAATATCTTACTTTAATAGGTTATATAGCATGTTTAGAATTATTTTGTGGAGTATAATTGAATTTTCGTAATTTAAAGTGCAACACTGAAAATGGAGAAACTGAGTACAGATATGCAAGGGAGTAAATTTGTAATTTGTCAAAATAGGATACAAGGTCATATGATAAGATATATGATGCTATTATATAGAAATAGGAATAATTGATTGCAAATAATAGAGAGATGGAGGACCTAGGTGTAATAAAAGAAGAAAATAAGACCAAAAAGTGGATAAGATCAAAAGTTGGCTCCATTATTTTTGGGAGAGCAAAAAAACGTGAAGAGAAGAGGAAGAAGAGGAGAAGAAGAGGAAGAAGAAGAGAAGAGAAAGGTATGGAAACTATGATTTTGAGTATGGATTTTGTACATTAGTATGGGATTTGGGTTTTATGGATTAGTTTTGGATTTTGTATGGATTTTGTATGGAAAAATCAAGCCCAATAAACCCATTTTTGATGAATTTAGATTCAAAATTCCCTACTTGGTATATTGGTGGTGTTTTGGATTTGGGTTGGTTGATTATGTAATCCTCAGTGAGGAATATTTGTATTAAGGAAATATTAGGGGTTTTATGAGAGATCTTTATTAAAATTTCTCAACCCACACACACACACACACACACGGATGGTCATAATTTCTTCGTCCAAACTCATTTGGATGTTCTTGGACTCTATGGAAAAACCTTTGAGTCTAGAATCCATTCATATATAGCTTGATGATATTGGAACTCAAATTAGGTCCAAAAATCACGAAAATAGTAGGCCTTGCTAGTTGCTCGTAGCCATTGTTCATAGGAAGCCTCCAACTTCAGACAGTTATAATTTCTTTGTTCAAACTCTGTTTCAGATGTTCTTGGATTCTATGAAAAGCCCTTTGAGTCTAAAATCCATCCATATATAGCTTGATAATATTGGAACTCATATTAGGTCCAGAAATCATGAAAACAATAGGATTTGTTGGTTGCTCGTAGCCACTGTTCATGGGAAGCCTCCAACTTCGGACGGTCATAATTTCTTCGTCCGAACTCCGTTTTGCATGTTCTTAGACTCTATGGAAAGACCTTTGAGTCTAGAATCCATCCATATATAGCTTGATAATATTGGAACTCATATTTAGTCCAGATATCACGAAAATAGTAGGCCTTGCTGGTTGCAGCATAGCTAACTGTTCATGGGAAGCCTCGACTTGAGACCCGATCATAATTTCTTGATCGAACCGTTTAGATGTTCTTGGACTCTATGGAAAGCCGTTTGAGTCTAAAAATCCATCCATATAGCTTGATGAAATTGGAATGATGATAAATAGCTCATAAGCATACATAGTGTCATACTTATTAAATGCATATAATGAGATATGAAAAATGCAAAGATACGAATAAATGATTGTAAATATCGCATATAATTACCGGATGACAATAATTATTCGGGAATATGAGATATGTACTGAACATAAAATATACATGGATTGTCTACTTAGAACCTGGTAGAGGATAGATGGGCATGCCTATTAGGAAAAAAACAAGTCGACTATCTCCCGATTAGTTTGCCGTTTGGTCATTCTGGCGCCGGGCCCTTATGGGTGTCATTGTCTCATACAATGATAACCAGCGCCTTCGGGCCCTTGGGTAGGTCATTGTCTCGCATAATGATAACGGCACCTTCGGACCCTTATAGACCCTTTGTTTTACGTCTGCAGGTGGGTACTGGCATAGCCGGACATATAGTTTTCTCTATCCACTTTTAAGGTTTGTCTGTGAAACATGAAACATAAAAAAAATAGCTTAGATATGACATATGAAATGATATGATATGATAAAGAAGTATAGCACCGCTATCTGTGATGACAAGTATATTGGCCAGCCAAAGAACATGAAGCAAAGTGTAAAATGATAAGAAATGAAACATGGTATGATAAGTAAATATGAAATATGTATAAGCATGTTTAAAATGATATGATATGTTAGATGTGTATGCATGTGTATAGAAGTGTGATGACCCTTATTAAGAGGTCATCCATATGTATTAATTCCCACTAAGCTATAAGCTTAGCACGGGTGTTTCATCTGTGTAGGTACAGGAGAAGCAAAAACGAGAAGTCCGAACACTCCACATCAGCAACCAAGGCCAACACACTACTAGGTGCCCATTAAAGACCTTTAGTGCATGTTGTATATGTTTTGTTTTGTAAGCAAATAAATATTGTAAATGTTGAACACTTCCATATATGGAGCTTGTATATATTTTGTAATCCGCTGCTATAGAATATAGTACAAGTTAAATGTTTAACATTATATGAATGAACAAGCTTAAAGGTTATAAGTTTATAAAAAAAAAAAAAAAAAAAAATGACACGATTGGCAAGTTGGGGATAGCCTGATAACCCAAATAAGCACTCCATACTCTAGAATCTGTCTATGTCACTCAAAAGGCCTCCTGGAAATCAGAGCAAGATACAACCCTTTTCTTGGTACAAGCTACTAATATTAAGAACAATCAATTTCAAGAACGACACCAATTAAACAAATTCAAGATTTCTAACTATGACATTCTTTTAAGTTGCGCAGAAAATAATAACTAACATCAGTCCATTCCTAGAGGAGGCTTGCCCCTTCTTTCAAAATTAGATTACACAAATAACAATGACCTAATTGATCAAGAAAATTCTCTGAAATTTGCAAGCAAACTGAAATAAATGAACTCCATAAAATTTATAAATTCCATCTAAATCATACATAATAAAAACTAAATTTTTACAATGAACCCTTCAGAAACCGGCTCACATCTTTGCTCAAATCCAAGAAAATACTAACTAAAATGTTAAGCTGAAACTAAATCGACGAAAAGAAATAAAAGAAAATTAATATCTGAAAGGCTCGGCTACCGGATGTTCGGGTTTGGCGGAAGTTGCACATAGTGCACGATGAGTCAAAACTCATTAGATTTTTAATCCATTTTTAAGGCATATTCTGAGATAAATGTTGATTTGTATGCAGAAATGTGGATATTTTACTCAAATTTAATTTTGCAGGAAAATACAGCGGATGCTAAAATCTCGGCAGAAACCCGGGAAGGGCCGATACAAAGCGAGGGTGGAAGTCGGCTGAAGGCAGGTCATGACGGGAAGCTTGGTTGTGGTCATTTCCAGTCACGACATCACGAAATCAGCTTTGAGGAAGAAATAGAAGACCTTAACAAGTGGAAATTAAAGTGACTTGAAGAAGAGATTACGACAAAATGTGGTCGAGATTCGGGAAATATTCAAAGAAGAATCTACGTAATCGCGACACCACTCGATGTCACGCCTTGATTGAATGTAGCGGGAGTCGCGACATCAGTATGATGTCGCGACGTGGATTCGTCAATGAAGCCACAAGAGAGGTCTTTGCAAGAGAACGAAGTTGCAAGTAGTTTTTAAATGAAAGGCACCATTTGAGGTCGCGACATACAGTTGAGGTCGCGACATAAAAAGGGGAACTGGAGTCCCAACAGGAAGACTGAAGTTGCGACCATTTATTAATCAAGGACCACAAACGATGTCGCGACCACTCACTTAGGTCGCGATTGGAAGAGCGGAGCAGGGAAGAAATTGAAATTCGCGACATCACCTTGAGTCGCGACTGGAATAAGAGTGGGAAGGAGAAAAGATTAGTTGCAACAAAGAATGGGGTTGCGACCGGAAAAAAAAAAAAGAAATGGGCGACCAAAGAAGTCGCCACATCACCCCCCTTAAGGTCACGACATAAAAATTGAAACACAGCCAGGCGGAAGACCCTGACACAATCGCGACGAAATCAAAGTCACAACAGCAAGTCATCCTAAGCAGAGAAAGGTGGTCGCAACCTAAAGCTAGTATCATAACTCGGAAGCGGAATAAAGAAAGACAACGATGTCGCGACATGAAACTGTGGTCGCGACATCAACTCTGGAGAAACAATGAGCAAACAGGTCGTGACTACAAGCGATATGACCATTGATCAAGCCGGTTGCGAAAAGTGAGTCATGAAGCAACAAGGTCGCTGGCCCAGGCTGGGCAAGCAAAGGGAGTGTGTCGCGACATCAACTTGAGGTTGCGACATAGGACAGTGAGTTGGGCTTTCTTTTAGGATTCCACCTGGAGCTTTTTGGGGATTCGGCCCAATTTCTTTTGACAGTATAAATAAACAGTTTTAGAATAGTAAAAATGGGCTTAGTCTTCACTACCGGAGAAAAGGGGAAGGAGGAGAGACTCGGTCTTCATATTTTAGAGTAGATTTATATTTTTTATTTTTTTTTAGTTAATTTCTTTTACGGTTGAATCTGCTGACTGTGCGAGAAAGCGAGTGGAGGCTAGTTTTATTTACGTTATTTTCTTCTTAAAATTCTTTGCTGAAAATTTATGAAATCTAGACAAATTTACGGAATTCATTTCTTCTTAGTTTTATTGCAATTCACAGGTGGTTGTATGTGATCGGTACTCATTTCTTAATTCCACGATACGTGTCAGTGCAGCTCTATTTGGATTTGATTTACATTTAGATTCTGATCTTTCTGCATAAATTTGGAGAACTTATTTGGAGTTCGAATTTACTTATTTAGTGTCGTTTTGAATTGATAAGTTCCCAATAGTAGTCTGGGAATACGAGTTGAGGGTAATATCTTGCTCTAATATCTAGGATGCCCTCTGTGTGAAATGAGGAGATTCACTGACGAGAGCATTCTTTTAAGGTATTCTAGACTACCATTGTGAGCTGGCGAGCTTTGGCGTTCATTTTGATAAATCCCCCATTCACTCATAATTGAAGTTGGAGGAGTATTTAAAAAAATATAAATGATCGGAGAGTTCACGTAATCTAAAAGCGAGTTCTTAACCGAGTGTTAGGCCCGAGATCTAATCAAGGGAAAAGAACGACCCAATAGATCTGGAGGTTGAGCCACCTTTTAAGTGGTAGAAACTTTGCGAAAATCCTGAGAAGGAATGCAAAAGGTCTGCTGTCAACAAGAAATGGGTGTGAAGTATTGAAAGAAAAATGCTCTGGGATCTTACTGAGAGGATTAGAGATACAAGTAGCTAGTTTGATCTTGTCTTTGGGGGAAATGAAGAATTATGGCAGTGAATATGGAGAAATCCAATTCAAAATTTAGGAAATCTTGGACAAATCGGATCCATACACAAAAGCAGACAATGTATTTTAGTGTAGGAATTGGCATTTCATTATGGTCGACATTAGTTTTGGTTTCTCATAGAAATGGGTTAATCAGAGTATTTTAGTTAAGCTTTATTTTTAGTCATTTAATTTGTTTTATCTTAGTTTAACGATAGTTAATAGTCCTAGAACCTTTATTTTTCTAGATACAACTTCCATTTTAAGTCTTTAGTCGAATAACATGGAAGTTTAGTAGTTAAATTAGTGATCTTTAATTCATTGCCAATCTATGAGAATGATACCTAGACTTACATTCGAGGATTTTACTATTTGTATGGCTGTGCACTTGCGTGTCATAGACTAAACCCTTATTTTAAATCATGAACCTTCACAAAAAGAAATATTTTATAAAGCAAATTTATCCAAAGTGACATAGATGCAAGAGAAATATAAGGCTCTTACAACTATGTGAATTTGAGGGGTTTTTAGTCTATATAAAAAGGGACAAACAGTGCCTTATGTGCTTCTATTTATAGGTTTTCAAATGATAGGCCAAAATTCGAGGCTGAAGTTGTGGATTCCCAAAACTAGCCCAGTTGACGACTTTGTCGCGATATAGAAAAATTATGTTGCGACATTGTAGCTATATTTGTCCTCTAGCTTTATTGTGGCTCACAGTGTTATGTCTCGACAATGTTCTATGCCTTTTTCTTGAATTATGTCACGACATACTTTGAAAATGTCACGATAGAGCTTAGCTAAATTTGTCTTGTAATTGTCACGACATAAGTGTCTTCTGTGGTGACATTTCTTTCATGCCTTGTAATGTTAATACTTGAATGGTTGATTAGTGCCTAAAAAGTGCTATTTTGGACCCTATTTCAGATAGGTTTTGAGTGCTTTTTGCGCACTAATCATGTCAATTATGCCAATTGAAGTGTTCAGGTGTTCTTAGTATCACTTATGCCGTTTAGAGGTTATTTTTGGTTGTTTTGGAGGTTTTTGCGTGCCTTGAGATTAAATATGAGACATATGCTAAACAGCAGAAGGTGAACCATTCATCGGCCATCAAACATACAAAAATCAAAGAAAGGAATGAAGGCAAAGTGATAAAAGTTAGTGCGATATAGGAATGAGTAGGCCATGCGGTGAGATCAGTGATTCGGGATTTCGCTAAGGTGCGAAAATTTCGGGATTGCGAAAATTCATCATAGCGAAAATTTACTTGAAATCCTAAGCGAAATTGTAATTTCGCTAGACCCGAGGATTTCGCTCTGCTGTTCCTAGCGAAAAAATCCGGTTCGCTATCACTAAAAATTTAGCTATTCAAGCGAATTTCTCTATGCGAAATTGCCAATGCTATGAGGAATTTTAAGTTTCGCTATCTCTTATATTGATTTATTTACCTACTTGAGATTTCGTGCCTAGCGAGAATTATACTGCCTTAATCATCCTTTGTAATTAATACCATTGACTTGCATTTTGGTGTATTACTTCCTTGTCCTTTATTTTAGCCAAAATCATTGGGCTTTGTTGTAGTTTCGCATAAATGGGTGGCCTATATAAACCCCCATAGTTTTTGTAAAAAAAGAGAAGAAAATTTGAGAGAAATCTTTTGGCACATTTTCATTTTATGTAAATATCTTCGCAGCTTTCACTTAGGGTTTGCTTTTCTCTCTTCTCTCTCCTCTTTCCCTCATTTTCTAGGCTGCCAAACACCCCTCTTGGGGATAATGACTCAGAGATGCTTGGCTCGCCTCTTTTCTTTGAAGATGAAGGAAAGGTAGAAAGCTTGTGGTTGTGGGGGCGATTCTGGGTTGTCCTCATGTGTTGAATACTTTTTAGTCTTTTGTATTTTATGGCTCCCATCTTCTCAGCTAGGTTTGAATATCATTTAATGCGTCATTAATTTGGCCAATACTTACCATGCTTTGGGATCAGTGTATACTTATTGCTAGATGCAAGCGTGGTTTTAGATGGTGCTGCAGACCATTGAAATGATGTTGAATGTTAGGGTTTTAAACTAAAGGAGGCTATAGATGCATGTTTCCTATGTTGACTCAAATAGGAATTAGTTTTTTAGGGTTAGGTTTGCTAGTTAAGCAAAAGATCGGTTATAGCTGGACTATAGGTTGCTTGTCATAATCACGGATAGGCTTGAGACACTTGTTTGCTATGTTATGATTTAGTGACCTAATCTTCAAAGTTACCTTTTCACATCACTTTCGGTGCTACAGTTGTCGGTTTTCAAACTACTCCCACTTGTTTTGAAACAAATCCAAAAATCAAATAGAAAGCCTTACACTTTTCACACTTATCACGAAATCATTCTACTAGGATGAAAACCCATCCCGTGTTCGATACCCCAGACCGCCTATCTTTGCGGTAGCTTGACTACGCGTAGGAGAGATATAGGATAAATTTTGTTGATTCCACTCACCCCTCTTGTGTACGAATCAATGGCCATGTCATGACATCAAAACCTTGATGCGCTAATCATTTTCCTACCGCTCTTCATTGTGTCCGCATTATAAATTTCTATGTCGCATTTATTCTTCTGTAGTTCTTTTCAGCCCTTTAATGGCAGTAATTCCATGTTCGATGAGTTTATCTCAATTATGTTGTGATTGTCGCGACATAGCTTTCTTGCCTTGTGATGCTACCCTTTGAACTTTATGTCGCGACATAGATTAGAAATGTCGCAACATATATCATGCCTTAAACTTGTCATTCTCTGAAATGTTTGTCGCAATATCATAACCTTTGTCGTGACCATACTTAGCAGATTGTCTCTTTAATACATTTTACGCCGCGACATTGTTTTTTGTCGCGACATTCTTTCTTCTCTCTTTAGTTCTTTATGTAGCGACATATGTGAATGTCTTGTGAAATTGTACTACCATTTGCTTTGATCTTTGTCGCGACAAAGCAAAAGAATGTCGTGACATTCTTCTTGCCTTCTATCTTCCATTCTTATCACAACAATGCTTTTTATGTCATGACATAATTCTGGCACTTCTTTAGGAACTTCTCAAGCAATGCCGCAACATAAAAATCCATTGTCGCGACATAGTTCTGTCTTTTGATTTTCATTATGTCACAACATTTATTTCTTTGTTGCAACATTTCTCAATCAATCCTTCTTATATTATGCTGCAACAAAGTTTTGAAATGTCATGACAATCTTTAAATTTCTAACTTGGGTTCACTTTGTCTTTGTTGTGACATATCGGTACTTTGTGACATTGCCACCTTCTAGTTTACCTCGAGCTTACATTGCGACATTATATGAGATTATGTTGGGCACATTAAAGATTATGTCGCGACATTTAAGCTAACCAATTTTTGCCGCTTTTCTTGCTAGATATGTTTCTTTTACATTCAAAACTTGCAAAGCACAAAGTTGGTGATTATTCCATAATTCTGCATTAAAATGAATCATAAACTTCTGAAAAAATGTAAGAAAAATGGACTAAAATAGATGAATTTAGGACTCATCACATTTTCTGAGGAGGTCTTTATAACGGTCCCAAGCCTCATAGAAGGTCCCTCCCTCATATTGAGCAAAGTTATGTATCTCGATCCTCATCTTTGCTGCTTTTGTTAGAGGGAAAATTTTTGAAAGGAACTTGTGCACCAAGTTATCCTAAGATGTGATGGAGTTGTGAGGTTCCGAATTTAGTTAATACTTCACTTTTTCTTTTAGTGAGAATGGAAAAAGTATCAAGCGGATGGCATCGTCATTCACCCTATTATACTTCAACGTATCA